>JBBCBC010000007.1:39055155-39390836 GCA_037126765.1 Stenogyne calaminthoides | reverse complement strand
AATACTCCTAAAAACTAAAAAAGGAAATAACACACAATATTAACATCCTCACAACATCACTATAATTTCAAAATCACACCACTTTCAACAATTAAAAAAAATCAAATTTACTTAATTACGCTAAACACTAATTAACCAAATCTAACCCAAACCCAATTAAATAAACCCACCCAGCTCAATTTCACGTGAACATAAATCAAAATCACCTGGGCCCTCACTCTCTCACTCTCACCTCGAATGCTTCAAACCCTAATATCTTTACTCCATCTCTTTCTCCCCCACCGTAATGAATCTTGAAATTGTTGATTCTCTTTACGACATGGTCGCACCATAGCCCCCCCACCTTTCCGATTCATTTTTTTCATTTTTAGAAAGGTAAGTCCGGCGTGGTCAAGCTTCGGAGGAAAAAAATGGCCTATTTATTTTCGATTCGCACCTATCTTTGATGATGAATCCATGGTTCCCGAATCCACTTTTGATGAATTCATGGTTCCCGATTTTGTTAGTTTGAGCCCGATCAGGTTTGAATCACGGTTTTGAATTCACTTTTTGATGAACCGCCTCACCGTTGACGCCCGGTTGGTTCCATACAAGAGGGATGGGGTACTTTTATAGCGGGGCACTGATACCCTCGATGAGTTGAGTTTAATTCGAGGGTGATCCACCGCCATGATCCGTATGCCCACCATCAAAGCGATGAAATGAAACGACATAATTTTGAATTGCTACGCATGTTTCTTCCCCGATCCGAGGTACATGATTTATGTTTTATTGGTTTCATTTGATGATTACATGTTAATTTCTAGTCACCACAGGAAATTCCTAACAGAGACTTGATTTTATCTCGATAAAGGCTAGTTTCTATGGGGTTTCTTGGTTATGAAATTGTTCGGGGGTTCATATCATGACTAAACTTGCAATATTTGCTTGATATAATGTTGAATTGTGATCTCTATGTGATAAATGTTGGATAAATTCATGTAATTTAGCCACCACCACATTTATGTGAAGTTAGAGGTAATTTACATCATCGGGCTTAATCCAATGATGAAATTGTTTTGAGGGTTCATATCATGTTTAAACTTGCAACATTTACCAGGTACTTTGCTTTAATTCTCGATCTCGATGTGATAAATGTTGGATAAATTCATGTAATTTAGCCACCACTACATTTATGTGAGTTAGAAGGTTTGAATTTACATTGGGCTTAACCCAATAATGAAATTGTTCGAGGGTTCATATCATGTCTAAACTTGCAACATTTACTTGTGTACTTGTTGAATTATGATCCGGTGTGATAAATGTTGGATAAATTATGCTTCTAGCCACCACTCACATTTATGTGAGTTAGGAGGTTGATTTACATCATCGGGCTTAACCCAATGATGAAATTGTTCGAGGGTTCATATCATGTCTAAACTTGCAACATTTTTTCTTGTGTACTTCATTAATTCGATCCGATGATGATAAATGTTGGGTAAATTCATGTAATTCTAGCCACCCACTCACATTTATGTGAGTTAAGAAACTGAAATTACATCATTGAGCTTTTAACCCAATGATGAAATTGTTCTCGAGGGTTCATATCATGTCTAAACTTGCAAAACATTTACTTGTGTACTTGCCGAATTTCGATCCGGATATGATAAATATCAAATTCATGTAATTCTTGATGGTTGATGGTTGCATGTTCTAATATTGCGGGGGTTACATTCTAAGGGTTATTGTGTGATAACATCACCACCAAGTATGTTGCTAGTTTAGGAGACTTGAACCCCGCGGATGAAACTTTTTCCGAGGATGATGATAAAAACACATTATTATTCAAAAACAGACAAAATGTGCTTTCTATGCCCATATTGTTCTCTGCTTTGCATAAACAATTTCAAAAAGTAAACAAAAACTACACATTTAGTCATATGTTTAAGATGTAAGCATCCATTTGATTACATATGTGATTAAAGCAAAAGGAATGAGTTGAATATTTTATCTCATTCAAATCTAGTGGTTTTGTCATTAGACCCCTTATGTCATAAGTGAGCTCTTCATCTGGCTCCATGTTCAATCAGTATTGAATGCGCTTCTAAACCAATCCCTTCTTCAATGCATTATTTGGTCGATCGTTTGTTTGGTGAGGTTTAATGCAGATTTTGAAGATGAACGGTATATTTATTACCCTAAATGCCAGAGGGAATTTGAAATTTGAATGCTCCGGGAGGAATCGAAAAATTTGATGGTTTGGAAGCAAATTTGAGTCTTAGTTTGATTAGACCCCATATGAGATCGCTCGGGGGTTAACAATCTAACTTTAATTTATATTAAAGATAAGATTTGTCATTTAAACTCAAGATTTGTAATGTACGAATAAAGATGTCGAACAATAACCCTCGATTTGTATTTTTTATTAATTAAATATAGTTGTCATTTTTCCCTTTATTAAGCAAAAGTTTAATTAGGGGTGAAGGTTAACTTTAATAATAAAAGTTAATCTCCACCTTTAAATACCCATACTACCCCTTCTTTATTCAACTCCAAATCCAATAAAGTCAATTTGTCTTTGCCATATCCAAATTGTGTGTTGAATCATCCCTGTGACGGAGGAGTAACATTTATACATAGATGTAAGAATAACACAAAATTTGACAAAAAAATATTTTTAAAAAATTATACGCTCAATAAAGATTGGAACATGATCAAATACATTAACAAATACCTAAATCACTAGACTACAACACATATTCAATAATGATATGCATCTATATATAACCGCTTGGGCCACCAACCCACAACCCCGTGATGACCACGCCCCCATCCCATCCCGCCTGACCCGACCCTTTAATCCGACCCCCGCCCACAAATAAATTCGAAGTTTTTTATTCACAGAGATATCGCACATATGGGTCGCAATATTTCATACAAAGCTTCTTTTTTTTTTTTATTCTAAAAATATTAGAAAGAGTAATGATTTTGAGGATATAAGTTAAAAAGAAAAAAAAAAGTAATGTGAGAAAAAAATTAATTTTAATATTGAAGGAATTTAATTGTAAGTGGAAAAAAAGTAAATTTTGGAATATAGGGGAGGGAGGAGGTGTTCTGTTTGGGATAGGAGAGAATGATGGGACCCATTTTAAAATTTAAGGGTATATTTGGATAAAAAATATATAATGAGTATATTGTTTTTTTCATATTGAAATGGGTATAATTCTTTTTTTAGTTGTTAAAGTGGGTATATTTGCCTTACTTCACAAAAAAGAAAACTATTTACTATAATACAACATCACAATATTCACATATTTACATCAAAATCACATCTATCCGTTTCTACTATAAGTTTCCTTTCGTTCATCCGCCCACAATAAGTTTATATTTTTATAAATGAAAAAGAACTCCACTTACCCATAATTTTTATCCTTACTTTTCACACAATATTATATAAGAATGTCACTCACTACTACACTCATATTATTCTTCCATACCTTTTTTCCTCTCCCAATACTCAATAACTACCCTCTTTTATTTTTATTATTTTATTATTATTCCTTAAACAAAACAAATGTTAAAATGAAAAAATTTATACCGGACAGAGAGAGTATTACTTTTTAGGACTCACACATGCATATATTCAATTCAATTAATTTACTTTATACATAAAAATTTACCACATTACCCCTCAATAATATACTCATTACAATTTTTTTTAACATGTGTCAAAAGTTGGATCAAACTTTTTTGGTACAGAGGGAGTACTCTGTACTGTTCTTTGGTCCATTTATCTACAATAGAAGGTAATGAAACCGGCCAAATATGACCTGACATTTGTTTGATCTTTTTGCGGTGAATGCAAATTTTTAAGCTGTGTATTCATTAGACATAATAATAATAATAATATGCAACCTGTAAAAAAAATATGCACAAAAATAAGAACAAGACATCACTTTTTTGGTCTATACTGAACTGATTCGTGGGAGCATTATTTTTCCTTTTATCAATTTTTAGGATTCACCTGTTTAAGAAATGGAATATGAAAGAATAGTGGTATAAATAGTTATATTATTACAACATAACAAAGGATGTCAAGCCTTCCCACAAACCCAAGGGTATATATCCTCAATATAGAACTAATTAATGTCAAAACTTATATAAGGGGTGTTTTGAAACACATTTTGAATAATTAAAACAATTTTTTTTTTTTAAGTTGGCGTGACTCCAACTTTTTTCAAAAAAAAAAGTGCTTCTAGGTGCTAGATGAGTTCCAAAACACCCCATAGAATGGGGGTGAAGCTAGCTAGAGATCTCCCCGGCCCCTCATACTCATACTACTCATCTTTACATGATATCATCTCTTTATATATTTCGAGACAAAGAGCATCCAACATTATTATTGCAAACGAATATCATCATCATCGATTATAACCCATGGCTACAACAGGGATTCTCACCTTTGTGTCCCCTGCTTCCTTTCAGTACAACCTCCCCAAAGCTGTACGCCCCTGTCACTGATCGAACCGATAGGGTTACAGTGAATGTGCGAGATGCACCAGGTCGTAGAGTCATTGCTGGAGGATTTGTTTCGATGGCCACAGATGGGGCCATTCTTGCTGTAATGACATACGTTTCTTCCTCCGCCACGTTTTTAACGGTTCTTGTGACCGTTTGAGTTCCCACAAGGTGTGAGATTGCGATCGACGGGGAATTCAGATTTGAGGGATGGGCGAGGGTGTAATTGCAGGGAGTGTTTGTGTAGTTTCTTATTTCATGAGCGTCGATTCCAGGTGTAGTGCACAAGAATCCCAAGTAGTCTTCGTATCCTGAAATCGAAGTCATCTTATGATTAAATCATCAGATCAAAAAATAATGCAATTTCAACACAATTTTGAACCAAACCTTTCAACCAATCTGATATTTTTTTATATTTTTTTGCGAATATCGAAAAAACAGTCAAAAAGTGTTAGTTCTGCTAATATGATGGATTGTATTAAATGTACACTTAAAAAAGTACTAATATTGTTCGGTAAAAAACTAATACATTTCTTTTGTATGAATTACTTCCTCCGTCCCACAAAAGATAGGCTTACAGGTTCTTTCACAGATTTAGAAATGGGCCTACTTTTTCCCTACGACAATTACTAGTACCCAGATATAGATTTGGAAAAATAAAATGATACATCGAGTAGGGGTAATGATGGAAATGAAAATTTAATGACATCTTAAAATATAGTCACTGGACTACCTTTGTGGGGACGGATGAATAAAGAAAGCAAGCCTATGGGGACGGAGGGAGTAATACTTTCCTTCATATGAACTAATACTTCTCATTATGTAATTCAATGATTTTGAGAATGAGCCAAACTTTGGTCAAATTACACCAATTGAACGCAACTGGCGATAGAAGTTTTTTGCATCAAGACATGTGTAGAATATCCAAAATAAATCTTTTAAAATGAAATTATCAAGCATCATTCATCCAATTCATAGTATACCTTTTTTATTTAGCGCAATTCATAGTATACCTAGAAAAATATTTAAATATTTTACATTAAAGAAAGAAGATGATTCTTTTGTCGTTCTACTTCTAACACCAGGAGACAAACAAAAGTGATAACTACGGAGATGAGAAGAGTGGAAGAAGAGGAAACATATTAGATACCTGCATCGAAAATGAGTCCAGGATCTAGAGCTGCTCTGGGATTGACATGCCCACTTCCATAATCAAAAGGTGTTGCAGGTACAAGAGACATTGTCTCAGAGCCAAAAACTGTTGGGCCTGAAGTGGTCGCTCGCCCGATCAAGGGTTGATGATGTGGTCATGAGGGCCGATTTGATAGCAGCAGGGCTCCAGTGAGGGTACTTCTGCTTCAAAAGAGCAGCTATTCCTGCTATATGAGGTGCAGCCATGCTCGTCCCAGATATCATTGCAAACCCTTCACCTAATTTAACCAATAACCGATTTTAAAATTATTAATTACATAATTAAGGGCAAGATATGTGTAAAGTGAATAGTAAATTGCAAAATTAGTCTCATGCAAATCAATTTTCTCAATGAAAGCTCATAACTTCTAAAATGATGCAATTTTAGTCCAATTTTCTCAATTAAGGCTCATAACTTCTAAAATGATGCAATTTTAGTCCAACATTGCCAATTTTTTGTTTTAGGATGATAAGTAGTATATGATTTTTTAAATTAAAATTAATATGTTGGGGTCTCATTATGCCATGTAAGCGACATCAAGTCATTAGTTAGGTTGCTACATGGAATTCTGGCAGCTCACGTGCAAAAACCTGCAGTCTTGTCAATATAGGACTAAAATTGCATCATTTTTAAAAGTTGGGGGGGATTTATGCAACTAAAATCAACACCAATAAATACGGGACTAATTTTGCAATTTTTACTCAAAAAGTGAAGGCACTATCAAGAGTTTACCAAGGTAATTAGGCTCATCAGTTCCATTTGGGGACCATGCAGCCCATATTAGAGAGCCTGGAGCTAGAATATCGGGTTTCAGGAGATCGGGCCTTTGAAACTGTAATCTTTAATATTAGGTCCTCGGCGGAGAAGAGGGCTACTTGTGGGGCCGACTTATGGAGTATAGCCCCTGCAGACCTTCGATGCTACCCACTGCCTTAAAGCTCTTTTACCGACCCATCCAATCTCTAGGCGAGAGGCATTGTAGTAATCTATAAGTTCCTGAAAGATGAAGAATGAAGCAAATATATGAGTGCCCACAATTAATTTAAGATTGAGTAACGCTTTGGCAGACCAAAAATCAGATAAAACAAAATCAAGCAAACTTTTTTTTATATTTTTTCGCAAATCATGGAACAAAAGGTTGAAACATATTCATATAATGAAAAGTATTAGTTGTATATTGAGAAATGCTAATATTGTTTGGCCTACAAACTGATATCTTCTTTTGTATGAACTAAGAACTTTTTCTCATGAACTAAAAAAATTTTCATATGACCTAATTACTTCTCATTATAGATTTGAGTGTTTTTGTGAATGAGCCAAACTTCGGTCAAAGTTGCACCAGTTACCTTTAATGTTAAACTAAGACCCAACTGCATGGACTAATATGATCAAGAATCCAAGAAAAGTGGGAAAATAGTTTATTTGGCTTATAAGTTACCCTAGTTTTGGTTTCAGCTCTGTCGACTTTCAAGATTCGAGAATAGGTAACTTTTAATTTTAGGAACATCTGGTTGACCAACAAATCAGACCTCGTCATGTCAGCATCAATCAGATATTTCACCTTCTACTCTATAGCCAGTTACTGGACTAAAATGTCGAAACAATTAAAAGTTACCGGACCTATTTCTGAATTCTTGAAAGTCGACATACTGAAACCGGAATAAGGATAACTTACAGGACTAAAAAACTATTTTCTTGGACTAATATGATCAAAAATCAACGGAGATCAAGAAGTTGATAATTACCGTTGACAGACTAACATCTGTGATGAGGATCCCAGGAATACCAACAGGAACGGGATCAATTTTTGTGCCTGGAGAAGCATTTTCCACAGCTAGAACAAATCCAACTGGGCGCCAAGACTCTTTGCAGTCTCAAGACACTTTTTTATCGAAGCAGTGCCCACAACAAAATTAAAAAGAATAACCACACAGAAGAACATTCCCCTTGACCAAATTTTTTTTATTTAAAGTTCTATTGTTGGCAGTCAGAAGGGCTGAATTTGGCTACAGATGAATCCAGCAACGTCGTCATTAGCAGCAACCAAGGTGAATGTTCTGTTTGTATAAGTAGCAGCTGCAACTTGAGCATGGATTCAATAAAATTCACATTAGTTTAAGAGGTGGAATTGACAAAATTCCTTTAATGATGTCACATTAGTTGAAGACATGAAGGCAAAAAATGATGTCATCTTATTAAGATAGCCTGAATTCCTGAACCAAGACTGGTCTTTTTTTTTTTCTTTTTTTTTTTATAAGAAATGGAAGATTTATTAATTAGAGAGAGAAGGTAAGGGATGCGAGACCCTTTCCCTTAAATACAAAGACAAAAATCACTAGTTAAATCCGAAAACATTGATGTCTCTAAAAGACCTATTCTCAGAGGTAGAAGATGGTGACAAAAAAAAGTGAACCATTAATTATGCTTTATTTCCATCATTTTCTTAGGAGGCTTAAATATTGTGGTGTTATTTCAATTTCTAAAACCTCACATTGCAATAATATATATTAGAAAAACACAAATAATAATACTATAGCAGCAAGCTTTATGATAAAAAAATTCTGCTAAATATTCAAAACCCATCATACATGTGTTTTTGACCAAAACAATTATAAATATGATCCATATAGCAGACCCCATATAATAGGATAAAGGCTTAGTTTGTTGTTGTATTCAAACCCCATCATCCTCTTAGAAGCATGGCTTCATCGCTACCAAACCCATAACCCCCCACCCAAACCCCCAAAAAAATAGGAAACAAGGTCATGTAAGTTGCACTATACAAATCATAATTTAAATCATAATAATCAAATTGTGGAAACTAATTAGGACTTATATACAAATACTCGATCAATACAAAGATGTATTAGTTCGTAAACTTACGAGACAAACCCATTCCGGCCAAAATCTTTCCATTTCCTAAGGTAAGATGATTCTTATATCTTCGATCATCAACTGCAGCAGCTACAGTTGCTATCCATGGGCTGTAAGACACCAATGTTTTGGGAAACGGACCTCCATTTCCAGCTGCTTGTGCAACAAAAACTCCAGCTTTTACAGCTGCCAGAAGTGTAGCATCAAAAGGGTTCAAGAATGTGGTCTTTGTAGTGGCTGGTGGACTGTTGGGCCCCACCGACAGATTCAGAATATCCACACCATCATGAACAGCCTGTTAAAATGTATAACATCAGATGACTATTTGGATCTGAGTAACTATAGGGAGAGAATAAGCTTCTCTGAAATGATTGAAGTATCTAGACTCTAGCCACTGTAAAAGAAATACAGAGGATATAATGAAATGGTGTATGTTTGCTTTGGGATTTGAAAACTGGAAGTTCGAGATCTAAATCTGGTTCTACTTTGGGATTTTAGAAACTGGTTTTTACATCCACCCCTACAAATACCTATAAACTTTATAAATACCAAAAAGAATTCTACACGAACTCTTCCCAATGATACTTACTTTTGCAGCTTCAAATAAAGCATACTCCCTCCGTCCTGTTTTTGATTGCTCAAATCAGAATGACACGGGTTTTGATGAGAGAGTTGTTTATTAGTATTAAGAGGAGTAAAGTTGCTTTATGTTGGGGGTGATTTGGTCCTTTCTAGAGAATGAGAAAAAAAGTAGACATTTTTCTGTGTAACTATTAGTGGCATGAGATGTAACTTTAAGATGTTTGTAAGGGGTTTGTTTGAGAGGGTAAAGTTATTTTTTTTGCCATTTATGGAATGGGAAAATTAAATAGGGATATCCATTTATGGATTTTGAGCAATCAAAAAAAAGACGGAAGGAGTATTAATTACACAATCATTCAATCATTATATAATTACAATAGAAAATAATATAGTAATACAACATCACACTCTTGCTCATCCATTTGACATAAAGTTAAACCCTACCATATTTAAATCTCAAAACAAACACACATCATTTCTATCTATCAAGATCTTGAAATCAAGATTTTAAAATCTTTAAAATCCCAAACTAAGCATACCCTTAGAATTGCTTTATCCAAAAAGCAAAAACTTGATAAAGAAAAAATAAGAAAGAGCCGTAGAAGTTCAATCTGGGAAACTAACTATTTGAATCTGCATAGTTAAGGTGGTGCATTCAAAGCAGCTTTATTAGATTATTTTAGATTTTATTAAATAAAACTAAGAAAAAATCGTAGGAGTTCAATATGAGAAACCAAGAACAGAAGACCCATCATCTTCTTAGATATATAAACAGAAATAATGATTCAGAATACCTGATCAATAGCGGCAACTACATCTGCAACAAATCCACCGAATAATCTGTACAGTGCCTTATACACAGCAATCCTACATAGATACAAACAGACATGCACCACTAAGTATATTATCTGAGAATAATATATGGCTGGTTTATGTTCAAAAGTGCAACTAGAAAGTAAAAGCGTTGCACCTAGCACGGGGTGCCATTCCACTTGCTCTTCCGAATTCAAATCCATGCATTCGCACAGGGATCCCATTATTACCAGCTGCGATAGCTGCTGTATGACTGGTTAAAAATATTGTCAAGTGAAGTTAGATGATTGAAACATATAGATGGCGGAATTATATTAATCCAGATAAACAACTGAGATAGCAAAAGTTGTTTGTGCTAAAAGACATCTTGTCAAAAGAAGCTCATGCTTGCTGATGTGTAATAAATTAGATCACCAAGTGGCAGCTCAAAAATCTTCCTAGGATAGAATACATTTATCCAATAATTTCACCCATCTTTCACAAAGTATAAGCTCAAATGCTCTAGTTAAAGATCCAAAAATAAAAATAAAAAATCTGCAACGAAAAAAATGTTTTGGTGAAAGTCACTGTCACAGTAAATAAACCCAGGCAAATACTTATACACACCAGTTGCACCTTGCAACTCAAATGCATTTCTAAGTGGTATTAGTTGTTTTACTAAAAGGCATTAATTGATCAGTATTAGTTGTTTTCACTGAACAGTATTAGTTGTTTGCAAGAAGATAATAAGGAATGTGCTATTTTTGATGAATTCATAAAGCGAGAGAATAGTAAATCAAACCTTCCATGCCCATCACCATCGATTGGAGAATCAAAATCTATATCCGGGTTAAATGCACCGGCACTTTTCGCCGCTTGTGCGAAATGCTGAGCTCCAATTATTTTTCCATTACAATAATCCTTCTTTGTTGCAGGGTCCACCTCACATTTTCCTCTAAACTTTGGAACAGGACCATAGGGATCACTCCTATGTGATGCAAAGCTAGGATGATGTGGATATATTCCAGAATCAATGAATCCAATTACAATATCCTCCCCAGCTCGATCAAATCCACCCCCAGTGGGCCATACTCCAGTAGGGAGGCCCAAAAATTGAGGAGTGTGGGTTGTGAGTTTCCTCACTTTCCAATCTCTCTCCACAGACTTCACTCCAGGTGCTCGTTCAAGTTTTTCTACCTACTAATATGCCCGAGTTAATTAAATTTATAAATTAAGAAAAGGAAAAAAAACGAGGTAAAATGTATAGGAAAGAATGTCACCTGCTCGGGTGACATGTGAACTGCGAATCCGTTGATTAGATGACGGTAGCTGTAGAGTTTCTTGTAAGTTCCTTCGTCAAAAAGCATATCAAGAAGCATATCATGCCTCTTTTCTAGATGTTTGGCATAGGATATGACCAAATCACTGAAAGAAAAATAAGAACAGGGGAAAATGTTATTTTAGTTTATTGACTTTTTTAACAGAAAGTAAAATTGCTTAAAACAAGAAAAAAAATATTTGTGATGTTAGCGGGTTAAAAGAGATTCCCTAACAATAAGAAGTTATTTGCTCGTGTAAAATGTCATTGGCAAGAACACTTGATAAATGCATCTCCTAATTTGTCTAATATGAACTCAAAATGGAATATCAAACATCAATGCCCGTATAATCATCCAAATTTTGGATACTTCACACATATCACATTTTTGGAAGAAAAAGGTCATCAAAATAGTACGATCAAGCTTCTCCACAGTTCTTTTGAAATAAAATATGAAATGTGATTCTAGTTGTGGCATGAGTTAATAAGCTAATTGGATGCTACGCTCGTGGTTCAAAATTTTAGAAGACCTATGACTCATACGGACCAATAGCTCACAAGTCACCAATATGTTAATAGTTTGAATATTGAATCAGCCTCAAAACCCAAAAATTTGCACCAATAAATTAAAATTGAAACATTACAAACTCAGCCACATTATATATGGAAATTGAGGGAGCCATTAATATATTGAGTCAGTATATCTTGTGGACATGATATATTTTACTTAACATCAGATATAGTATGGCTAAGGGGCTAAAAATGAGTAGACTTAAGAAAGACAAAACACAGACTTAGGACAAAGTTCAATTATATATCAGCCTAACTGCCTAAAATACTAGTATAATATGATTCACTAATGCATATTACAAGTCAACTAACCAAAGGAAAAATCACTCGAAGGACAAAAAAAATGTAACCATATCACTGGATAAATATTTCTCAAAGTAAGCAAACTCTTAATATTATATTCTCTAAGAAACCCCCTGAATATCAATTTTCACATACAGCTACTATTAAGTAAAGATCTGTATGAGGGAACGAAAAGGTACCTGGTGACATCAAGCTTCTCATCGGAATCAAATTCAACGGCAGTGGCTTCAAACCCACTGATACCACCCTTATAGCTTATCACAGGCTCTCCCTCAACTGTCACAATATATACTTCTCCTTTCCCCAAACTTACAACACCTAATAAAATTAGGAACACAAAAGAACCATTCATCTCTGAGTTCCACATTTTACCCAAACCAACTCTTCAAATCCTTGCAAATCAACTCCTCAAATTTTGCAAGCCAAATCTGTTCACACACCAAAATCAAGAAAACTATGTAGCCTCAAACAATGCCTAAATTAAAAGAATCAAACAGCATACAGCACTCATAATATATTGTTTACAGAGGGAAAAAAATAAGAATTACCAGTCAGATGAGTGGATAAGCAATGTATGATCTACTATGCCACTCTTGAAGTTGGGTTGTTTCTTTTCTTGCTCTTACTCACTTTTTTATCTCTTATCACATTTTCTCCATGTGAGTGATTTGCCTGCAACATAGCTAATTTTTATAACAAACTACACATGTATAAAGAAAGCGGTAAGACCAAGCAAGGAATCGGCGGTAAAAATAGAAGAAAATCAAATGAAATCCTATCAAATGAGGGAAAAAGGATGAAAAAGGCAAGATCCTTACATTGATCCAAGAAAAGAATAAACACCCAAAAAAATGCAGCACAATAAAATTAGAATCAGTGAACTTTTTCAGCAAGCAACCCCACCGTAACTTTGTGTATTTACAAACAACATCAAGAAATGCATTAATTCTGCAGTTTAACGCAAGCATAAGGGAGGTAATTGAAGTGGGAGTGAAGTGTTTTTTTTCTGGGGTTTTTTGAAATAAAAAATGGTGGGTGGGTGTGAAATGTAAAATGTGAAGTGTGAAAAGTGAAGTGGAGGTAGTTAGGGTTCGTGAGAGTGAAATAATTTAAGATGGAGAAGAAAGGACGAGTCTTGATGATTCCATTAAACTATTTCAACTCTCTCTACTGGATTTTGTTCCTCCCTCTTTCTCTCTCCTCTGTTGAAGCTTTTCGCTTTTCTTTGTTTTTGTTTATTTTTTTGTGACTCACAGTCACAACTCACAGGAATAACATTTTCCATTCATCCTGTGACCTCGGCTCCATGTAAACAGCTATTTTCAAGTCACAGGTACCAACTTTACAAATATCCAAACAGACACTCTTCTTAAACGCCTCTCCCCACAAAATATTACTACTATCTTCATCCTATTTTAAAATAAAACGACACAAACTTTAATGAAATAGTTATTTATTACTCATTTCATCTCAAATTAATTTTTACAGTTAACTTATATATGTATTTTTGCGAGTAAATTTTGTATTAGTAACTAAAATGATAAAGTGACTTTTAAGGAGGAGTATGATAGACCATACTTAAAAATCACTTTATCATTTTCAATTACTAATACAAAACTCGCTCACAAAAATACATATAAAAGTCAATTGTGAAAATTGATTTGGGACGGAGATAGTAGTGTTAAAAGAGATCAAATTACTTTTTATTGGGAGTGATTTGGTCCTTTATAGAAAATGAGACAAAACGTAGACATTTTTGTGTGTAAATATTAATGGCATAAGATATAATTTAGAGATGTTTTGTAAGAGTTTTGTTTGAGAGTGTAAAGTTACTTTTAAACCATAAATGGAATGAGAAATCTAAATATGAACATTCATTTTTAAATTTTGAGCAATTTAAAAAATAACGAGAGAGAGTGAATTAGTATATATATAAGATTTATTTATGACTTGATTTTTATAAAACTATGTGCTAAATGCTAATATAATATAAGATTTATTTATTTATGACTTGGTTTTTAATTATGCTTTAATGTGTGGTTTTAACTTTTTTTAAAGTAAACTCACGAATATATGAATACGTTAGTATACATGAATACACAATAAATTTGCACATGTATTTCAATTCATTAGTAATAGGCTGTATAGCTATAGCATATATAACTGAGAGAAATATCAATATCAAATATAGTATAATCTTCAGGCATCTATTTTCTAGTTTCATGTGGATTTTGATATGTAATCACATGTTCGGTTTCTTAGGAAAATCACTATTTGCAAGATCGATTTGGCTTCATTTTCCAAATCCTTCATATTTAGAAAGAGATAAATGGACCGATATAATCAATAACTAAAATAAGATTAACGTCTTATCAATATAAATCATGCGTGAAGAAAAAGATTAAATAAAACAAAATTGGTGTTAATAATCATGGAACATAAAGGCAATATAACGCGGTATGCTCAATAATTTCATAGGTACAAAAAAGAATCAACAGTCATTTTAGTTGATTGCTTTAATTATGCTGGTCAAGTTTTTGGTGACCATAACATGATAGCCCTCGACATTAGGGGTATGCTTGGTATGACTAGGGAATTATAATACTAATGGATATCAATTTATAGGATCATCATGAAATTATTGATTGCATTGCTATTAATTGATTCGAAAAATTAACAATGGGTATAATTTGAGGAATATTGAGTCAGTGATTGCAAGGAAGTAAGCAATTACTTACTTCTATTCTTATTACGGATGTATCAAAATTGACAAGCATTATTAATTAGAATGATTAATGTTATCATATTTTATTACCCCAATCAAGCGGGTCTTATGTCCGGAGGCAAAAACTTGTATGCAATATTGCATACAAGTCATGTGTGCAATTATAAGTTAATTGGAGTTTTTTCTTATTTGTTTCGCGGGACAGTCATTTCGGTCCGGGTTAGACAATTTTCGATTCGGGTCTCACGGGTCAATTTCCCCTCTTTCACGAGTTTTAGCAAACCGCCGTCGTTGTCCTCAACTTCAAGTGCAGTCTTTCCTCAATCTTGAAATATATAGCAAGGTCGCGATTCAAGGTAACTAGAGCACGATGTTATTTGCTCTGCTTTTCTTAGAGTTTCTTTCTACCTTGGCCTGTTCTTGTGTTGGTACGAATGATGGTTTCGTGAATTTTCTTTTTTCTTTTTTTTTTTTTTGTTCGGTTGGTTCTGCTAAATTTTCTAGCTATGATGTATGGATCTTAATTGTGCAATGGATTAAGGTCTGTTAGTGCTTATGATTTTTATCCTAAAGCTCTGTTCTTCAATTTGCCTACCAAGTGTTTATTGATTTGACTATGTGGACTTTGCATTTGATTTTTTGCAATGTTAACATTGTGGTGAGAGTTGTCCATGATTTGCCTTGTAGAGATTTTGATTGAGTTATTTGTATAATATAAATTCTACATGTAAAGGATATTAAAAGGATGAAGCAAATGGGGTTGTTCATGTGGTGACAATTGAAGGCAAGTTTATGAGGCTGAAAATGTGTTCAAAATGTGTTCAACTTGAGAGAAATTAGAGAGAGAAGCAAAACAGAGTTCATGAATATCAGCTCATTCTTTCTTTGCTAATCCATTTGAAGTTATCATTTTGTTCCCATGTTTTCGCACTCCACATGATATATTTTTGATGAATTATGAGAGTTGTTTGCAATAGTATCTCTTATAAGTTACACAAAATTATATTAAAAAAATAATATAGCGTCTTTCTTCATATAGTAATACATTTTTTGTTCATACAGATATTAATTCTTATATATTTTGAAATAATATTTTATTCAACGTCAATCTACTAATGACCTTTATAATTAACTTTATGTAAGCCATTATGGTCGGATGTATTTGAATATATAATCAGATATAATTATTTTTTGCACACTAGACTATATTTAGTGCATGCATGGAAATAATTATTACATAGTATTCACTAACGTCGTCCAAATTGAGGATAGATACACTCTTCACGTGAGACCATTCTATGCGAGAGCGATCAGAATTTATTAATTAAACAATTAAAGAAATATACAACGATTAATGGGTAAATAAATAAAAATATACTGTATCCACCTCAGGTAAAGAAAAATATCTTGAGTACACGCCCGCGACATAGAAAAAGAGTGATGCTTGTGTGTATCAATTGCACAATGTGCAATTGGTGCAATTAAATTTAATTTTAATTTAAATGAACCATGAACTCTAAATTTAAACTCTAAATCATTAACCATTCGGATCAAGTGAACCATGAACCACTCATGCTGGGTTCGGGCCGGGTCGGGTTGGGTCTGAACTAGGTAAAAAAAACTAAATAAACTTATTTTTTTAAAAATACTGAAAACACTGAAAAAAAAAACAAAAAAAAAGAAAAGGAAAGGAAAATAAAAATACATTTCGATCGGTTGAACCATGAACCAGTCAGACCGGGTAAAAAAATTGAAAAAGATAACTTAAAAAAAAAAACTGGAAAAAAAAGCTAAAAAAAAAAACTAAAAAAATCCAATTGTACCAATTTTAAAATGGTGCGCAGAAAGAATTTGCCATAGAAGAATATGTTATTTTCAAATTTCAATGCAATCGATCAATTACAGAGTTGATTAAATTTCCTTATATATATTCTCATTCTGACATGAAATTATCAAATTTAGTCATAATTTAGGCAATTTGTCAAATTAGTTGTTGTATTCAATGATATGAAAAGACACATATATGAACCAAATTAAAAATATGTCTATTTTTAATGATACTTTATAAGCATGATAATAATACTCATTATATATAATAAGATATTTATATATACAATAATTATATTTGAAGAAAAAAATTTACGTGAAGTCGAATTCATAAAATTTCTTGTGTTTCAGTAATATACAAAAAAAAATTATAAAGAATAAGAAATGGGCACTATGTGAAAGAAATTTCAAGTCCTATTAAACGTAAAATAAAAATATACGGGATGTTTGCAAAAAAATAATTAAAATTATTTAATAGTAAAAGTAATTGTTAGTGTTTATAAAAAAAAATTGATAGTGTTTGCAAGAAAAAACTAAAAGTATCTGAAAAATTAATAGACTATCAAAAATAATCTATTTTCAAATTTTAGATTATTAATTTTAACAATTTATTTAATTTGATTAAAAAAATATTTCAAATTACTTCTGCACGTAATTTTAACTAATTATAATTAGTCAATCATTTTTTTCAAAAACACCCCCAGAGTACTCAAAATATACAATCTGCAACTAAAATATACTCTATTATAATGATAAGGTACATGAACGCAGACCTAGTAAAAGATTAAATTATTAATTTAAATAATAGAAACCATATCAGATCTTGCACAAAGGGCAACAAAACCATGACCGTTACCTATCATTTATTTCTTCACCAGATGCTACCATTTGAAAAACATGTGATATCTCAATAATTTATTCCTCATTATTCCACCAATAATTGAGCCAATTCTATTTTCATTTCAAATATAGGAGCATCATAAAGATTTTTGGGCCGTTAACAACTTATTAATATAGAAATATGGAATAAATTTGAGTAAGATATAGGGTAAATTATTAATAAATTTATATTTTCTTGACATTTATTGAGACTTTTTAATTTTTATAATGACATGCATCACATTTACCAACTTGATTAAATAACTATTTTTTGATAATTTATTGCTAATGCATGTGAAAGACAATAAAAAAAAATTAATGTGGCGTTCGAAATTCTTTATCTATAAAAAATGCAAGAATCCTGCCCTATATGGAAATTCATAAAATATAAATATGGTGTATCATATTAAAAATATATAAAAATTGTAATTAAATTGTAAAAGATCATGAATACATTTTTTATTTTTTTATAGGGTAATTGCAATTAAAAGAAAAATGTTTTTTTTTTAAGTTGTCACAGTCTGACCAATAAATATTAATATTAAAGTAAATTTCGTGTCTATGTACAAAATATAGTGCATAAGAAATTAATAATACCTTGCGCTCAAAAATAATAATAATAATACTAAAAAATTAATAATAGGCTTATAACAAAGACATATCTTAACATAGTTGTTTGGGTTGAGAAGCATTTTTTACCCTTTACTGCCGTCTTTTTTCTTTTCTTTTTTTAGTTTGATCTCATCCTTTATTACTCACACTTAGATCTTATTTTTCATTCTTTTTATCTATAATCTACATTTATAATTAATAATCTATCTATAATAACATATTAAAAGTGGCTTGAATTGAGAAGTATTTTTAACTTTTATTTTATTTTATTTTGTTCAATTTGATCTCATTATTATTACTTATATTTATTTCTCATTTTTGTTTTTTTTATTCAAAAAAATACAACATCACATAATTAGGGATGGACCCATGTGGGGGGCATTGGGTCCTCTTGCGATCTCGGAAAAAATAATACTCTTAACAATTCATATTAATATTAGAAGAAGTGTTTTGACTGCTGAGGTCGTGTGTTCTATTCCACTTTGAAATGGTTTTGCATTTTTTTAAACCATTTACCTTCAATAATTACAAATTTAACCTCCTAATCAAAATATTTTCTACATATATTACATTGTTATTAATTATTTCATTCATAATTATATATTATATAGCCATTAAGTGGACCCCCTGAATAATATTTTTGGGTCCGCCCCTACACATAACACTTGGTTGCCAATATCTTGTTGACTTGGTTGACGACTGACGCTACTTTCCCGATTCATCTAATTATTGCACTTTAGTTGTATATATATTGCACTTGGGTATATATATCAATTATCATGTCTTTATATGCTTTTCTTTTACATTTTGTTAGATGAGAATCCAAATACCGAACATCTAATAAATTTAAAAGAATCTCCGCACTTAGTAAAAAAATTGCACATTAAACATACATTAAAGTTATAAATGTTTTTGTCAAAATTTTGATAATATTTTTGTTAAATCCCTTTTCAATTAACTTTTATTAGTTTTAAGAAAATGATATTTTTTTAATTAAATAAAATTGTAGTTTAAGTAAAAGTAATATATATTTTACAAAAAAATTGAAACGCAATTCAATTCTAATTCAACATTTATCGAAACATGATTTTTGAAGTATCAAAAGTTCAGAACCAAGAACTTGCCACAATTAAAATTGAAGTCAAAACTAGAAAAAGACTTGTTGAAAATAGAGATCGACGATTATATGTGAAATTGCTTAAACTTCCAAAGACTTCGTCAGTCAATCTGAAAAAAAAAAAAAAACCAAATAAAGTTTACATGCAGTCGGCTCTTGGGTCAGATACCGAGTTATTAAAAAAAATCACAAAAAAATATTTGTTGTAACCTGGTGGTTCAAGCTTGTTTTGGGCATTTGGTCTAGTGGCATGATTAGAGCCGGCAATTTGGGTCCGGCCTACACGAGCCCAAGTATGGGCTGGGCTAAAAAAATAGAGGCCCGAAAAGAGCCAGGCTAGTTTGGTCCGGCCCATTTGGCCCACGGGCCTAATGGGCTTGGGCCAATTTGGCCCGACGGGTCATGGGCCGCCCGTTTGGCCCGACAAAAATTTTTATTGTTATTTTATTTGTAATTCTTTATACAAATTATAAAGATTAAATAAATTCATTTTTTATAATTTGTCAAACTACGAGTTCTTTTGATATAATTAACAATCACAATCAACAAAATAGTACTCAAGTTAATGTTTTCATGTACATAAGATTGTATTTTAATAACTATAATTATTATTTTATTTTTTTAATCATAAAATAAAGTAAATTGATAAGGGTAGAAAAATACCCAAAAGAATTACAAAGAAATAATGTAATTTTGTAAAGTAAATAAAATAATTAAATAAAGAAAAATCATAGATCGGGCCGGCCGTTGGCCCGTGAGCCCATACTGGGCTGGGCTGGGCTGCATTTCTGTAGGCCCGACTGGATGATGGGCCGGTCCAGCCCAGCCCATGAACATAACTTGGCCCAATGGGCCGGGCGGCCCGTTTTGCCGTCTCTAGGCATGATTCTCGCTTAGGGTGCGAGAGGTCCCGAGTTCAATTCTCGGAATGCCCCTCTTTTAAATTCTTTCCTTTATCTTTGTCAAATAAAGTTAACCCCCAAGTGTTGGCCTAGTGGTTGTAGGCTTGGGACTTAGGAGTATGCTCCTCTCTAGATCTCAGGTTCGAACCCTCTCAGGTGCGATCAACTCTTGAGATGGGTCAGTCCATACAGAGCTTATCTCTGGCTTGAAGTGGGGCCCCCGCTAGTGGACGGTGGGTTCTGGTCCCCCGGATTAGTCGGCCCTTGAGCCGAATACCGTGTTATCAAAAAAAAAATTAGCATGCATCACCATAAAAATGTAGTTGTCGAGAAGCTTTATCTCAGAAAATCACACTCTACGACTCAAAAAAACAAAAAGGTAAACAACTCAACTGTTTTTGCACACTTACAGACAAACGTGAAACACACGTGTAAGATAACTAGAGCTCATGAAAAGTTAACTTGTAGACTCTTTTGGTGCATCTCCTACAAAAGTAAGTCTACGATGAAACTTGTTCACAATATGACACTAATATTATTATGTTTATAAACTAATAATAATAATATAACACTTATCAATTGGTACAATATACTTATAATTTAATGTTATAACATTAAATACTATGGATATTAATTTATAAGTATAATAATATTAATTTATAAGAATAATAGTTTTAATTTCATACAAATAAACAAGTTTCACTTGAAAATTTGTATAGTCATAATATCTCAATATAATGTTTTAGACCATCTCCAGCAGTTACCGATATTCTGGAGTCAATTCAGCACTACTCTATTATACAATCAGCATCATATTTTCAGCAGTTTGCATTACTTTTTGCAGTAAAATAGAATATTCCATAAAGATTTTTTATTAAATGATATTATTATTATTATGCTATAATTATTTATAATTATAATATACTTTTACACTAATTTTAATATAAATAATAAAGTAATAATTTTTTTATATTTAAAAATTTGACTAAATTTAGAAAATATGTATCCTTCATAAATATTCATGCAAATTAAAATTGAAAATTCATCATAATATTACAAGGAAGATTAAATTACAATGGAAATTCAAAATACGGCGGAAATTTAAATTACAACAAAAATATAAATAACGAAACGAAATGCACTAATTAGTATTGCTTTTATGTAATTTTATCTATTTGTAATAATTTCATGTAATCGTACTTATTATTGTAATGTTGGTAATATTTGTATCATTTTATTATGCAATTTTACGTTATCTTTTGATTAAAGTATATTATTTTAACTCATTGCACATTATTTTTTAAATTACTTTATAATTTAAAACTACAATACTAATTTATTTTGTACTAATTGAGAAGAAATAATATAAGTTGAAATTTGTAATGTTAAATAAAAAATTGGATTACTAATGTTGCATAATATTTTACATAACTAAAAAAAATGTACTACCAACAAATTATAAAATTAAAATAAAAAATAAATAAATGGTAAACATATCGGTACTCTATATATGGTGTTGGAAAGCTTCAAGATGGTGCAAAACTCTATTATAGAATTGAGATAGAGTAGCTGTTGGAGAGGAAATTATAGAGTTTTACTCTATTGTGATGTCTATTTGGAGATGGTCTTACAAATCTTCAAATCAAAGCAACAAATTGGGCTATTGGGTCACTAATTCATCACGTTGAATCATTTGTTAAAAAATAAATATTTGAAATATATATATATATATATATATAGAGAGAAGTAATGATATATAACCAATTATTTGGTTTTTTATGGAGCAGGATTAATGGCACGCTAACTCATCATCCATATAATTAATTCTACTCAAATAAATTATAGAATGTTTTATAATATACTATACCCTAAACCATGAACCTTAAACCCTAAATTATGAACCATTCGGATCGGGTGAACCATGAACCACTCGTGTTGGGTTTGGGTCCGCGCCGAGTTTGGGTCTGGGCTGGGTAAAAAGAAAAATTGAACTGAATCGAAAAAAATAAAACGAATGAAAAAAAAAAATTTTTTTTTTTACCCTACCCAAAAACAACTTTCGGCTAGAACGAAACCCTACCGAGTGGTTCATGGTTCACTAAAATGGTTCATGATTTAGGTTTAGGGTTCATGGTTTAGTAGTATAGTATATTAATTCTACAATTTATTTAAGTAGAATTAATTATGTGGATGATGAGTTGGCATGACACGTCATTAATCTGGTTCCATAAAAAATCAGATAGTTGATTCTATATCATTACTCTCTCTCTCTATATATATATATATATAAACAACATAAAATTCAATATTATGATAAAAGTTTGAATAGAATTACAAATTTGATGTATATCTCATTTTTAAAAAAATATACAAATCCACTAAAAAAACATTTAAATCGATTTTAATAGAAGAGTTGATATGCTGTGAAATTTGTTCACCGTGAAATTGATTCTTTTTTTTACAGACGTGATCCTTCAGTTATCACGACTAATACCTTTTATAATCAAGAATGCAGAAATTGAAAGTCGGTAGTCGGGCGGTCTCTGACTGCCTAGCTCCTAGGTCGTCTAGGCGGGGACTAGTCGGAATTAGGCGGTCCGATTTTTTATTTTTTTATTTTTTTTTAAATTACAAACTGAATTAACATAAGTCTAGGCAAATAGTCAAACCTCAACTAGATAATTAATTAATTATCAAATATCAATATCCAAAACGAAAAGACATAACAATTTAAAAATTAACATGAACTACAAAAGAATTAATTAGAAATAGATTTACATATAATTATCAATTTTCTCCAACTCAAAAGTTAGAATATTGGTCCGATCATCCCTGACTATGTTGTGTAATGTTTCAAATTTAAATTTTTTATTTTATTATTGAACATTGATTTTTAAATAAAATTAAAAAAAATTGAAAATCCGCCTAACCGGCCGCCTAAGCGACGCCTAGCACCAAAAACAATTTTTCGCACCGATTTTGCCAAAATCAAATCGACCGGCGGCAGCCTAGCGCCTTTTACATCCATGTTTATAATATAAGTCACACATTCAGTTATCACTACTAATACTTTCTGCTGTAATATAAGTCACAGTCTTCAGTGTTATGAGTATTACATTTTATAGTAAAAAGTCACACCCTTCAGTTGTCACAACTAATACCACTTAATTATATAAGTCACACTCTTTAATCAATTTCACTTATTCTTGTATGAAACCTGTTCACTCTATTTGGTCGGTTCATGTTGCGTCATTTGAAAATCGGAACACACTCAGAATCGACCAACATCTTGCCCGGTTTTCAGTTAAACTAAGCGGACCGGTTGGTCTGAATTTAAAAACTTTGATTCAGTGTGATTTTTTTTAAAAAAATAATTATTTTTTTTTTATTCAAATTATTTGTGATTTTGAAAGGATAGAACTATTTGCACATCCAGAATTAATAAATACACTAATCATTAAATTAAAGTTGATTATACATTTTTTTAAAGAAAGAGTCAGGCATAATGATTTAATTACATCGTAAAAAAAAAGCTCTTATATTTTTTAAGTTATATATTTCATTTTAAACTCTTTTTTTTTTTCTAATTTTCATCTTGAAAATGAAATAAATTAACCTAGTGTCTCATACCATTTGCAAAAATATAAAATTAGAATAAAAAGGCTTAAATTAAGGAAAATGTAGTAACTTTTAGAAAATATAAATATTTGAAGAATTGGTATGCTGAGAAGTTGGTTCATTTTTACAGGCATGACCCTTTAGTTATCACGAATAATAACCTTTTATAATATAAGTCACACCCTTAAGTTATCACTACTAATACCCCATGTTGTAATATAAGTTACACATTTCAGTGTTATGAGTAATACTAATACACTTTATAATATAAAGTCACACCCTTCAATTATTATAATTAATAGCTTTTAATAATATAAATCACACTTCTTAACTAATTTCACAGATTTTTGTGTGAAACTTGTTCACCTAATATTTTATCATATTTCAATATATAAAGCACTGAAAGATACTCTTAACTTGCCAATAATACTGATCAGATGTGAGTAAATGATGAGTATAAAAGCCATTTGGGGATATAAATTTAGATAAAAACTCATATGAGACGGTCTCATGCATGAGACGAAGTACAACCTAACACAAATCACATCTATCCCTCCCAAAATGTTAGTGTCAATGCCCAACTTATGCCCCGTCTCACCGTGAGAC
Organism: Stenogyne calaminthoides; assembly: GCA_037126765.1. NCBI lineage: Eukaryota > Viridiplantae > Streptophyta > Magnoliopsida > Lamiales > Lamiaceae > Stenogyne > Stenogyne calaminthoides. The sequence goes on along the minus strand of JBBCBC010000007.1, from coordinate 39,366,422 downwards.
GGTCTTATACAAGTGTGCCTCATAAATTTATAGTCTCAATCATATTTAAAGGAAAATAATAAATAAAGATGTTGCACATTAACGATCGCTTTTGAGAAATTAATCATGTGAGGGATGTTCCCACCATAGTTGTCGTATTGTTGTACATGCCATGTGATTGCAAGACCCAACTCTGTGATTTCAAGATTCCAAACTCCAGATAACGATATATAACAACACTAGTTAGGGGTAGAAATTTGTTAATCATGCAGCTTACATGTGAGCATTCAATTTGGAGATTTTCGACTAAAATGCATTACCAAAAACGACTTTGTTTCATCAATTTAGGCGAATTTGAGACGAAAATGGTACATTTCGCAAAAAATTGGGACTAATTTCACACATCAAATTTTTGTGGAACTATTTTAAGAAAGATGAAAAGTTATGGAACAATTTTAGATTCTATCCCACACTAGTTATATATATCTCTTAAATACTTATATTCAATTCAAGGGGTTTTAATTATAGGGGGAAAATTTTAAGGTACAAAGTGCAAAAGCAAAAAACTCTAAGGTATAAATGCAATTTTTTGGTATAAAGTACAGTTTTTTTTTCAAACAAAGTACATTTTTTTTTTACCTTAGAGTAAATAAAAATTACATTTGTACCTTAGAGTTACTACTTCCTATTTTTTGTATCTTAGAGTCATTAACTCTTAATTATATGATATAGTTCTACGAAAAAATAAAACATATACACTCTTGCTTTCGGGAAAAATAAAAAATATATATAGTCTTCATACTTCTTATATATCGTGAAGATATGAATGCACATAAGACTTTGTCCACATAAAATTATCATTTTAGTGAGCTTCATTGGCTGAACCAATTATATATAGAGCACGAATTCTATTTTCTTAAAATAAACACAAACCTTTCTATACAATATTGCATAAAACAAAATATATAAATAAGGAACACTACATGAAATATTAACACATTTAAGAAAGATACTGAAAAGTCGGGGATTCTTCACGTGTAGACCTGAGTCAAACGGATTTTTTCAAAAAGTTGTGAAAAGACAACATATTAGAACTCGCTCACATATGTGTATTACTATAAAGGTAAATATGTGTTACTATAATGACAAATATATTGTTACAAAAAGAAAAAGTAACACACTAGTACTTTTCATTAACACATGTATAAGATATTGAAAATTGTATATGAACGCTTATTCAAAGGTGTTAACGTAAAAAGGTGTGTTATGAATAAACTTTCACTCTCTTTATGTCTTCCATTTTTTCTCTGCTTTTTTCCGCTTCGAACAAAACATCACTTGCATGTGAAAATAATTAAAAAAATAAAAAAACATTTAAATTATACGATGCACCTTATGTATACTAACACAAAATTCGCTGTGAATTATATAATCCCATATGCATATCTAAGAATGAATGAGACCGAAATAACAATCTAAGAATGAATGAGACCGAAATAACAGAAATCATATAATATCTTTTGAAATGACTCCCATTATATTCTTGTGCAGTAACCCCAACAAGGGTTGCTATCTAACACTAAATATGTCATTACTTTTTATTGACCTTTTCGTGTCCCTCCAATTGTTATCACGAAACTTACCCTAATCCAACTTTATTATATAATATGTAAGTGACACTGTTTTTAATTTTGATAGTTAAAGTAATAATTTGTTTTTCATTATAAGATCCACGAATCCCTGCTGGATTAACTTTCAGCATTTGATTCGTTGAATGCGAGGCATTTTAATTTCTTTAGGAAAAATCATATTACAGATTTTATGGAGAAATGTGAATTAATGTTGTTTGTGAATTCCCAAGAAACAGATATATATAGGAAAAGTTCAACTTAAATCTTTAAGTTTAACTCAATTAGGAAATAAAATCACTAATCTTGAATTAAATTAATTCCTTTTAATTTAATTCCTAAATATAAATCTCTACGATTTAAACGCCTTATGAAAAAATCTCTACGATTTATTTCCATATACATTAAATCCTACAATTATATTCTAAATATAATTATTGGGAATTCTTATTTAATTAAATCCAATTTAATTAAATATTAATAATAATTAATTCCAAATTAATCTATTATTAATTAATTCTCCATAAATTAAACATTAAATCTAATTTAACATTTAATCAACCAACTATAATCCATAAAATGGAATTACTTGTCAGATGATCCATGGCCATATATATCGGCGATTAGTAAAACTAAACGGTCTTAATTGAACCCTAGACAATAAATCGGGCATTCTCAATATATTTAGCAGACGTTAAAGAACCTGGCAACTATCAGAATCAAAAACATGGGCTATTACGATTTCCTCCTTTCATTTGCGAATACTCGATTAAGTCTTGAACATGATGAAGTGTCTATTCAAATAACTTAATCGTGTTATCTCCAATCACTAATTGATCATGTATGTCACACTTAGCCACAAAGTCTAAGTTGACGTGCATCTACCGATGAATTTGATCCAATTATAATGAGAAGATGAAGATTCTCTAAATCCACTTTGAGGAATGAATCATATTCTTGGCTCAACTACCACGCACACGCACTTCGTGATGAACCCAATCCAAGTCGATCTACCCATGGAAGGGTCAAGCGTTGGTCATGGTCAAAGTTCATCATCCCACATGCGTATGTCGCGTATTGACCTCAAGTCGAAGGAGTGTCGCGATCGCTCCCACTAACCGAGACACCAGTAGACACATATAAGTGGAAATACATCAAAGCGGTTTACCGGATGGGTATACCAATACCCTCTAAGGTATTTGTGCATCCATCATGAGATACCTAATATCTCGTAGTAGTAAGTGAGATCTCACTACACTCTAAGAATGATGACGCAGACCAAGACACTAATCTCCATTGATCATCAATATCCAATTCTTGATGATCCTCGATCGGGGCTATTTGAGAATCATGCTTAAGTCATCCGAGTTCTCACAACCTCAACGACAAAGAATGACTCGTAGGGAACACTTGTATGAATAAATGCAAACAATCAAACATAATATTCAAACAGATGTATTGCCATACATTAATATTAAGTGAACTATAATATTAAATCAAACTGAATATCATCGAGTATTATGTCCTTACAATTGATTGTCTCTAGGACACTAACACTAACAATCTCCCACTTGGACTAGAGTCAATAACCTACATGTTTAACCCCTAGACCATCAAATGTCTAGTGTGTACATGAACACTCAGTGTTTTGGTGAAATGATCTTCCAAATTAAATATGTGGGAATACATTTTAATTCTACTTCTCCTATCGTTATGATCTCTCGGATCAAATGATAAGTCTAGTACTGCTTGTCGATCTCGGTTCCTTTGCTTGCGCAATCGCACCAACGTTGTCTCAATACAGGATTATTAGACAACTGGCACTCGGAACTACCCCTAGTTCTCTTAAGAACTATAAAATCAAGACAACCTCCTTGAGGCTTCTGATACAACAATGTACTCAACTTCGATTGTTGAATCTGCGGTCCTTTTGCTTGGAAATATATTCCAACTGATCGCCTCATCATTGAGAGTGAAACGTAACCTGACTGTGATTTGTTATCATCATAGTCGGATTGGAAACTAGTGTCAGCTTAACCAGTCACTACTAGTTCTGACTGTCCACCATAGACAAGAAAACATTCTTTAGTTCGTCTGAGATACTTCAGAATGGTCTCGACAGCAATCCAGTGAGACTCACCCGGATTCTGTTGGTATCTACCAGTGATGTTGATAGCGTAGGCCACGTTTGGCCTAGTGCAAGTCATGGCGTACATGATTGAACCAAATGCATATGCATATGAGACATCTTTCATGTGCTTGATATCAACTTCAACAGAAGGACAATCCTTCTTTGATAGCTTTATCCCATTATTTGTCGATAGAGATCCTCTCTTAGAGTTCTCCATCGCAAAATGCTTCAACACCTTATCTACATAGGTGGACTGTGACAACCCCAACATTCTCTTGGATCTATCCCTGTGGATCATGATCCCTAGGATGTAGCAGGCTCCACCAAGACCCTTCATCATGAAGGTCTTTAACAACAAATCTTTAATGGACTGCATTAACGGGATATTGTTTCCCAAAATCAATATGTCATCGACATACACGATTATGAAAACAATATTCTTCCCGCTGCGTTTACAATAAACGCAAGGATCTTCCGAATTTCTGATGAAGTTAAAAGATTTGATAACTTCATCAGATCGGATATTCCAACTCCTAGAAGCTTGCTTCAATCCATAAATGGATATCTTTAGTTTGCATACTAGATTAGAATTTGACTTAGATATAAAACCTTCTGGTTGAGTCATAAACACTTCCTTATCAATGCCTCCATTGAGGAAAGCTTTTTTGAAGTCCATCTGTCAAATCTCATTATCAAAGTGTGCTGCTATCGCAAGTGAAATTCGAATGAACTTGATCTTTGCAACTGGTGAGAAGGTCTCGTCATAGTAAATGCCTTCGTGTTGACTATAACCCTTCACCACCAACCTAACTTTGTAGGTTTGTACTTTGCCATTTGCATTGGTCTTACGGTTGAGGACCCATTTGTAAAATATGGGTCTAACCCCTTTAGGCAACTCAACCAAGTCCCAGACTTGATTGGTGTACATCGAGTCCATCTCGGATTTTATGGCTTCATGCCACTTCCCTGAATCAATATCTGATATTGCTTCAGAATAAGTATTAGGATCGTCCTTATCCAGTATGTCCACATTATCTAGTTCCTCCAAGAGGTAACCATATCTAATGGGCGGATTACGATTCCTAATTGACTTACGGAGCTGTGGTTGTGCAGGTTGTACATTCTGATCGTAAAATTTTTGTGGTGCATCGATTTTATCAATGTCCGAAGAGTCCTCAAGAGCTACACTTTCATATGCCTCTTGGGCGGGAGTTTGAACTATGTTGTTCTCATTCAGCCCACTTGGAGGTTCTTGCACTGGCAAGCATACTCCAATTACGCTCCCACTGGCTGAAAGATGATCACCTAGTGAAAGACTCCCACCGTGAAAGTTGTTGAATGCTCCCATTGATTCCTTGTCATGTTGCTTTGACAAGATATCAGTCTCTTTGTTAATTTGTGGTTCTTGAATTTCTTCAAGTTCTATCAGCTTACGACCTTGTTCCTTAAAGACATAGTCTTTTTCGAGGAACTTGGTCTGCCTAGAAACAATCACTGATTATTTCTCAGGTAGATAAAAGTAATATCCTTTAGTTTCCTTAGGATATCCCACAAAGTAATCCTTTTCACCTTTGGATTCCAACTTGTCGGTAAGCATCCTTTTCACAATCACGGGGCAACCCCATGTTTGATATGTGTAAAAGTTGGCTTCTTGCCACACCATAGTTCATATGGTGTATGCTTAACCGATTTAGATGGAATCCTATACAGAATGTAAATTGAGGTTTGTAACGCGTATCCCATAAGAATGTTGGAAGACATGAAAAGCTCATAATGGACCTCACCATGTCTAACAGGATTCGATTTCTCCTCTCGGACACACCATTCATCTGATGTGTTCCGGGAGGAGTCCTTTGTGACTGGATTCCATGTAACTTCAAGTAATCAGTGAATTCATGGCTAAGGTATTCACCTCCTCGATCTAACCGAAGAGTCTTGATACTCTTACCAAGTTACTTCTCTACTTCAACTTTAAACTCCTTGAATTTCTCAAAAGATTCGGACTTGTGTCTCATAAGATACACGTATCCATATCTTGAGAAATCAGCAGCGGAAGCGTGATGAGGTATCCGAAGTGACCCCTAGCTAGAGTGGGCAATGGTCCACAAACATCATTGTAGATCAACTCTAGAACTTCTTTGGCGTGCACCACTTTCCCAGAAAAGAGTCTGTTGATCATCTTGCCCATGAGATAAGATTCACAATCTCCATAAGACTCATAGTCAAATGGGGTTAAGTAGTCTAACTTTCTTAACCTTGCAATTCTTTTCTCATTTACATGATCAATTTCTACAATGCCATAAGTAAATCGGGTTTTCATGATTACTAAGTTTGAGTCTTTTATTTTGTATATTAAGAACATCATATCCATAACACAACAAATACATGCTGCGAGTAATAGAAAGAACAAGATGACAATCATTAAGTTCTAATCTAAAACCAAAGGGTAAGTCTAACACATAAGTCCCCACACGTTCAGTAGCAACTATTGCTCCATATCCACGTGTAAGACGACTTCACCCGCCCTAACTGCCCTAAGACACATGAGCCCCTTCACATTCGTACAAATGCGAGAGCCACATCCGATATCTAATACCAAGTAGTTAGCGCTATTAGTGGATATGTCTATCTTAATAACAAACATACATGTTCTAGTGCCAGAAGAACCCAGTGCCTTCCTTTTAGCAACCAGAACCTTATAGTCCTTCTTCTAGTGCCATCTTCTACTTATAGTAGAGGCACACACCATTGTCTACCCGCTCCTTCCTTTTGAACACTATCTTAGTGATAGTGAACTCAAAATTCTTGAGCACGTTGTGAAGTTCAGGCATGGTCGCATCCGTCTTATTCATATTGTAGTTCACAATGAAGCTAAAATATGAATCCGAGAGCGACTGGAGGATAACATAAATGAAAACGTTGGTCTTTTAGCTCAAAGCCTAAATTACCAAGTTTATCAATTAGGCCTATCATCTTTAGCACATGAGGTGAAATCTTCTCTCCCTCAGCTAACCGGCATTTGAACAGATCTCACATCACTTCATAAATCTTAGAACGAGATTTAGAATCAAAGAGATCCTTCAAATGCTTGAGCATTTAGAAGAGACCCATTTTCTCATGTTGCCTTAAGCATATTGGGAGTCATGCCGAGCAACATCACACACTGAGCCTGGGAAGCATCCTTTTGATGCTTCTTCTGAGCTGTTACGTCAAACGTGGCTGCCTTAGAGTACCAGCTGCAAGGGTAACCGGGATACACGTGTCCAACACGTACTCAATCTTTTCTTGCCTTAGCACCAAACACATGTTTCGGTGCCAGTCCAGAAAATTTTGCCTAGCCAATTTCTTTTGTTTCCAAAACACATCTCAATAACAGTAATACATTTCAACTAACCAAGAGAAATAAAATAAAATGGGAATTAAAACACGTAATTCCTATGATCAATATTCAACAATCAAAATAAACATGGCATTTATTTTGTGTTTATTTTGTCTCCATTATTTTCACATACTCAACGACCTCATCGGAAGAGTACGAATTTATATTAAATATAAATTGTAATGGACTAGGATCCACATTCCTACTATCATAATCCCAGCGAGGGCTGAATATCACAATAGCATAACTGGTAGGTCTCCAAACCAATTGCAAACTGCAACTCCTAGTTTGTCGAACCTAGTTCGATTGATGTCCCTTACCCTTTGTCCCCGCGAGAGCGAGGTAAACAAAGTTAAGTTGGTTTACAACCATCAAGCGGCGACATTACATGTCCCTATAAAAGTTCCGTTAGATGTAGATCCGAGCAAAAGACGAGGGCCTTAAATACTCATTGAAACGAAATCTCCGGTTTTCTTTTAATTTTGATGGAAGACATCTTATCAAATCAATGAGAAAACCATATTTTAGTGAGGAACATTTTAAAGGGGGGGTATTAATTGCTTAATCGAGATCCAAAATGTTAATCTACAACACATTTGAGCAATTCTTGGGCGCCGCCTACCCAAACATGACATTATACGGACTAGCACTTATATGGGCGCCGTCTACCCAAACAATTAATACGGTCCGACAATTATTGGGCGCTGCCTACCCAAATAATTATAATGTGGACGTAAAAGGCGTTAACAAAATATAAAACACGTTAACCAAGTGGGAATTAATAACCCTTTTAATCATTTAAACCATAATTTTAAAATCCAATTTTAAAATCAAGTTTTAATAATTAAATTCAATATTAATATTTTGACCTTTAATTAATCCAATTAATTAAGTCCGTCATTAGTCCAACTAATAAGTTTTATTAAAATGATTAACCAAGTGAGATTTAATAATTCTTTTAAAACGAATTTAAAATCCAATTTAAAATTCAATTGTAAAAGAAAATATTAACTTTCAATAATTAATCCAATTAATTAATCTTTGGTCTAATCATAATCCAATTTTAAAATTAAACACTTATTAATTTTCCAAAAATTAGGTTTTAATTATTTTGTTGTTAGGGGCTCAGGTGCAATTTCCAAAATTGCACTAAGGGCCTGTTCCAAATCAAATTTGCAAAACAACCCTCCGCCATCACCACCCAAATCCGACAACATCCAATCTATAATTCGGGACAACCAATTTCCAAAAACCCAACCAAAATTTTATCAATTACAATTAAATTTCGAATTAATCTAATTAATTCATCATTCAATAAGTCCAATATGAAAGCAATCGAAAAAAAACGAAGAACACAATGGAATCAAAACTAGACAAATAGTCAAGACGGGCGTGGCAAAGCACCGCCATCAATAGCGTCGATTTCGAAGAGTCGAACAAGCATGAAACGCTTGAGTCTCGATGAAACGCCATCGATGAGTGCCGAAAAGGGTCGCCATGTGTTTTCGAAGACGCCGCCAGCATTGCTCCATTTCAAGAATCAAGAAGATGAACACCGCCATCAACATATCACGCCCCGCAGAGAGTCGGGCGAGGATCCCCGTTAAACGGAGATCACGCCGGGCGCCCCCGGAGTAGGCGATTATTCACGAATATCAAAGCCGGGTCAATATCCCAAATCAAAAGGAAAGGCGATGATTTTGACGAACCGACGGAGTATCCGCCTTTTCTGTAATCGCATTTAAATGAAGTCATCCCTTCTCGAACGGATCAATCCGCCGATTCGAAGAGAGTCCCCATCGCCGTTGCTGGAAAAGCGCGATTTCGCGTCGAGAGGTGTCGGAGCAAAACAAGGCCGCCATCGTACTGAAGCAATCGGTCCCACGCATCCGTCGCGAGGCTTGGCGAGTCATCGCCGCCTCGAGCGACGCCGTGGGTCATGAATCTCAATCGAGCGGCGCTCGATTTTGGTGAAAAATAGGGTTTTTGTGAAAAATAGGGTTTTCAGGAAAAGTGATGCGAGCAAGATGACCCAAATGGGGTTTGGGACAAACACATATACACACTATTATATTATATGTCCAATTTAACAACAAATATGGTGCGGTTCGCTCTAAGCGGCTGCACCCAGATTTATTAAAAAAATAATAATTTTATAAATCAAACAATAATGCAATTAATCAAGAGTCTGAAGCTTTGATACCACTGTTGGAATTTAGAGGCACGTAAAACACGTGATCACATGCGCAGCAGAAATTAAAGTTCACCAACAACGAACAGTTAATTGCATATAGATTACAATAATCATAACGAGAAATCTTACAGTAACTCGAGAGCAGATTTCTCAACTATGGTATCCACGTAATCCCCGTTCACGGACTTGCACAGATTTGCCAGCGTTGAACCTGAGACGGAATTTGCTAGGAAAATTCCTATTCTAGATTTTATGGAGAAATATGAATTAATGTTTGTGTATTCCCAAGAGCTTGTATATATAGGAAAAGCCCAACTTAAATCTTAAGCTAACCCAATTATGGAAATAAAATCCCTAATCTTGAATTAAATTAATTCCTTTTAATTTAATTCCCTAAATATAAATCTCTACGGATTTAAATGTCTTATATGAAAATCTCTACAATTTATTTCCATATACATTAAATCCTACAATTATATTCCAAATATAATTATTGGGAATTCTTATTTAATTAAATCCAATTTAATTAAATATTAATAATAATTAATTCCAAATTAATCTATTATTAATTAATTCTCCATAAATTAAACATTAAATCTAATTTAACATTTAATCAACCAACTATAATCCGTAAAGGGGAATTACTTGTTGTGTGACCCATAGGCCCTCATATATCGAGCGATTAGTCAAACTAACGGTCTTAATTGAACCCTAGACAATAAATCAGACATTCTCAATATATGAGGTACGTTGCGAGAAATGTGCAACTACCTGTAACTGAAACATGGGCTATTACGATTTCCTCCTTTCATTTGCGAATACTCGATTAAGTCTTGAACATGATGAAGTGTTTATTCAAATAACTTAATCATGTTATCTCCAATCACTAATTGATCATGTATGTCACACTTAGCCACAAAGTCTAAGTTGACGTGCATCGGTCGATGACTTTGATCCAATTATGATGAGAAGATGAGTATTCTCTCTAAATCCACTTTGAGGAATGAATCCTATTCTTGGCTCAACTACCACGCACATGCACTTCGTGATGAACCCAATCCAAGCCGTATCTACCCATGGAAGGGTGCAAGCGTTGGTCATGGTCAAAGTTCATCATCCCACACATGTCGTGCGTATTGACCTCAAGTCAAAGGAGTATAGCATCGCTCCCACTAACCGAGACACCCGTAGACACATATAGTGAAAATACATCAAACGGTTTCTCGGATGGGTATACCAACACCCTCTAAGGTATTTGTGCATCCATCATCAGATACCTAGTATCTCATAGTAAGTGAGATCTTACTACACTCTCTAAGAGTATGATGCAGATCGCACACCAATCTCCATTGCATCATCAATATCCCATTCTTGATGATCCTTGATCGGGGCTATTTGAGAATCATGCTTAAGTCATCTGAGTTCTCACAACCTCAATGACAACAATGACTCATGGGAACACTTGTATGAATAAATGCAAACAATCAAACATAATATTCAAACAGATGTATTGCCATACATTAATATTAAGTGAACTATAATATTAAATCAAACTGAATATCATCGAGTATTATGTCCTTACAATTGATTGTCAGCATTAGGACCCAACCTTGATAGATTTTTATCAAAGTCGAGCGGTGCTGGTGGGATACCTTGACTCTCTCGAATTGTCGTGCAACCCTTTTAGGCATATAACCTTCGGCATAATCCATAAAATTGATGCAACCGTGGAATAACGATGCAGGAAGGATTGTAGATGGAACGCCGAACGGAGTCCAATTGATCTATAATGTATGTTTAAAAAATAAAATTATAAGACATTTTGATAATTAAATTATAAATAACGTATTTTCTATTAATATGTATTGATAATGAGAATGAGAAACATACATGAGTTGATGGGTAATTATCCAATAATTTGCGATAATGAACAAGATCCCGTGCATAAGTGCTGGTATCGAAACGATGCAATTTTTTTCATTTCAATGCACGGGGGGTTGTTTCATCATAAAAATTAGCTTCGCAGCGTTTGCTCAACTCGGTGAAGTACTCGTATATCCAACACTGAAAAATTGTAATTAGTTGGTATTATATAACAATATATTAATTATCATTGAAAAAATTATTGAATGGAATTTTGACCTCTAGTAGTGTTAAGCACCCCGAAATCTGTGCAGTCTCACGCCTGGATGCTTGTCCAAGTTGGTGATATAAATACGCCAACACGGCGGCTCCCCATGCATAATTAGGGACAGTGCCGATCAAATCACCCAACACCTTTAGGTACCTTATGGGGACAGACGGTTGGTTTTTCGCCACTGTTCCCGCATGCACTCTTTAGTGCTTGGTCAGTTTGATCTGCTCCTTCCGGAACAATGACGGGGTTGCCATTTATGTTCAAGCCTACATTGAAAGTATAATGATTTTTTTATTAGTACAATTGAATAATAATAATAAAAGAAATTTTATTTAATGTTTAATTCAATAAAAAATAGTTTTATATTTAGTTTACCTAGGATAGCTTGAACATCGTGGAGTGTGATTGTCATCTCCCCGAATGACATATGAAAAACCATTTGTCTCGAGGATGCCAGATTCGACTAAAAGCAAAGAATGAGGGCCATGTTATTCGAGTGAAACATTATTCCCCCGATTTCCGCCAATCCAGACGTATTCACGAGGTGTAAGGAAACACCGGGAATGAACGAATTCAATGGCCATCTCCTAATACTTTTCGAACGAGTGTGGGGATCGAGGATCCTAACAAAGTTTTGCATATTTTTCACAAAAAAAATAAACCCGTTAATTTATATATCATAATCGTTTGAGATAATAATTAAAATAAATAATGTTTTTTACTTACAAGATCCTCCCATATTTTTGATGCCTTGTGTGCTTTGAAAGCACACAACACTGATGGAAGTTGAGGTCCTCCAGGCATGGACGTCGTAGTCAACCATTCCCTAGTTTGTCGAGACCAGTGTGAGGGTTGTGGTGCACCCTGATCATTCGCATCCTCATCCTGACTTTCGTTAGAATCTTCGTGATGAGACGTAGACGGGCCCTGGAGATGATGCGATGTAGACGAGCCCTGGCCCAGATGATGCGACGAAGACGACCCGATGTTAAGGGAGAATTGACATGTTTCCATGGCCGGAATATTATCGGAGGACATGAACGGATAGGTTGATGGTGAAAAAGTGGGGAAGGCAATTGGGGTTATGAAATTTTCAATGTTCCCCAAATTGTAATCACCAGAAGACTGGTAAGAAGAAAAATGCCTAAACTGCTCGTCAATTGGTTGTAGAGCAGGGGTGTTTAGGTCGATGTCGAAGGGGGTTGAGAAATTGAAAAAATCAGCTAGAGGAGGAGGAGGATTGTACGAGATATTCGATTCTAGTAGTTGTGCATCGCGTGTTACGCGGTATTCCGCAAGAACACATCGGTTGCACACTCTACAAAGTGGGGAGCACTCGGGACATTCTTCCACCGAAGGTTGAAAAAAAAAAGTCAAAACAGAAGACTTCAAGCAGCGATCGTCAACCTTCTTGGTTTGACTGGGCGCAAAAAAGTATGGGATTAAAAAAGTCTACTAAAAATCGGGGTAAGGGGAGAGTGCCAGCAACTAATGCGCACCAGGATATTCCATCATGAAGCTGATCGTAGACATAGCACATCAGAAAGATGTACGATGAGTTTTTCTGAAGATAATAAAAACAGATTTTCCCAAAATCCGGGCTACTCCCCTAATACTCCTACGTCAAAGCCCCAAAGGCCCCCACCTCCTGATACCCCGCATCGCAAAAGTACCGCTAGTTCGAGTAGGCCACCCAAATCTCAAACAAATATTAACCGGCCAATACCGTTTTTAAACTCTCCGATGGAGAACGATTTCCCTCCATATATCAGAAAGTATATTCGTTCCTACAATGATATAATTGGAGATGGGAACTGCAGATATAGAGTTGTTGCACTCGCAGTCTACGGATCCGAAGAATATTGGTCAAAGGTACGAATGGATCTTAAGCAGAAACTACAAATAAGACGCGATTTATACGATAACGTTCTACGTGGTTACATGGACATGTCAGATTTGGAAGAATCACTTGATCATTTCAAAGGTTTTGCATAAATATCTAAATGGTTTACATTACCTGAACATGGATACCTAGTTGCAACCACATATAACGTCTTCGTAATTGCATTTAGTGAACATGACAGATTTTTTTGCCTTCCCGCAATAACAGATGACCATCGAGGACTTGCGACCACGACATTGATCTTAGGGAACGTGAACAACAATTCTCATTGGATATTGGTAAGAAAAAATATATTCAAGTTACTTTATAATTTTTGTTATTTATGATTTTTTTTATTATAATTATAATTTTTTAACTGTAATTTCAGTTGCATATGACAACCAACGATCATCCAAGACTTTTATATCTCAGATCTCGAAACGCCAAGACATCATCCTTCATCGTAAATGATTTAGATTTACAATTTGAAAGTTAGGATAGAACTATTCCGCAGGACATTACTGCGAGTTGGATGCAGTTAGCGACGTGAGGCTGATTATAGGTCTAGACAAAACGAGAAAGACAAATACTATACATTTTTTTAATATTTAATTCAACTTTTTCTAGCAGCACGTCGCAATCCATCCTCGGAATGTAATGTGTATATTCTTTTTCATATAATGTGTATATATTTATTTTCACGTAATGTGTATATTTATTTTTTCATGTTTAAATTGATAATTGAACTAATATTTTACAATTGACAAATTAATATTACTCAATTAAAGAACTAATATTGTTGATAACAAATAACTAATAATTTGCAGTTAATGAACTAATATTTTATGACCAAACAACTATAACACTTTTCAATGAAACAACTAATACTTTTTAATTAATAAATTATAAATTAATTCATTTAATTAGTGTGAAATTAATGTCTTATAATTAATAAATTAATATTTTTCAATTAATATTATAAAATTAAACAAAAGAATAAAAATTAAAACATTTAATTAGTGTATTCATATTATATTTGTTTCCATTTTGGGAGTGTTCAAGTAATGTTGGGACGTCCAAATAAGGCAAATGTTCAAGTAATGTTGGGACGGAAGGAATATTAATTAATATTAATACATTTAATTAATTAGTTAATTTTAATTCATAAACCTTAAATAAACCTTAAGCCATAAATAAATAAAAATTCGAAATTCTATCGCGTGGGAGGCACGACACGCTCCATCTGTGTCGCGCTAGCCACGCGATAGACACGGTCTGTGTCGCGCCTGCAACGCGACAGCTGCAATTGGATTTCCATCAATTGTAAAAAATGTGTATTTAACAATCGTGCTTACGATGGAGACCTGAAAAAAGGTTGTCTCTTTCATCCTGCTGTCAAATCCTCATCTCAATCTGCATTTCCTGTAATTCAGGCCTTACAATCACAATTCACAAACTTCCATTCAACCTTTATTATATTTCATAATCCAACTTTCTCGAAAGTTTTCCACCTAAAAAGATATACAATCTTTTTTTTACTCAACTAACATGGTAGAGACTAAAATGCTCTGTCCAAATATTTAGATAATTTTTTTTTATGTAAAATGATGTAATGTTAAATCCATGTATTTAATCACTTGCCTCCAATTCAATTCACTTTTTTTTTCTCTCTATATAATATAATTGATGAATTTTGGTTTATTAAATATATAAAGACAAACGCTACATTATTGAGATATGAGAATAATTGGATGGTGTTGCAATGCACATGACTTCATTTATATTTTCGTCGACATCTTCTCATTACTCATTAGGTCCAAGACTTGGATAACCCAACCCAAAACATTTTGTTATTTTATTCTGCTTAGATGAAATGCTTGGATTTATATGATGTATGATTTAGGAAAATATGAAATCCCACGAAAATTGGGACGGAGGGAGTAATATTTAAAAAAAACATAGATCACGTGAATCTGAGTTCACAATTCTCAGTAGACCTACTCTTAATAAGAACCTTTTTCTTTTCCAAATTAAATATGCAACTTTTTTTATTATTTTATATTGTATAAAAAAATATTTTTATCTCATATAAAAATATGAGGTCCACACAATTTTCTTATAAAGTTATATCGGTTGTAGACAATTTTCTCAATTATAAACGCTTCTCTTAATGATGCAGTTAGCGGAAGCATATACGAGAATTACCAACTGATGCAGCAGGCGGAAGCATATATGATATTATCCATTGATTCTTAGAATACCCGGATGAATATACAAACGTGATTAACGTTTAATTCTGTTGATTCAATAAGAATACAGGAAGAACAACGATAAAATCATGAAAAATGGATAAAACCCAATATATTTTCTATTTCATTCAATCTCCTCTATTACAAAGCCTAAAATGCACTACTTATACTAGTTTCGTAATTAATTAACACAATATACAAAATGATTAAATTAAATAACTAATTAAATAGAAGGATCTAAAAACTAGATTAATTAAATAGAATGATCTAAAAACTAGATGGATGAATGAGTATGCATTCAAACTTCTCCATTAGTACTAAAGCATCCCCATCTTCATCACTTAATGAAGCCAATGGGCCTGAATAAGAATTAATTAACATTGGACTAAATAAAATTGGCACTGATAAGTAATTAATTAACATTGGACTGAATAAAATCCGAAGAATAAAAAATATATTCTTTGGGAAGCCAATGGGCCTGATTTTCGCCAACTAAGTAACATTGTACTGACATTAATTGAAGATCCAACCCACTTTATACGATAGTCTAACTCACCCAAATTACTTATTTGGAAGGCCCAACTATTCAATTATAAAGCCCAATTATTTAGAAGCTGGTATATGCGTCTATAACAACTGTACAGTGATTAAGAATTAACTATAGTATCCTTTCAAAAAAAAGAATTAACTATAGTATTGTTTCCAAAATAAAAATAAAAATTATAGTATATGACTATATTCCATTATCTTAAATTTGATCTCCCTTCTTCCACGACTTCACATCATGCCGCTCTTCCTCAATGATCTTGCATAGCTTTTGCTGTCTTTCAACACTTCAGTTCACACCAATTTTAAAATACGCTCACTCACAAAACGAAAAATGAAGATTGACGCTCAAAACTTCACAACGAAAACGTTGATTATGAAATATGTGAAGATGCGCTATTGGAGAGCATTAGCAATGAAGGTGAAGGAGAAAATAACACTACAAACGATTTTTGGCTTAACAGTGATAGTTTTTTTTGGCTCAATCGTGATAGTTTTTTTTTTTTTTACTAAACTGTTATAGTTTTCGGCTTAGCAGCGATAGATTTTTTTGGCTAAACAGTGATAATTTTTTTTGCTTAGCAGTGATATTTTTTTGGCTTAACAGTGATAGTTTTTTCCTTAACAATTTTTTTGGTTTAAAAGTGATGGTTTTATAATGTGCCTATTGTGATACTTTTTTTGCTTAACAGCGATAGTTTTTTGTGTCTACGGTGATAAATTTTTTAGCTTAACAACTAGTATTTTGGTTTAGCAGTGATAGTTTTTAATTAACAGTGATAATTTTTTTTGCTTAATCGAATGGGGAGCATGAAAATTTAATGCGGCGGTAGCGGAGACTGAGTGGATTTCCGGGAAGGGGAGACAAAACAACTAAACAATTTTTCTTCACGTGAGAGGGGATAAGAGAGAAAATCGAGAATTAGAAAATAAGTAAAAAATGAATTATATATGACCCGTTTTGCAATGTATGAGTTAGAGTTGACCCAAGTTCAAACTATAAATTAGGTCTATAGGAGTTTTTGTCTTATGAATAACATGAATGGGTATAAACAAATGACCTAGTTTTAAAGTTCATAAATCTAAACATAAATTTTAATCTTAATCTCTTATTTATTGCATCATCTCAACACACAACTTAGAGCCCGTTTGACACAACTTATAAGCTCTTTAAAATAGCTTATAAGTTGTTTAGGAGCTTATAAGCTCCTTAAATTTATTTGACAAAATAAGATGTTTAACATCTTATAAGATTTAAAAAAAAACTCTTTAGAGCATATAAGCTCCAAAAAAATAAGTTGGGATATAACTTATTTTACAAAAATTATATAAGTTCTACCCTATTCAACCCATTCCGGCCCAAATCCAATCCCAACCCAGCCCATTTTTCGAAAAAATAAATAAATATATTTTCGGAAAAAAAATAGAAAACTTTTTTTTTCAAAAAAAAAAAATTCGGAAAAAAAAATTATTTCAGTAAAAAATATTTTCGAAAAAAAAATTATTTCAAGAAAAAATTATATTATATTAAAATTTTAAAATTTATTAAAAACGTATAAGTTTTATTAGTCAAACACTCTAATAACTTATAAACTACTTAAAAATTACATCTTATAAACTCTTAAAACAATTTATAAGATGTTTAAAATAAACTTAGCCGAATGGATCCTTAATTATTCAAAATTACATTTAATTAAAAAAGAAGTACGATTGCAGAGATAAAAGAAACATCTTATTCAAAGCACTAAATTAGCAAAATCTATCAAGCTTTATTTATTTATTTGGCATTAAGTAGACCTCTTAATAATTATGGTAAATTTCATCATCGAGGGAAACAAAAGCATGAAGATGATATAGTACTATTGCCCTTCATTATATAGGACATGTGATTTATATTTGGAATAAAATTGTTTGGTCTTAAAAGCTAAGCAAGCATAAATTAATGGCACGCAACTAATTTTTTTTTTTTTTTGGAAGATAAAAATAGTATTCATACGTGAGTACAAGAGGTACTCAAAACTCCACAGTTACAAGTTTAGTTTCCCAACACAATTATAATTTCAACGGTAAAATATCTAAAGGATTCGAGTCCCATATGTGAATTGGGACCGAAAAAGATAAAGGATAGTGAACACAAATCCACTTCCAAGCAAAATATTTTATTCCATCAATTAATTCATCAATCGTGTACTTGCTTTCCTTGAATATCAACTCGTTCCTAGCCTTCCAAAGCTTCCAAATAGTGCTTTGCCTGGTGCACCTTCTCTTCCAAATGGCACGCAACTAATTAAACATTTTCAACATTTCTTGTCTTACAAGGCTAGCTAATAATTAAGCACTAATTAAATTTATTGACTATTGCATCTTTCTGTCTATGCCCAATTGCCCATCACAAGTTGAATGAATACCTCGGAGAAAATACTTTTGAGTTGGTGGGAAAATCAGGGGGTGTTTGACTGTTTGTAACCTTTGGTGAAGGTGCACATACACTTCTCTCTTTTACCTTGTCCTTTCATAGTTTTATTTTTTAAAAAATACTCCCTCCGTCCCAAAGAAACGTGCACGTTTACTGTTTTCACGTGTTTTTGCGAGCGAATTTTTTATTAGTATTTCAAATGATAAAATAATTTTTAAAGATGCATGCAATAGATGAGAGGTAGATTTATAACACCACTCTTTAAAAATCACTTTATCATTTGAAATACTAATAAACAACTCGCTCATAAAAACTCGATAATAAAGTAGGTGTGCACGTTTTTATGGGACGGAGATAGTACTTTTTAGTTATGAGTAGAGCCTGCAAACATCCCTTCAGTGTGACTATCGTATGGTATGGGTTTAAAAATTCTCCTAGTATATTTTTTATTATATTTGATGTTAGGATCTAAACTGCAATTATAGAAAAATTGAGAGATAACAAAATTAAATAACATAGATTTGGTTACCCAGTTCGTCAGGGATGACTACGTCTGGGGGCGCTACAAAGACAGGAGATTTACTAATATTTCGGTGATGACAAATACAACGAATCAGATATGTATTTATAGGCGAAATTGGGTAAAATCCCTAAAGGCCCATTCTGGTCGAGACTGCCAAAAAAGGCCCCAATCTGGGACGTGAAACAGTCAATCAAACTCCATAATTAAAAAAATTGTGCAAAATACAAGTGACACGAACTCCTCTTTCTGCGGAGAGATCATGGAGACAGCTGCCCATCTTTTCGAGTGCAAAAAATCATCCGCTATCTGGTATGCATGCTATAGATGGATAGGAGTCCCACTGGCGACTCACAATAACACCTTTGACCACTTCAATGTGCATTCAGGTATTTTTGTGGGACAATAGGGAAAAAATTTGCAATCGGGATGTGGATATGTATAGTTTGACATATTTGAAAAAGTAGGAACAATATCTTTGAAGGAGTTTGCTTTGAAGAGAGAAAATAATGGAAAAAAATTAAAAGGAGATATTGGAATTGGTGTATAGTAAAATATTTTTATTTTTGTAACTTCTCTTTCAATGATTGGGTAGCTGAACCTGTGAATTTTTTTACTGTTAGACCATCTTTATCGGTTGTTCACATGAAGCGTTCTTAACTATAAGACAAAAAAAAAATTCAAAATTGAGAATAAAATGAACGAACCGTTCGGTGCAGCAAACCGGGTTCGTGCACTGTTCCTAAATTCACTTATGACATGTGGCTTCTTTTAATTAATTAAAATAAATTTTATTTGAATGAGTTTCAAAATTTTATTTTCAAGATATTATTATTTATATATAAAAAAAATTAAATCAAAATTCTCATTTTTTTTCTCTACAAATAGGGACCAATATTGATATATTTTGAATCACAATTTAATATTCTCAATTTCTCTTCTAATTTATATTATTTCTTCTAATTTTTTTAATTTTCTATCAAATAATTTTTTTTGACTATATATAATTTAGATATTTTCTCTTAAATGATTTAGTGTATCCCTTACCTCTTATAAATATAATAAAAATTAATTATTAATAACTGTAATTATAAAATAATGAAAAACAAAAATTATTTTTGTTTGTGTTTGGTTGTCGATAAAGTATAAAAAAAGATGAGGATGAGTTGAATTGTAGATTGTATAGGTGGATGAGAGAGAAATGAATTACTCCCTCATTTTTTTAATAGATGTCATTTTGAGGTTTTTAAGACAAATTAAGGACATATTTTTTTTTCAAAATTAACCTTACTTAATACTCCCTCCGTCCCAAATAAACGTGCACGTTTACTGTTTTCACGTGTTTTTGCGAGCGAGTTTTTTATTAATATTTGAAATGATAAAATAATTTTTAAAGATGCATGCAATAGTGAGGTAGATCTATAATACTTCTCTTTAAAAATCACTTTATCATTTGAAATATTAATAAACAACTCGCTCACAAAAACTCGATAATAAAGTAGGTGTGCACACTTTTATGAGACGGAGGTAGTATTATTTAAGGAAAAATTCCATATCAAGGCCTGAATTTAAGGAATTGTCTCAAAATAAGACCCAGATTAACAATTGAAATTAGGGCTTTATATTTCACTTTCTCTCATATTAGGATATATTTTAAAATTGTAAGTCTCGAATCTAGAATACTTCACGGTTGATGTTTGATGGCATCCAATATTCCTAACTTCTCTTCCACTCTCTTATTTTCGTTTATCTTACAGTTTTTCCAGCAACTAAGAAATTAAAGGAAGGGAATTGAACAGTGATTTAATCATTTTCATCTACATGATTTCAACGAGAAAAATCTCTGGGAGCACTCGAATGGATTGCAACTCGTTTAGATAAAGATAGAAGAATGTTGAGGTTTTCGAGAAAATCAAACTTAATAGCAAATAACTTCTTTTACATTTGTTCCGTTTACATAGCCTTTGATACTTGGATGGATACACGTCATTCAAAGCTGAAACAAGACCCTGTTGGTAAAATAAATTAAAAATCAGCATATTAAATAAAGTACATAAACAATAGTATTGATATAACAAAAGAATAAATTATTGCAAGTTATTACCATTCCTTGATTTGAAATAAAAGTCCATCTTTCACCACGTGGGGAACTAAGCCCAATGTCTCTCAACAGGTTACCTAAAAACCAAGACCATGTCTCTCTAGTTTCTGAAGAAACTATAGCGAATGCTATAAGAAAGAGACAATTGTTTCAATCTTGAGCTACAGCTGATAAAAGTTGGCCTCGATAATACCCCTTCAAGAAGCATCCATCTATTGCTATTAAGGGTCGACATCCAGCTAAAAAGCCCTTCTTGCATGCATCTATACATATATAGAGTCGATCAAATCGAGAAGGTACTCCCGGAGCCAATATTTCAAAAGTAGTCCCTGGATTAGTTCTCAATAATTCCTCACGATAGTCCCACAATCTTGAAAATTGTTCATCGTGATTTCCATCCATAGATTGAAGAGCTTAGATTTCCTACTCTATATGCTTTTGCCCTACTAAGTTTAATATTAAACTCCCCTGCAATATGAGCTCCCAACTCTGACCCTGTCATATTTGGAAAAAATTTCAAGTCATCAACCACCTTTGTGCTCAACCATTTAGTATCAATAAACCTGGCTTTTCCATCTCCTTTCTTACAATTGTGTTCTTCATAGTATGTTTTCACCTCATAAGTTTCGAGGTGACCCACTTTTGAACAGTAAATAAGCCATGGACAATTAATAGCACATCGTGCTCTACACCTTTTCCTATCTTTCCTCACAATTGATAAGTCATAGTTGTTGTATGCACCGTAACTTTTCACAGTCTCATAAAATTCTTCAATGGAAGAGAATTTTTGGCCTACTTTAAAAGACACTTACTTGTTTGTACTTTGAACACATGTTGAGTCGACTTCCTCCCCGTCTTCTGACGAATAATCATGAGAATCTTCTATGGTCCTCAATTTACTCAATGATTTTATAGGACCATTAGACAAGTTACTATGATTGTCGCCGGTGTGAATCTGATAGAAATCATCATTTAACATCTACAAAGGGAGAAGTTACGGACCGAGATAATCAACAATGAAAATTAGTTTGATAATACGCATAGAATATGATTAAAAAGATGTTAAAACTTGATAAATAGATGATTTTCCAATAGGCAACAGAGCATTCCCGTTTAACTGAAACAATGATTACAAGCATTTTTAAAATGAAAATGAAAAGCTATTTTGGAGAAATTAGTATCAAGCACACTCTCTTTTCTAATCATTAAAGTAAATAGGGCTATGAAACAAAATTAACAGCCTTGTAATTCCTAATGCTCATTGTTTGATATAATATATGTTGTTCTGTATTTGAATTGATTGTTCTCATATACTCCTTTTCTTTTCTTTTTTCGACGGAAATATACACCTTTTTTTAATCAAGTTACACAGTGAAAGAAAAAATAAATTAATTGATTATAGATCCATACCTCTTTGATCGCAGCAAAAACTTGAGAATCCAGTGCAGACGGGAAAAAGAAAATTAGGACCTTGCAATATTTGGATATTGAATTCTTCATAGTTACATCTTTGATCATTGAAATAAAAGATTTTTCCCGCTTAGACAAAACAAGAACCGCGCGGGAGAAAATGAAAAGAGAGAATGTTGGATGTCGTCGAACATCAGCCGTGAGGTATTAAAAATTTGAGACTAGCAATTTTAAAGTATATCCTAATTTGAGAAAAAGTAAAATATAAAGCCCTAATTTGAGACGGTTGTTAATTTGGGCCTTATTTTGAAACAATTCCCTAAATTCAGGGCTTCGTGCGAAATTTTTCCTATTATTTAAACATTCTTAACAATAAATACTATTGGTTGAAAAATTAAACACATAACATATTTATAGGAAATTTAAAATTTGAAATTATAATATTAAAGGTAAATATGAGATAAAGGGGGATAAAATATCAGAACGATATCTATTTCACAAATAATTCAAAAGGCTAAAACGACATGAAAAAAAAAAAAATTATTAAGAGATTGAGTTATGGAGATTTGTTGATAAAGATAGTTTTAAGTAGTGTTGTATAGTCTGTTTCTGTGTACAGGGGATTCTTTCATCCCACAATTTCATTTTAATGAAATTATCTTTTACTGATAAAAAAAACGAGTGAATAAGAAGAGGCCACCTACACATAACCAAATTTTAGATTCCTTTCTCATCGATCTAACCGTGTAAATACAATTAAGGCTTGCTCTTTTGTTTTTTAAGAATCCTGTTTGATTTGTTAATTTAAGGGTCCGTTTGGTAGCCCATATTACACGGTAATCTGGGCTTAATCGTGGGCTATCTTCCCGTTTGATAGCATAGACTTCAATTGTCGGTGGCCCAAGATTGGGCCCAAGCCCGCGCTTAAACACTGTGCTACTTCGGCCAAGTTATCGGGCCAATTTTGATGAGATGAGAAATCGGATGCAAACAGTAATGCGGACATTTCTTGTACATTCCAAAAATGCCCTCGTTTATATATAGTGCACAAATTGCTTTTTTCATTTCATTTTTCATTTGCGTCGCTTTCATTCAGATTTTGGAGGGTTCCACTATTGTTTTCAAATGCCAAACTAGGGTTTCGTAAAATCGAAACAATCCAGGTATCATTAAACACGACAACATATTCTCCCACTATTTTCCCCGTTCATTTGTCTGTATTTTGGATTTTCATTCACGGGGTGGATAGGGGTGGGCATAAAACCAAAAAACCGAATTCCGAACCGAACCAATGATTTTTGGTCAAATCGGTTCGGTTTTTTCGGTCGGTTCGGTTTAAATTTAAAAAAAAATCGGTTTTTTGATTTCGGGTCGGTTATGATTTTGAAAAAATCGAATAAACCGAACCGACCAAAAAATATATATATATATATATATAAAATAAAAAAATATTAAATATAAATTTAATTAAATAACCCTAATTACAGTTCCTTACCCAAATTTCAATTTTTTTCGCCTAACTCCAAGCATTGCACAGCCTCCCTCCACGCCACACCAAATTTCATAATCCATTCACTGGCGCCATCAAGGCCCACCTGCCACGCAAGTAAATTCGGCCATCGCCAGAGCCTGCTGTCCACACAGACCGAAGTTCAAGCCATCGCCTAAGGCACCCTCGACCACCACAGACTGCCCGGGACAACGCCAAGACCGTCGGCCAGTACCATCACAGATTTTGACCCGAATTAACTAAATCTTATTTTTAAAAATGTTGGTCAGATTTTGCAGAGGTATGAACATGTGTGTATCAAAATTTTGCAGAGGTATGAATTTGTGATTTTGGAAGTAATTTCCATACGGGTGTGTAAATGGGAGATGATGAAATCAGTTAAAATTATATGACAGTGGCTGATGACTGATGTTAGTTGCAATTTCAATGTTGGAAGCAATTTCAATGTTAGTTGCATCAAATTAAATTGATAAAGGTTCTGTAAAAAAAAAAAGTTTTTTCTCGGTTAAACCGAATTTCTTGTTTTCTTCGGTTTATTTCGGTTACTCACCATTTCGGTTCGATTTCGGTTTAGATGTGCATATTTCAATTTGTTCGGTTCGGTCAAAAAATAGCCCCAAACCGACCGAACGCCCACCCCTAGGGGTGGATGAAAATCGTCGGTGTTCTGGTTTTCAGATCAGCGTCAATTTATCGTCGGTCTTCTGGGTTTATGTGTTCGGATTCGACTTGTTGTCGGTGTTTTGGTTTTTGTTTATGTATTATGTCCTAATCGGCCTGGGGTGTTTTGGGTTTTCTTTTTGTGTTAGGGTTTTTGATGTGTTAGAGTTTATTCAATTTCAGTCCTTTTTTGTGAGAGAATTCCGTCTCATCTAAAAAGTTTCGTTTATAGAGAGGGCTTTAATAATCTATTTATTTAATTTCCCTCAACACTCCCCTCACTCGTGGGCGAATCATCGCCTCGCTTTCTTCTGGAGAGGAGGCCCAACAGAGGACAATTTAAATGGGTGGAGTGTTTCATCGAATCGAACCCACAACCCTGGCTCGATACCATGAGAGAATTCCGTCTCATCTAAAGTTTCGAAATAGAGAGTATATTTTAATAATCTATTTATTTAATTTCCCTTAACATTTTGCAATAACATTACAGTGCTTGATGATGCAAAGAATATGGTTTTTAGACTGTAGATCTTGGATTTTTTATTTTTTTTTATTTTTGTTTTTGTTTTATACCATTGAAGATACATGTAATTTGCAAAACGCATATGCAATGAGTAATATGTGATGTTGATGTTTGTCTGAATGGATCTATGATAAGAACTGAGAATCCTCTATTGCATGTAAACAAAAAGTGGTCCCACCATTAGGTAACATAGGATAATTAGATGGTGTTGAGATGATTTATTTTCTGGAGCATTATAAACCATTGAATGATGAGATGGTGTTGAGATGAGTTTTTAATATAAATATGTTGTGGGTTAATTTTTTATTACTTTCTTCATGATATATTGTTGTGTTCTCACATGAACTATGGATCCCCTCACCCAAAGGCATATATTCTGCCTACTAACATTGTTGCTAAAGTAACCATGGATTGGACAGAGGTGAGGAAGACGAGCTGATGTCTGGAATCAGATTTTTTGTTGAAGAAGCACAAACATTTATCAACTTTTTAAGCTTTCTTTTCTTTTCAAGACCGAGGGGTAGAGTATAACTTCCATACCGCGGATCTAGAGTGACCGACGCTCATCGGGAGCGTGTTGGAAAGGTAAGATTCACCCCTTAATTCCAATTTACATTATTGTTGTGTGTTTTATTTATATTAACTTCGTGGTTGTTGCATTAGGAACCACAATACATGTGGTTTTTCAGGACAGATGGTTGGTATTAATTACCAAGAATGCTTCATAGTGTACGATGTATTGGGATTGGGCGATTCGCAGATGGAGATTTTCCTGCATTGACCCCCAATGTCCCGATGGTATCAAGTATCGAGATGAAGAGGATGTGTTCAAGAGTTACTATCAGGGTGATTAACAAGTAGTGGTTACTATCATGTGTGAATGGAAAATTTTGAAACTGTATCTGTTGGTCCCGAATAAAACCGATTTTGTGCGTGCGGAAGCAAAACATGATATTCGATGCATATAAAACAGGGGTGAGGGCAGAGTGATTCCAATTTTTCCGTTTTAAGCTCATGTGTGTTTTGCTTATAATCAAATGCATATGACAAGTAAGAACATAAAAAGAAGAAAAACACACGATTTTATAGTGGTTCGAGTCCAACTCCTACATCCACTATTCCCTATCATCGGGGCACCAACTTAACCAACTGGACTTAGTTTAATGTGTTAGTCCAACACCCAACAGATGTTTACCGAGTTCACACTCAAACGGGACTTATCACCCTCACGGGATCGCCTACCCTCCCTTTCGGGATTGCTAGATGTTTACCGAGTTCACACTCACCTACAAACTTAACCGACTGATTTGGGTAAGGTATAAGATTGTTTGGTTTCCAACTAGGTTGAGATTTTCCCTTACATTTGTTTAGCCTCGATGCTAAGGTTGGGAAAATCTCTCTAAGCTTAGGATATGACATTTGTGCTTAGATCTAGGGTAGAACACTTTTGGATATGTATGTATTTCTTGCTCTGTGTTCTATGGTGGAGATGTTAGATGATTTGGCTCTGTAGCTTCAATGGTGTTTTTCACACACTTCCTCACATTTCCACACCGAATAATGAAGGAAGAACTTGTATTTATAATGTGGATTTGAATGTTACCGTTGGAAGGAGTCACATTCAAATCCATACTATTCTGTAGCTTTTTGCAGCTTTTCCGAAATTTGGTTGTCTTCCTCTCATTTGTCCACGTCAAATTGAATCTAACTATGGTATACTCTTGGGATTATCGATCCTCGAACTTCTTCAAACTCGGGCTTCCTTGGACTCGGGATTCTTGATTCACGGACTTCTCTTGGCCGGACCTTGATCGGGGCATATACCGACTTTCGAGTGGCTAACCGAAGTTCAACTCTTCCGACGGACATCGACCCTCGTCAGTTAGCATCAGTTAACTGGCCGATCATCGATGGCGTTCGATTCTCGGTGAACATGACTTCAGATGACTTCTTCCGATGACTTCTCTTCCGATCCGTATGCAGTTTACGGTTTTCGATATCTGGTTTCTTCTACTTTGATCGATCGTCACATGATCGGATCAAGATAAGATCAGGTCACATATCAGTTTATCTGCATCAGATTAGTTCATCGTTATCATATTAGGTTAGCATATCAGTTAACACATCTGGTCTCAATCACGCGTCGATCTTGATCATCCGCTTCATCTTCATATCTCGATCTCGATCACGCGTCGATCTCGTCGGTCTCATCCGCTTCCTCTTACGATCGCAACCTTCTCTTACGATCTTACGCTTTCGGTTTTTTTTCGATCGACATGCGCTTTCTTCCGATCACGGATCGGCTAAATGCATTCTTCCGGGTCATCTAATCTGGTCTCTCGATCGGGTTCGGTTTTAATCTTGAACTCATCTAACTCATCGATCTCGTCGGTCTCGCTATGACCTCTTTGATCTCGATCATCTACGTCTAATTTCGTGAGTTCCCCCTCAATTTGTTCTCTCGTTCCCCCTCAACTTGTTATCTGTAAATTAGCTTCAATAACACAAGTTGATAATGTTTTGGCATAATTCATCAAAACTAAAATATCCCAACAATTTCCCCCTTTTTGATAATGACGCTAAAACATCAGAATATATGCATTTTTAAAGAAACAAGTTTTCTTTTAAAAGATCAGTTCAGGTGGTTACTTTGAAATCAGTGAACCGTTTGAACACCTGCTCTGATACCAATTGTTGGTCCCGAATAAAACCGATTTTGCGTGTGCGGAAGCAAAACATGATATTCGATGCATATAAAACAGGGGTGAGGGCAGAGTGATTCCAATTTTTCCGTTTTAAGCTCATGTGTGTTTTGCTTATAATCAAATGCATATGACAAGTAAGAACATAAAGCAGTAAAGAACACACGATTTTATAGTGGTTCGGAGTCCAACTCCTACATCCACTCTTCCCTATCATCAGGGGCACCAACTTAACCAACTGGACTTAGTTTAATGTGTTAGTCCAACACCCAACAGATGTTTACCGAGTTCACACTCAAACGGGACTTATCACCCCTCACGGGATCGCCTACCCTCCCTTTCGGGATTGCTAGATGTTTACCGAGTTCACACTCACCTACAAACTTAACCGACTGATTTGGGTAAGGTATAAGATTGTTTGGTTTCCAACTAGGTTGAGATTTTCCCTTACATTTGTTTAGCCTCGATGCTAAGGTTGGGAAAATCTCTCTAAGCTTAGGATATGACATTTGTGCTTAGATCTAGGGTAGAACACTTTTGGATATGTATGTATTTCTTGCTCTGTGTTCTATGGTGGAGATGTTAGATGATTTGGCTCTGTAGCTTCAATGGTGTTTTTCACACACTTCCTCACATTTCCACACCGAATAATGAAGGAAGAACTTGTATTTATAATGTGGATTTGAATGTTACCGTTGGAAGGAGTCACATTCAAATCCATACTATTCTGTAGCTTTTTGCAGCTTTTCCAGGCTGATTGTCTTCCTCTCATTTGTCCACGTCAGCTGAATCTAATGGCTATACTCTTCAGGATTATTTGATCCTCAGCTTCTTCAAACTCAGGCTTCCTTGGACTCAGGATTCTTGATTCAGCGGACTTCTCTTCAGCGGACCTTGTCTGATCAGGCATACTGACACTCAGGCTAACTGAGTTCAGCTCTTCTGACTTCAGACATCCTGACCCTCAGGTCACTAGCACTCAGGCTAACTGATCATCAGTAGCATTCTGATTCTCAGTGAACATGACTTCAGATGACTTCTCTTCTGATGACTTCTCTTCTGATCTGGTATGCAGATTTCTGGTTTTCTGATATCTGGTTTCTTCTCGCCTGATCTGATCAGCTCACATGATCAGATCAGTATAGCATCAGGTCACATATCAGTTTATCTGCATCAGATTAGTTCATCAGATTATCATATTAGGTTAGCATATCAGGTTAACACATCTGGTCTCAATCACGTCTGATCTTGATCATCTGCTCATCTTCATATCTGATCTCGATCACGTCTGATCTCGATCAGTCTCATCTGCTCCTCTTCTGATCTGCAACCTTCTCTTCTGATCTTCTGGTCAGTTTCTTTCTGATCAGCTTGTCTGCTCTTTTGATCACCAGATCAGCTCGTCTGTTCTTCTGGTCATCTAATCTGGTCTCCTGATCAGTTCAGTTTTAATCTTCAAACTCATCTAACTCATCTGATCTCGATCAGTCTCGTCTGCAGCCTCGCCTGATCTCGATCATCTACGTCTAATTTCGTGAGTTCCCCCTCAATTTGTTCTCTCGTTCCCCCTCAACTTGTTATCTGTAAATTAGCTTCAATAACACAAGTTGATAATGTTTTGGCATAATTCATCAAAACTAAAATATCCCAACAGTATCTATTTTGTATATGGTGTTGGTGGTTGTACTCAAAACTTACTACTAGTTTTTGATTCGGGTATGATGTCTGATGGTTAGATGACTTTTGGAATGGCTTAACTTTTGTACAAAGAATGATGGCATGAATGGTGGTATGCGTGATAATGTTAATGTTAATATGATGTTAGTATGACTTAACTTTGGTATTATGCTCTATTTTATGCTCTGTACTATATTTATCATGATATTAATGTTGAATATCAACTACATTTTTTGGTGTATCAAGTTATGCAGATCGCGGTGAATATTTATTCCCTCTTGTGGGGTGGTGGTCCCCCTGTTGTTGGATTGCGGTTCCGGTTTACAGCGATATGAAATGATGTTGACATGTGCCCGATGGTAGAATGAACTATTGTAAAAAGAATTATTGTAATTGATTATATTAGAGAACTTTTGTAATTGATTGTCTTTTTAAAAAAAAATCTTTATTTTTGTATTAAACAAATTTATTTGATTTTTTGGATATTTTTTTTTTATTTTAATTGGTAAATTTGGTACAATCAGCGTGGTACACATGAGATAAAAAAAATCGCATCACCCATATGTCCGACCTTGCTTAAAGTGATGATACTAATACAATAATACTCGAATGAGACACGGCATGAGACGGTCTCACGGAGAAACGAGGTATAAATTAGATATATACGCTTTAATATTTTGAGAGAAATATGTGTCATTCGAGTTAAATTGTACTCCGTCAAATATATGAGACGGTCTCAAAAGAAATTAATTAATTAGGAGTGGATGAACCACTGAATAAAGTGTACTAATGTAGGATCAAATAATACAATGACAAGCTTCAACGAATATACTGAACAAGTGACACATGGATTCCCTTACCCACTGCACCAAATTAAATACATTTCTTGTTTAATAATTTTGTTAACCTCACAAATATAATAACATTAATTTGTTCTTCAATAATATGCAAGGTAAGTGGTTCTCATCCCACAAGTGTTTTTAAACAATTTTCTAATCTGATATCTTAGTAGTTGGATGCTAAACTTATGTTATAAGGATGCTAAACTTATGTTATAAGGCCAAATGCAAAATTATTGTGTATAAAAATTATTCTTAGACAAAAACTAAATTATTGTACTCATATTATTCTTAAACAAAAATTAAATTATTGTATACATATTATTCTTTGACAAGACTTATGTACACAAATTGTTCCGTGGTGTAATTATAATTTTATTTTGACCCATATTTTATAATGGATCTACAAAAAAGAAAAGGAAAATATATATAGTGAAAAACATTAATTTGTACAAAGAAAATTTTAATATTTTTTTATCACCCTGATATTTTTTTAATCATATACTAGCAAATTTATTTATTATATAAACTAATACTTTTTTCAACTGTTTTTTTTTCTATATATGAAGATCTCGTTTTTGCATGTGAAAAAAATAACACTCCTGTGAACCAAATATATATATAAACTCTATTACTGTTACATAAAAACTCTATCACCGTTATACATCAAAATTATCAAATGTTAAAAAAATGTTTTATTTTTTTAGATAATAGTAGTACTGTTTATGCATAACGATGATAGAATATTTTGTGCATAACAGTGATAACGCGTATACATAATAGTGAAATTGAAGAACTAGAAATCATTCTAAATTTGAATTCACACAAGTTTTTTTCAAAAAATAAAAAATAAAAAAAATAAAATTAAAAGTTTGTGGATCAACAATATCATGTTCCATGGTTCAGTAAATTTCATAATTAATTGAATACTAACGTACAGGAATTAATTTGTGTCAATGACACGTAAATATAATTAATTGTGTGAAATTGTATACTTACGTAACAACTATTTACTATAGAAATCGAGAATAATAACACACATTTTAAATAAAATTTAGTATAAAAAAGCCGTAATAAGCAAAACATTTTCGATCATGCACAAGTCGCATGCTGTTTAAAAATTGAGTTTTTCCAAACTCGTAGCTGACGTGGACACTGATTGTTAATCAAAATATTTTTTTAAAAAAAAAATTAGAAAGAAAAAAAAATCTTAAATGAACCATGTCTTCAATGGAGTGGTACTAGATTCTGAAAAATGCTCGACGAAATAAAGGCTAGTTTATGGTCATGGTTAGTGACAAAAAGATGGACGTTAAGGATTTCTCCGTCTCGGGATGGTTTTCGGACCCTCACAAGTATCTGAATATTTAGTTTGGCAACTGTTATTTTGGTTCTGTAATTGTTTAGGATACTTTTGACAGCGATTTTGTAAGAAGTGTAATGCATTATTACTTTTTCTTGCTAATTAATAAAAAAAAGCAAAAAAATCTTCCTAAGTTGCGGAAAAAAATAAACTTTTACTTAACTTCAGCATCACGCCAGTTACGAGCTTAACAACCTTCGAGTAACACTCATGTGAATCAGGTCTACACATGAATTTTATCACTGTTATACGTAAAAATCGAGTTTTTGTGCATAACAGTAATAGTTTTTATGTATAACAATAATAGTTTTTACACATAACAGTGATACTAAAAAAACCGAGTTTACGGTGAACTCGGATTCACATAAGTTTTTGTCGCAACCCTCACTTTTAACCGGTACATGACTTGCATATGATAAAAAATAACAAAAAATTCTTTTTAATGGAAAAAATGAAACAAAAATTAGACAATTGAGATAGTTATTTGAACAAAATTTGGATAGTAAATATTTTAGGGCAAAAAAGGGATTATAGAAAGTTATGGTTCACAAAACACTTTTTTTTTCTCCATCTTTTCTCATAAAACTATCTATTCGAATATATTTCACCCAACATAATTTTTCAAAATCACACGAATTTCCCAGATGCCGCAGCCACCCCCCACCCAAAAACACAACACACACACACAAACAAAAAAAGAAAAAAAAAGAATTTAATATATACGACTACTTTCTCTTTCAAATAGAAAATGATATACCGACTAATGATCAAAGCAACAAAAATATAATGTTATAAATGTGACAAAAGTATCAATAAATATGATTAATGCATTGGGCCCTTTAATTAATTTATAACATCTAGCGTGTGGTAGGAAGACACGGTATACACCGGCACATGAAATTATTTTTACTTGGAAAGCGACGAACTATCAACTCAATAACTTGTTATAAATATACTCCTTTTTTTTTTATTACATTGAATAAAACAGTAAAATAATAATTTTAAGTCATGAACTATTCCCAGCTAAACATGACAGAAATTAAAGACGTGAGCAAGTTCTTTAATATTGTCAATATTCTATTTGGACAATAAATATTTTATGTAAATCAGTTTTATTTAAAAAATAAAAATTATACTCCTATTAATTTGAATTGTGCCTTTAAATATTGTGTATTGTTTGCTTGCAAGTTGCGAGTGATTAAGTTTTTAAGGTTTTCATAAAACAAAAGAGCAGTATTATTTAATTATGGAAAAGGAAATGAATTACATAAATGTTGGTTAGAAAAACAAGGATGAAATGCTTAAATAATTGCGTGAAAATAGATAATAGGTACTGATATATTAAAAGAGTGTGCATTGTCGAGTTGGAGAATGCGTCCAAAAAGCGAATAAACATAAGTGTTTACATCAGCATTAGCCGCCAACAAACTTTAGCCATACACCTCAGATACACTTGGAATTTTCTAGTGTATAAACGCCATTTACATTTGGAAGTTTGAAAACAAAATATAAATATATAATTGTAATTTATTTAAGAAGTAATATATAATATACATATACTTTGCAAACAAGTAATAAAGATGAAAGTAGCTTAGCGATAAAGTCTTGAGCCCCTTTACAAAAAGGGTGCAGGTTCAATTATCTTTGAAGTGGTAGATTATTTTTTTATAGTAATTTTTTCTTCAAAAAAATTGGGCGGACTACAACCCAGTCTAACCAACACTACGATGTGCCCTGTGTGAACCCGTCTTAAACCCAAAATCATTGTTGTATCATTTCTATGCGAGAATTAAGTAAAGTCAATGTGTTCAGTGTATCCGTGTACCAAAGCTAATGAGCGCTCGAGCCAATCAAACACGACCCCGCTGGTGCCCGCGGTCAATGGTCGCCTTGCCAGCGAGGACTCCAGGCCACCCTTATATTCGCCAATTATGCGTACCGAATACGTGGGCCTCCAAAGGGCCCCATATGCTCGCCCATAAGGCAAGCAGGTGATCGAACATACCACATACGTGGAAGGCCATAACCGATTACCCTATTTCTTGTATTCATATATATTTTCAAAATTTTAAAATTCGAAATTCGATATGTGAACGTCTATGAAAAAGATATGAAAAAAGATTTGATTAATGTACATATACGTTGTGATGATTAGAATATTCAATGTGAAGACCGGTGTAATTAAAATTAATTTTTTTATTTTTAAGCTAAAGGAAGTATTTTGAAATGATTGGATTTGGAGTATTCGATTTAAGTCGTTCATTGAACACGAAAACAGTTAGTATATGAAGGGGAGTGGATCGCATCCTGTACAGGAGCGTGCTGTCCACCAAAAAACGGCACCGTTTTCATAATTCTTATTTTCTATTTTGTTTATTATTTAATATGTTCCTCTTTAATTTTTTTTTCTATTTGCAATCATGTCCTTTTTTTCCATCCAATATAAATCTAACACGAAAGGTACAATTTGCAACTAATTCTTTTTATTCCTTATTTTTTATTATGGAAAGTTCTTTTTTTTTTTTGAAAAGAGGATTATAATTGAATGGAAAGTTCTTTTTTATATCAACAGTTGTGTCCTTTTTTCCACTCCATTTAATAAATGGGCTCTTAATTATATATATTGTTCTAATTTAATATTTTTATTTATGTCGTGTTATTATCCTAATTAAGAATACTAAATTTGTAAGTTGTAATTAGCACCCTCATGTAACGTTGTTATGTGTGGTACTAATTAAAGTTGATTTTTTAGGAAGAGATTGTCAAAGTGATTTTAACATTAAATTAAATAACTATTCCATCATAAGAATGAAAATAAGAATACGGCTAAAAATATTAGATCATTTTATATAAATTAAAGCGCAGTTATTAACATGCATAACTTTATCCAACATAAATGAGTTTTATGTAATTAAGGAAATGCAAAGGGGACTTGGGTATATATTTCATCAAATGCTAAGGAGATTTTTTTTTTATTTTTAATTGATACCGTTCAACAATTTTTATGTTATTTTTTAAATTATTTATCCAAAAAACAAACAAGAGCATCATTTCACATACTAGTTTTTTTGTTTTTCTAATTTCTAATTACTTTTAATTACAATGACCTTATATAAAATAAAGGAAAAATGTCAATTCAGGGCCTGAAAGTTGACAAAACTATCAATTTAAGGCCTTAAAGATTTTTCCTATCGATTCAAGGCCTAGAAGATAAAAAATTATCGATTCAGGGCCTAAAAGATAAAAACTATCAATTTAAAGCTCACACAATATAAGGTCATGTTTGACACTTATATTTCATATTCTTTTTTATTTTTTTTATTTTTAGGGTTTACGGTTCAAGGTTTACGGTTCAGGGAGGTTTAGGGTTCATGGTTCAAGGTTTAGGGTCCATCATTTAGGGTTTAGGGTTTAGTGTTCAGGGTTTAGGGTTTTAGTGCCAAACATGACCTTAAAATTTATAAGCCTCGAATTTATAGTTTATATCTTTCAGGTCCTAAATTGATAGTTTTCTATCTTCCAGACCTTGAATCGATAGAAAAAATCTTTCAGGCCTTAAATTGATAGCTAAACTATCTTTCAGACCCTGAATTGATAAAACTCCTAAAATAAATTAAAGTTCTCATCATTGTTAATTGCTTTTTAATTAATGATCCCTCCATTTATGGTATCTTTTTAAGACCTAGTCAACAAACGGATTTGATTGAAGAAATACCTTCATTGTAGAATTATACAACGATGACGTCGTTATTTGTCTATGACAACCCTAAATCAAAATATCTCTCTCATAAGACCATCTCATTAGAAACATTCGAAATC
The DNA here is from genome assembly GCA_037126765.1 of Stenogyne calaminthoides. Taxonomy (NCBI): domain Eukaryota; kingdom Viridiplantae; phylum Streptophyta; class Magnoliopsida; order Lamiales; family Lamiaceae; genus Stenogyne; species Stenogyne calaminthoides. The sequence goes on along the minus strand of JBBCBC010000007.1, from coordinate 39,330,757 downwards.
TATTAAATAATTAAAATAAAGTATGATTACATATTAATAGATAATTAAATAGATAAGATGGTTAAAATATTAATTTAGATCTGTCTTATTGCCCATCCCAAACAACATCATTTTACACAAAAAAAATAGTCTTAAGTCAATTACCATTAAATTTCCAATTTTCATTTACTACATAATATTATTGTAAAGAAAATCTTTATTTGTAGAATTTGGTATCACACAGTAAATATAAATTATGCAAAAAGCAAAAACTTAAGAACTACTACAAATTAACATAAGTAGAAAAAACGCAAACAAAACACATTCCACAAGTAAATATCTTCTTTACAATTGCTCTCAAACATAAATCGATAATTACTTTTTTACTTAAAAAAATACTAATTTTTTCTATAATATTTTTTTTGTACATTATTCTTTACATTACATTTTATAGGAATGCTTTGAAAATGAAAGTAGAGCTAAATTAAAACATGGAATATTATGTTAAAAATCCATTTTGAAGAATATGGATAAGACGACCCGAACCGATGACGAGGCAAGTGGTCATTCCACACTTTGCTTTGTTTTTCTCTTGGGAAGAAACAGAATAAAATAAACCGCATCTATTTTAATACTAATATTCTCTCATTTTCTGTCAATTATCAATTTTGAGAATGAAGCCTTCATTGGTTAACTTTCCCCTTTCTCTCTCTATCTTTCTTCTCCTTCCACCCACCCACAATTCCTCTCTCTAATCTTTTCTCCATTTTTTGACCCAAAACCTTTGGCTATTTTCTCAAAATCTTACCAGTTTTTTATCAATCGCAATTAATTCTTCATTTTTTCAGCCTAAAAACCTTTTTTTTTTTGCACAAGTATACAGTTTTGATATTTTAGGGCAACTGGGTCCTCGCAAATTGCGACAACTTGTAAAAAATTCTCAGTTTCTCATCATAAATCTAGGTTTTGTTGTCATGGATATACGAGAAATTTAGATGTATTGAAGGGGAAAAAGAAGAAGACGAAATTGAATAAGCTTCCGCAAAAAAAACGAGAAATTTGTTCCGTTTCCAATTGAAATTGCAATGCCTGAAACGGTGTCGTCTTCAGTAGATTCACGTCGTTTTGGTGATCTCAGAGGGGTCCAATGGCGCATAGATTTGGGAATTTTACCATCTTCTCCTTCTGCTTCCGTCGATGATCTTCGCCGGGTTAACGCCAATTCTCGTAGACGGTAATACTTTTATGCTTTATGTAGGTTGAATTTTACGCATATGTTCTTCGCATTGTATTCATTGCAACTATTAACAACTTTCTTGATTTAGTTTCTCCCTTCATATGATGCATATGTGTGTTAGATGTATTTTCCAGAATTCGACAAGTCTTCATGGGAATTTACATCTCAACTTCTAAATTTCTTTCAAGGGCAATCAATTTGTGTTTTATTTAATTATATGATAGGGACATGATTGTACTTTGTAGTTGTCGGTGATCTCATCATGGTGGTACAATTGAGATTTTTCCTTTTTTTTTTTAATCGGGCAAATGGCTCACGACATAGGCAGTGGTGCTCTAACCACTTGAGCTATTCCACTTCATCACAATTGAGATTTTTCCTTGTCTTTAGTTTCCCGGAGGATTAGATTGGTAACATTTAAAACTCTTTCTTTCATCAAATGGTTGTTCATACTTGTCCTAGTGCTAGAAGTTAATCTGAATAAGACATGAAACTATATTGAAATGGTGAATCTCTACATCTTAAATTTGTCAATGTTGAGTTGGATCAGGCTTCTCCGTGATCTGGAGTATTGTATTGCATAACTGTACCGAGTCCCGACTACCGTGTATCTATACTTGGTATTTTGTTTATATAGGTATGGTTTTTACAGGTATGCTGCATTAAGGAGACAACTTTTAGTTGATCCACATGTGCCAAAAGATGGAAGTAATTCTCCAGATCTCACCATTGACAACCCTCTGTCTCAAAACCCAGGTAACATTTATTGTTTGGGCCTCTTCGAATCGTATTCATCACCAAACGACTCTCTAACTCTCTTTCCTTCAAACTTCTCTTGTGTTTATTTACGTAGTTCCTTCACCTTGAGCAATTACTTTTTTTGGTCTTGTAGACAGCATGTGGGGTCGTTTCTTCAGAAATGCTGAATTGGAGAGAATGGTTGATCAAGATTTGACACGTTTGTACCCTGAGAGAGGCAGCTATTTTCAGACAAGTGGATGCCAAGGCATGCTACGACGAATATTATTGCTTTGGTGCCTTAGTCACCCAGAGTATGGCTACAGACAAGGTAGAAAAGGCCTAGACTTTGTATGCCACTTCAACTGCTGTGGTTAATTTTTCTTTGACAAATACTTGGTGCAATTTTGATCAAAGTTTGACTTATTCACCAAAAAAAAAAAAAAACTGAAATAAATGAGAAGTATTTATTCCTATGAAGAAAATAATTAGTTCATACAAAAGTATTAGCATTTTTTCTATATACAATAATACTTTTTATCATATGAGCTTATACTTTTCTTCTCATGAGCTAATACTTTTCACCGAATTTTTATGATTCGCTAATAAATATAGAAGAACAGCTTGATTGAGAGTTTGTAGTTAAAAATTGGGTCAAAATTGGCGACTGGTATTAGTGCTACACTTTCTTTTATGTCTTTGTATACATGATACTGAATCTCGTCTTATGTTCTGATGGAATGAGGAGGTCGCCTTAGTCTAAAGCTATTTCCAGAGTTGTGCAGACTGAATTATGAGACCTCTTCAAACTACATTTTCGGGATAAATGCTGTTGAGGTCGCATTTGTTTAAATAGTAAAAGAGTCAAAATTAAATGGAAGTAACAAAGATAGAATCACACTAATTCTGCAGTGCCTTTCTGGATCATCTACACTTTTCTGCCGTCTCGCCATATATGAGAGTAACAGATTATTAAATTTTTAGGACTGTCTCTATTTGTTATAAGATCCAAAACTCATTCCTTGTTTCTAATTCTGCATATAGGCATTATTATTTCTTCAGAGTTATAGAAGAATACATAATTTCTCCGGTTTGCACACTTATAACTTTCTTTATCTGGACAGGGATGCACTTAACTCTTAGCTCCACTGCTGCACGTTCTTCATGTTGATGTCGAACGTCTTTCAGAAGTTCGAAAAACTTATGAAGATCACTTCGTTGATAAATTGATGGCTTTTCGTTTCACGAAAATGATTTCACCTATAAATTCGATTTCAAGAAATTCTCAGATGACTGCAACGAATCCGAAAAAAAGTCTGTGAAAGCTAGTAAACCCACCGAAGTTGACCCACTGATACAAACCATTATCTTACTAAGTGATGCCTATGGAGCAGAAGGTGAACTCGGTATTGTATTATCAGAGAAATTCATGGAACATGATGCTTACTCTATGTTCGATGCATTAATGAGTGGGGCTGGTGGTGCTGTTTCCATGGCTGAGTTTTTCTCACCATCTCCTTATCGAAGTTCACACACCATGTTCCCCCCTGTCATTGAAGCTTCTGCTGCAATGTATCATCTCCTTTCTGTTGTTGATTCATCTCTTCATTCTCATCTCGTTGAATTAGGGGTTGAACCCCAATACTTTTCATTAAGGTGGCTAAGGGTATTATTCGGTCGTGAATTTTCATTGGAGGACCTTTTGGCAATCTGGGATGAAATCTTTGCTTGTGATAATACAAGATCGGTGAGAGGATTTGATAGTGATGGAGACTCCAGCTTTGGAGTCATCGATTCACCAAGGGGAGCTTTCATTTCAGCTTTTGCAGTTTCAATGATTCTTAACTTGAGGTCTTCATTGCTTGCTACTGAGAATGCTACAGCTTGTCTTCAAAGACTGTTAAATTTTCCAGATGATGTAAAGCTTGTGAAGCTTGTAACAAAGGCTAAATCGTTGCAAACTTTGGCTATTAACGTGAATAACTCTAGCTCGATGGTTGTTCATTATGATGGGAGGAAGCCCGTTATAACTAGGGGGCATACCCTTTCTTTAGATGGGACGTCTCCTAGAACTCCTCTCAATGTTGTACCCGAGAGCTACTGGGAAGAGAAGTGGAGAGATATGCACAAAGAAGAAGAACACAAGCAAGAAGAAAAAGTTCCCACCATCAGAAAGGGCTGGTCTGAGAGAGTAAAACAGCGTCTTTCTAGAACCGAATCTGACCCGTCTCCATCGACCAAAAACGGAAGAACGAAACGTTCCGATCCATCCGTTCGGAGAAGTTTGTTGGATGATCTGTCTCGCCAGCTTGGTGCGGATGCCAATGAAGAAAACACGGGGTGTAATGAAGATGCGGAGAATCGCGATGTTAACAAACAAAATGTTACTGAGAAGAAATATAGTGACATCTCGAGTGTAGAAAATTCTCCCGATTTCTCCAATACGCCCAGTCCTATCCATGGGGATGATACCTATCAAGAGAACGAGTCGGAAAGTAGTAGCGTTGCATCAAACTCATCAGTTGTTGAAAACGACGTTGAATTTGAATCATGTGGAACTTCAACTAACCCCCATTGCGCCCCTCTTCCCCCGTCTTGCCCCCCACCTCCTCTTCTCCCTCCAAAAGGTATCCAAAATGACGATTCGACAGGAAAATCAGCCACAAGCTTGAAAGAGAGAAGAAGTATTTCTGGTAAATTTCACTGGCTCTTTAAGTTTGGGAGCCGAAACAGTAATGAGGGGACATCTGAGAGACTAGGTGCATCTGAAGCTGCCAAGGATTCCATCTGTGAAAGTGCTCATCACAATAATGTTGCGGGGGTTTCTACGGCTGATGGGTGTGATGGCTCTTCAGGGACCAGCAGGGGCGAGACAGTTGACCAAAATTTGATGGTTAGCTTGAGGCATCTTGGTCAGTCCATGCTTGAGAATATTCAGGTACTATAATGATTCCCGGTGGTTTAATGAATTGGTTAGTTAATAGTGGTAATAAAATTTGATGGGTGAAATATTTTTTTAGGCCAGTTACATTTGGGGTTGCAAAAGGACATTATGTTTACGGGCCTTTAAATTAAGGACATGACCTTTTACTTAATGTAAATGTAGAATCACCCCAATTTGGCCTACGTTTACATAATCTTAAAATTATTGTCCTTAATTCAGAAACCATTTCCAAAATTTTGCAACCCCCAAGGTCCTTTATCCTTTTTTTGAAAAAACCATTTTTCCAAAATTTGATTGCACATTCCTTTCCTTTTTAATGTTAAATAACCATGGCTATCTGATTTTATTTATAAAACCAATTAATGTGGAGCTGCTATATTTTGTTTAAACCTGGATGGGATACAATTTGAAGGGCCTTGATGTGTCTACTTGTTTGTATTATAATTTTAAAAATCTTGGTATATTGGAATTTGGAGGTTGATATGCAGCAGGAAATTTGGTTTTATTGGGGAGATTGTTTAGGAGAAAGAATTTTGGTAGTGGGGTTGGAAAATGCAGTGAGAATGAAAATGTATTTTGGTTGTTTTGTTTGAAAAACTTAAGTTATAATCGTAGGACACATTTTATTTGTTATTATTTGCAACTGTAAATGTTGTTTCATTGTGGCTAGTGGCAGTCAAAATAATTACCATTTCAATGGAAAGAGTATTTACAAAAAGCATAATCCTAAGAAACAAAGTGACAAACACATTGAAATGAGACCACATTGTGTTTCTTCCAGAAAACACATTGGTTGCGACTGACTTGCTAGATTAAGAATCTCAATTATAGGGCCATATTTAGTTGCAAAAAGATAATGTTTATTTTGGCTGTATCAAATGGGGATGTTGTTCTGGTATTCCCAGTCAATTGTATTTCTTGACATTGATAATTTTCAATTCGTTTTCATTATAGATTTAATTTGAAGGTTCAGTGGTTTCTAACTTGTTTATTTTGAGGTTGCAGGTGATTGAATCTGTTTTCCAGCAGGATCGTGGCCAAACAGTGGTGCCGGAAAATTTATCAAAGAATGGGTTGGTTGGGAAAGGACAAGTCACAGCTGTGGCTGCGCTCAAAGAGCTGCGTAAAATCAGCAATCTTCTATCAGAGATGTGATGTGCATTTTGTAATATTATTTATTATTTCCGGAGTAGCAAAAATAAATGTGGTACCTGCTTCTTGTAATTTTGATGTATGTATGCAGATTTTTTTTATATGTATCAGCAGATGCTCGGTCGTTAGTATATGTATATATAGATTTAATCAAATGAGAGAACAATATTTCACAATAATTGATTACATGATTTTGGTCTCTACCCTTTTCAGTTCTTCAGATTGCATGATTTTGGTATGCTTGAGTAGCTTATTTTTCTTAAATTCTAATACTAAAAATGAGGGAGTGGTGAATTAATTAGTAAAAGAAAAATGTGGCTGGAAGGAAGGAGAAGCACCTTTCACATAGCATGTTTGTGATGTCTTGATTTTAAAAGGTTGATCCGTAAATTAAGATGATGATTAATCTAGGAAACAAACGAGGGCTTGGACTACAATAATCCTGCTATTTTATCACCGTCATTTTGAACACACTAGATAGTAAAATGTTAAAAAAAATATTAATAAATTTTTTAGGAGTAAAAATATAGTTTCTCACTCGTTAGCGTTTGTTGCAGAGTGTAATGTTGATTTCGCCACCTAACTTTATTTGTCAACTAAAATTGGCTGCTTCATTTTACGACCAAATCAATACTCCGTTTTGGTCAAAATATAAAATCTTCAACTGAGAAATTAAAAAGACGGGTAACAAATTATCACAAATTAAAACACTCTCCTTTCGATGTATTAAAACGACATTTTCAAATTATACTTCATCTCATCATGTTATCATATGACCTAATAAAAAAAGTTATACAAACATGACTCATTTTCAGAACAAATCTGTAAATCGGAACATCTCATGAAAATTCACACACTTGCAAATTGCAAGTCATAATCACATTTTCAGTACAAGGCAAATGCTCATCGAGCTAATTGCACGATAATAGTATTAAAATTTTAGCATACATAATGTCATGAAACTGACTTTATAAATCTTAAAATAATATTTAATTATAGCATAATCAATAAAAGTTTTCTACGACTACTCCGATACCTTCCAAACACTCCTTTCTTCCAGTTCCCTGTTTGGATCAACAGCCAATATACTTTAAGGTTATTTACAGCCTAGTCTATGTTATGAAAGCCCGGAAGAAGTGAAGTAATGAAACCCAAGACGATCATTTGGATTTCCTTCACGATTACCCACAACCGATTGCCAGCCTCACCTTGCCTTGCTTCTCCGCCATGCTCATTCTCAATACCCCTATTCCCATCATTGTCTAGCTGATTCTCATTCTCACCGATAGCTTCACCCTCTGTAATAGTAAAAAACACTACATGTACTTAAAAAATGTAATACTGAATCACAGTTGCATCATATGATATTTGTTTCAGGAAAAAAGGAGCACGGGAGGATAAAAATTAGCTGGTAAACATGCATATACGCGTTTGTGTGTGTACCCATTGAAGTATTTTCATCTAAATAAAGATATACTCCCTCCGTCCCGCAATGACTTAAACACTAGAATTGGACCGCAAAACAAGGAAAGTGGGTTTGAGTGGAATAAAATAAGGGTGTTGTGAGTATATTAATATTATATTTGTTTCCATTTTGGGAGTGTTCAAGTAATGTTGGGACGTCCAAATAAGGCAAGTGTTCAAGTAATGTTGGGACGGAGGGAGTAGCATTTATGAGACCTCATAAAAGTGTTCTCGTTTATAAACTGGTAGATTTGTTAACACTGGATTTGAAACCCAGTGTGGATTTGATGAATAGTAAAAGATGTATTTGAATTTTGTATATGTTTGGTAGTGTCGATTTTGTAGGATTTGATAGGGTAAGGTTTTGAAAATATAGGAGATAGATGAACGAATGTGTATTGAAAATTATGTGTAAAGTAGGTGAGAGAGTGTCTGTAAAGTAAAAAAGAAGAGAGAGAGCATTGAGTTGAGTAGATAATAATAATTGAAAAGTGGGAGATAGATGATTGAATGTGTATTGAAAGTTGTACTTGAAAAAAAGTATAATAGGTGTATTATATGCATTACAGGGTGGAACTTTATAGGACATGAAATCCTATACCAAAATCCGGGTTGACATACGAGGATTTGGATATGAAATGAAAATGTGGCATGGGGGCCATAAACAAACACCCCCACAGAACTTGTAACTGAAGAGTCCCCTTGGAAATAAATTTATTCAAGAAAAGTAAGGCAAACGTACACAACTTTGCAACTTTAAAAATCAATATTTTCGAAATAATTTAGAATACATACATACGGATGCTCGCATGTGTATTTCCAGAACTGATAATCTTTGAAGCATTTTCAAAGCTTTCAGCATAGGTTATAAAGCTCCATTCAAGTGTTGTATATGCACATTTCAAATGAGCTCAAGGATCTTACCTGCTAAGACGGCATTTACATTTCCTTCTCCCCCAACAGCAGGTAAATTGTCTGCCCTAGCTGCAGGCCTGGGTGGTTCGGGGGGTGCAGCTGCCCTCCGCATTCCTTGTGAAAGCCATCGAATGACAGGTGCAAGAGCTCCAGTTTGGTATCTGTATCAACCAGCAAGAAAAGAGAATATTAAGAATTAGGCAAATAATGCTATGCGCCAGTTATACCGTGTAACTCAAGTGCATTTTAAATGGTATTAGTTGTTTTACTAAAAGGTTTTAGTTGGTCAGTATTAGCTATTTTCACTGAACAATATTAGTTGTTTTCATTGAACAATATTAGTTGTGTTTGCAAACTAGTGCACCAAGTGTAAGTCTATGAATTAATTTTTCTTAAACTAGGAAAGTAATAAATTGCAAAAGACTAGTATGAATTAATCTTAACCACGTACAAGTAAATAAGTGAAGCAAAAAACACGAGAAGAGTGAGCCTTAGTCTAGATCCATCTTGGTTGAACAAGAAAATAACGGCGGCTAGCTTTAAGATGAGCAGTAAATCAAGCTGGATAGCAATTTGAAATCTCCGAACTACAACTTGTCTATGGGGTCCAGCTTGTTGCTGTAATGGTTGCTCCCCTGGTTGTCCCTGTTCAGTACCTGCCTCCCTCATTTCAGGACTGCGTTCACTGAAGAAAGCACAGGAATTAATATTGAAAAAGAGAATGTAAAAAAGATGGCCTAGTCGAGAATTTAAAATAGCATGGATGACAATTTGTTTAATACTGATGCATGCATCTAACAATTGCATTTTTGAATGAGCAAAGCTAACTTTACTAAGATAGCTTTTGGTTGAGTTCATAAGTTCGTCACAACATATTATAAGATTTTATGTTTGAGAGCTTATAAGATTAAAGTTCCTGTAATGAGTTTGGTTCTTTTATATAAAACGAAAATAGATCTAATAAGCTTTCAATAGCATGGATGACAATTTGTTTAATACTGATGCATGCATCTAACAATTGCATTTTTGAATGAGCAAAGCTAACTTTACTAAGATAGCTTTTGGTTGAGTTCATAAGTTAGTCACAACATATTATAAGATTTTGTGTTTGAGAGCTTATAAGATTAAAGTTCCTGTAATGAGTTTGGTTCTTTTATATAAAACGAAAAATAGATCTAATAAGCGTTCAACACAAGTAGAAACCCTACTTATTATTGATAAAAACTTATTTTACAGAACCGCTTTATATTCAATCATTTCAATTACAGAATTATCATTACTTTCATTTTAAGAGCTTCAGGATCTTATTTTATCTAAACTCTTAAGAATTTATTTTAGATTTTAATATAAATTTTAAAATGTTGTAAGCTCTAAAAACAAACCGTACACCCTCAAACTCAGTATATATAAAAGACCTAGCGGCAAATAGACATTAGAATCCAATGGCAGAATACTATCTGTGACTTCTCAGAAGATACACATGCCATTCCATGGGGATCTTATAGGAAAGAGAATAACCAATAATGATCTCCAAGTCAGCTGATCTATTTAGATTAGGATATTACTCTATAAAAGACAATAACAAATGGAAAACCCTTAAATCAGTTAAAGACGATAAGCACATAAAAACCAAATTCAGGTTAATATACTAACACTTGTGCAGAAGTTTGGAAACACTTACGTAGGTAAGTTGTAGGTAAAAGGGATTAGAGTGTTGGAAGAAAATCCAGCCATAGATTGCATGTATGGATTAACTGGAACAGCATATAGACCGGGCCCATGATTCATCTGTTCCTGGTGCTGCTGGGGAGGGAATAATGCAGGATACATGATCGGGATCACAGGACTGCCCCCACTTTGTGATTTTAACCCATTAGATGTTGACAACTGCAACATCATATAAAGAGTATATCAAGATACGTAAAGGACAAATATCGGCACAAAATAATATATTTTCGTTAATTTCATTTAGGTGATGTTTACAAACTCTACAAATCAGAGTAGAATTACCTTTTTTTTTTTTTTAAAGTTAATCTTCACAGTTTTTGGAAAAAAAAAAGTGATTATAGAAACTATTAATATAGTTTGTGAACACACCATTAGTTCGAAATTGAGTTTAATGTAGTTTTTTATTTCCTATATAGAGTTGGCATATCATTTACTAAATACATCAATTGTTTACCAGAAAATGGTTTTATACTAATTGGGTAATGTTCAGAGGTCAATCGATTTGGTTTCTCAATTTGCTAAGTCTTTGTTCTGATAGAAGAAAATCCAATAAGAGCCCAAAGTGATGAATGTATGTCCACAATGGACAGGTAAATAATATTTTTCGCAAAATGAGGTTTTTTTTTTTCTTTTAAGAAAATGAAAAGGGTACATGGACCCCAAAGTGACCTGAAAGTTAAAAAACCATACCACTATACAAACCCTAAAGAAGGTCTAACCACAAGATTTAATCCCTTAGGCCACGTTTGGTTCGCGTGATTGATTGGGATAGGCTAGGATTAGGATTTTAATCCCAACTAATCTACCGTTTGGTTTGTGGGATGAGGGCCCATGATATGCTTCAAGCCCGGGTAGAAAATGTGTCAAATCCCTCCATGGAGGGATTTGCCAATCCCATGTGAAATGTGGGATAGAACATATCCCAAGTGCAAAATTCCAAATTGTCCTTATATTGTTTGAATAGATTCACAAGAATGATGTGTGTTGTTTCAATTCAATTTCAGGGTGTTTATGACATTTCAATAGGTATTCCATCTAATCCCTCACTCAAATCCTACAATCCAAACACATATCTTGATTCAAACAAATCCAGTCCAATCAATCCAATCTTACTCAATCTCACTCAATCCTATCACACCTAATCAATCCAATCCCGTGAACCAAACGCCCCCTTATTTTATATTTACTGGATAATTTAACATTAATGCACAAATTTTGAATATCCAACACTGCTGAGTGCTGACTGCTGAGTATAGTAAGGTTGTAGGCACCGTTTAATGCTGATTGTGAGATTTCACTAGTTTGACCTTTTGAATGGTTAATCCATTATCCATGATTACTTTGATCAGTTATGCAGCTAGGAACACCAAACTTGACTCATTAAAAATGTATCCTGAATCTCTTCCACTAACTCAAGCAAGCACCTCTTTTTTAGTGCACTAGATGGATAGGATAATGCAAGTTATGTTTCACCAACTAAAAGAAAAAAAAAAAACGTTTATTTTCTATGTGCATTTATTCCAGGATCAAATACACAATATCTGAGAAATATTTCCATATGACGTTTTTAGATAGCTCTATGGATTATCTTTTTTTTCACATCATATCTTGTAATAATGCACTACATATTTAATCTTCAAGTACGCTCATCGTTTGTATACACACCATGCCATAGGGTAAAATTCAATTGGGAATGAAATATTATCCTTATATTTGAAACACCATTTCAATGTGCACCAATGCATTTCCTATATAATGTCTACCTGTCTTCTCCTAATTCACTGAAACACCAATAATCACTTCCAGAAGGAATTTGCATCTCTCCCATTTGATACTTAAGATTGAGTGAACTAAGCGAATGCATTTAAGGGGTTTTTTGGACAAAGAATAGTGTTCAAATTCCAAATGCAGGTGATACCCTTTCTATTTGCCCCATCCAATATAAGTATCCTCCACAAATTTCAACATCCACGACATATAAGTTCCATTAACCAAGATGACATCATGATTCACATATATATCAAAAGGAAAGAAAAGATATTCTATTGAATAAAGACATCAAAAAAAAAAAGATAGCAAACTCAAGTTTTACTGTTCGTCAGCTGAAAACTATTAAATCCTTACAAAACATATAAAAGTACAAATTATGAAAACAAAATTGAGATAACTAGGAAAACACAGAACTTAAAAGATCACACGTTACTAAAGGGGAATTTCAGAAAGAGAAATTTTCTAAAATGTTATTCACCACTCAACTCAGCAACAAATATAACAAAGGAAAAATCGAGGGGAAACGAAAAACAGGAAAGCCATCTATTGCCAAAACACACATCTTAAACCTAAATCAGCATCCCTAACTAAGTCGCGAATCGAATATCTCAATTAAAGAAGAGCATTTACAGAAAACAATGACCTGTGATTGCTTATCAAGGGAATCCGGAGAATGAGATTGATCGGAAGAAGAGGTGGAAGGCTGAGTTCCGGGTGTTTCCGCCATTGCAGATTCTAGTTTGAAGATCCGAGCTCGTAATTTAGGAAGATTTTTCAATTGAATCCCTAATTATACCTCTACTTTCTTCGCAACATATAATTTCTTCTTTCTTTTCTTTTTTGAATTAATTGAATTAATAGAGATGCAAGAAATACGTGTCATTGGTGGACTCACCAATAAGGTCCTGCCACGGAGGCAACCCGGCCTCGAATTGCAGGCCACGAAGCACGAAGAAGTACAACTTCAGATGAGGAATGTACAATGATTTTTTGTTTAAATGTAACGTTCTCACTGTATGTCCCAAAAAAAAATGTTCGATAAATTATTTTTTTATTATCTCGAATAATTTGGTCAACAGTTATGGATGAAAATTTTAAGTAGACAAAGAAAGGTTAATTTAATTAAATTTTCCATTTTAAACTGAAAATTTCACAATTACCCAATCAACGAAGGACATTAATTCTCTATATTATACTATTAAGTTGGTTTTGCGTGAGACTGCTTCACGAATCTCACTGTGTAAGACTTGGATCATAACATGCTCATCTCTCCCAATCATTCTCAAATATTGAAATTTCTTCTGGCTAAATTCATGATTAAGTGGCAGTGGCAGTGGCAGCGACAACAACTTTGCTCCAAAATCGACACAAGTGGAGGATGAAGAAACGATGTTGGTGGAAGGTTTTTGCCAAGTGAAACATTCATAGCCTTCAATAATCATGATTTTCCTTTTTCTTTTTATCTGATTTTTTCGTGTTAATTGTGATTTAAAATCGTGCGATTCATCCTGCTGATTTTTGAATACCCACCTTGCCTATCATATATTGTTGTGATTGCCTCTCCAACCTCCACCCTCGTATTATCTTCTTATACTTTTTCGTCCTTTTCGTCTACCACATCTTCACGCTTCATTGTTTTTCCCTCAAAGTTAATGTTCATCACAAGTATATTGTGTACAAATTTGTCTTCAAAAAACATATTCCTGCATTCCAATTGAAAAAGTGATCAAGTTTAACTAAAAAAGTGAACATTTCTGGTTAAAAATGATATGTTCACTTAAAAATATGTTAAAATATCCACATTCTTTAAGAAAATTCACTTTTATGTACTACACAATTTGAACACTAACTTAAAACTTAAAACCTGTACCATTTTCCGGATAAAACATTGTTGTTATGAATTACACAATTTGAACCTATACTTAGACTTAGAAAACTGTCACTTTCACTTAAAACATTATATCACTTTCAATTCTCACCTGATTGGCGGAATTATCTACTAATGGGCAAAATTATGTATCACATGGAAAAAAAATTCTCTACTAGCTAGATTAGATGTTTGGTTGAATGAAGCTACTTTCACATTCACTTACAATTGTGTAATCTAATGGAGCAAATCCAATAATCCATAATCAAACCAACATTTAATAAAACACTAGAAGTGCTTTTTTTTAATGTGTGTTTTAAAACACTTAGAAGTATTTTTTTTAAGTTGAACCACACTTAGAGCCCGTTTGCAAACCCTATGGGAAAAGTAAAAGCACTTTATTTTAAAAAAAATCACTTAACACCTGTTTGCAGTCACTTTTTTAAGTGATTAAAATCTAGTTTGGCCAAGCTGCAATTTCCTGCTTTTGGCTTATGCTCAAGTGCTTCTCACACAGCCCTAGGCAAATAATACATGTACCCCTTTGTTGGGAAATTAATTGTCCGGATCTGTTCGGGATGAATATTTAAATGCAAATTTAATTCTAACAATTATTACTAGCATGAATTAATTCTATATTAATTCAAATAATAATTCAACAACCAATCATGCATATAAACAGTTCACATAAAGCCTACGCATGCGGAATTACTACGGGTTTACGTGAACTAACCTCTCGGAGTGACAACCGTTGAGAAGATGGATCTCGTTCACACGAACACACCAAAAAGCCTTCTCAAGTATTCCCTTATCCTTGTTCAACAATCCGGTGATAGGAACTCGCGAACAATTTAACAAAAAGGAAAAAATAAAATTATGTTGCACCACCTTTGTGGATTTCTAATTTTTCCAACACATGGAATTTCATTGGGGATGAAACATTCATCCCCTATTTATAGAGAGGGTGGTGGTCGAAAATTGTGTGTATGAATAAGATGAGAAAATATTTTTCTTGGTCTTCAAGAAATCTTGAATATATCCAATATATTATTTTCTCCATATTTAAAATATTCCACAAAAATCCCACATCCTCTTGTTATGGTATTTTTGAAAAAATAAGGAGTAGGAATCCAAGATTTGGATCTTCTTGAATTTATGAGATATTCTTGTATTCCAAGAATACATATCTTCCATAATATCTTTTAAAGAAAATCAAAAAAATATTTTCTTCTTTATTTTCTTCATTATTTTCAAAAATTTCAAGATAAATAACCAAGTGGGAGATTTCTTGAATTTAATGAGATAAACTTGTATTCCAAGAATACTTATTCTCATTCCATAACAAAATTCAAAGAAAATCTTTCTCCCTCTTTTATTTATTATTTTCGAAAAATAGGAAAAATAGGCAACAATAATTTATTTTATTTTAAACACCTTTTTCAGTTATTGGACTTTATCTTTGGGCTACTTGAGGGACCTTTAGGAGAATTAAGACTGGACCTTCTAATGGACTTTGAATATCTAATATTGAGCCACAATATTATTCAAGCCCATAAATATTAATTAATCCCACTACATAATTAATATTGCACTATCCATCTTAACCCATATTATTGTTAATATGGCTCCCGATTATTATTTCCCGTGTTTAGGATTATCCAGTCCATTAATTAATTCAAGCCACTGAAACAACTTTCCTTTAATTAATATCTTTTGTCATTGGTCAAGGAACGATTCAACAGTATTATCCATACCGGAAACTAATTTCACTTGCAAGATTTGGTATGATAAATCTTATGAACCTCCCAAGGGGGCAAATCAAACAAGCGTACTCGCACACGATTCTTCGTAATAAATCTTAGCGATCGCATGTGACCAGTAATATTGCCCAAGATATAAAGTATTGAATCTCATTGATTCTCTACCCGTCATAAGTCAAAACAATAGTTACTAACCACACACGATCCTATTTAAGGGACAAAGATTAAGAAATAACGAACCACTGAGGTCTAATTCTTCCTAATTCAGTGCTGAAGAATTTATCCTCATGTAGGTCCTATTCAGTGCATCAGTCATGCACTAGTGTAATCTCTTGGTCAAGACAAGCCAATCTGAGCCTTACACTTCAACCTTTCACGATGGATTGTTCATTTCCATCTAGGTCGTGAACAGCGTACTTTAAGTTACAAGGGACTGTTAATTTAATCTTCTGTGATCTGGTATCATTAAATTAACTACAATGTAACACGTACTGTTTATTGAACAATTATGCAGTAAATATATGTAACATTCAATGATATTTAAAGCATCAGTGATAAATAATTTATTTCAGTAAATAAGACATAAATTCATTTTTGTTATACAAAGTAAAAACATACTTTCCAGTATAACCCCAACAATCTCCCACTTATACTCAAAGTCTGCTTTTAAGTATACTACATCATATCTCGTGTAGTTCCTAATACGTGACATCTAATGTCATCTACACGAACCTAATAATATCTCCCACTTATACTCAAAGCAGATTGGCAACGGTCTTGACACCCATTCCTTCCACATGTCTCTCGAATGTGTTATGAGGCAGACCCTTTGTGAATGGATCTGATAGGTTGTCTTCTGACGCGATCTTTGCCACCTCTATATCTCCTCTCTTAACAATTTCTCATATAAGATGGTATTTTCTTTCAATGTGTTTGCTGGCCTTGTGGGCTCTTGGTTCCCTTGAATTTGCAACTGCTTCGGCATTATCACAGTAAATAGTGATTGTGCTGGGCAAATTTGGAACTACATCTAAGTCCACTAAGAAGTTCTTGAGCCAAAACGCTTCTTTCGCTGCCTCGCAAGCAGCTACGTATTCGACTTCCATGGTAGAATCGGCGATGCATTTCTGCTTAACGCTTCTCCTTGTCATGGCTCCTCCCCCCATGCAAAACACACTACAGGAGGTAGATTTTCTGGAATCTAAGTCTGATTGGAAATCCGAGTCCGTGTAACCGATGGGGATTAGACTGTCTGACTGATAAACTAACATTCTATCCCGAGTTATTTTCAAATACTTCAGAATGTTTTTAGCTGCTGTCCAATGCTCTTTTCCCGAATTACTTTGATATCTCGCCACCATGCCAACGACAAAGCAGATATCCGATCTCGTGCACAACATTGCATACATAAGGCTTCCGACAGCCGAAGCATAAGGAATGCCTTTCATGTCATCTATCTTTTTTTGTATATTAGGGCACATTTCCTTGGATAGATGGATTCCATGCCTGAAAGGTACGAAGCTTTTTTTGGAATCCTGCATGCTGAAACGCTTCAAGACAGTGTCTATATATGAAGCTTGCGATAAGCCTATCATCCCTCTCTTGCGATCTCGAGTGATCTTGATCCCAAGGATGTGCCCGGCTTCCCCTAAGTCCTTCATATCAAACTGTTTTGAAAGCCATGCCCTTATGTCTGACATCACCTTTACACCGTCACCGATGAGCAGAATGTCGTCTACGTATAGTACTAAGAATACCAATGCAGTTCCGACACACTTCTTGTACACACAACTTTCGTATTCATTTTGATCAAACCCATAAGACTTTATTACTTGATCAAAACATTGGTTCCAAGCTCTGGATGCTTGTTTGAGTCCATAAATGGACTTCTTGAGCTTACAAACTAGGTGTTCTTGGCCTTTTCCAATGAAGCCTTGGGGTTGTTGCATATAGATCTCCTCTTCAAGACTTCCGTTAAGGAAAGTCGTCTTGACATCCATTTACCAGATTTCAAAGTCGAGATGCGCAACAATCGACAAGAGAATTCAGATGGACTTGAGCATTGCTACATGTGAGAAGGTTTTCTCATAGTCGATCCCCTCTTTCTGAGTATAACCTTTCGCCACAAGCCTTGCCTTGAAGGTTTCCACCTTCCCGTCCGGTCCTCTTTTCCTCTTGTATACCCACTTACAGCCAATGGGTTTAACCCCATTAAGTGGTTCGACTAGCTCCCACACTCTGTTATGATCCATAGAACCCATTTCGGCTTCCATCGTTGTTTGCCAAGAAACCGCATCCTTATCTTGGATTGCCTCGTCGTAAGTCCATGGGTCTGATTCATCTTGACCGGGGACTAAGTCCGAGGACTCTCCTATCCCCATGAATCTCTCGGGTTGTCTCACAACCCTCCCACTACGTCGAGGTTCCGGTTGTGTAAGTGTGTCGTTTGGTATGTCATCTTGTACAGTTGGCACTGAGGTTAGCCCTCTACGCTCATTTAAGGTAATCTCACTTGAGGACTTTCTTTCGTTCATATAGTCTTCTTCCAAAAATCTAAAGTGGATGCTTATTACCACCTTTTGATCCTCGGGACCATAGAACATACACACTTTTGTTCCCTCGGGGTATCCTATAAACAGCCTTAATTTTGATCGAGGATCCAATTTTTCGGCTTCCTTGTCCAACACGTAGGCCGGACACCCCCAAATTCTCATGTGTCTCAAACTGGGCTTGCGCCCGGTCCACAATTCTTTGGGAGTTTTGTGAACCGATTTGGATGGCACCAAGTTCAGAATATAAGCCGTTGTTTCCAAGGCATGACCCCAGAACGACTTGGGTAGATCCGCATAACTCATCATTGATCTAACCATTTCTAAAAGAGTTTTGTTTCTTCGCTCTGCAACCCCGTTTTGTTGAGGGGTTCCGGGTGCAGTTAGCTGGGATACAATCCCTTCATCTGACAAGTAGTTCAAAAACTCATCGCTGAGGTACTCGCCCCCACGATCAGATCGTAGAGACTTGATACGTTTTTCCCTATGATTCTCTGCTTAAGCCTTAAATTCTTTGAGTTTGTTAAAGGTCTCAGATTTATGCTTCATAAGGAAAATGTAGTCGTACCTTGAGTAATCATCAATAAAGGTGATGAAATACTCATAACATCCTCTTGCTTTGATTGACATTGGACCACATACGTCTGTGTGAACGATTTCTAACACTTCTTTGGCTCTATTCCCCTTGGCTTCGAATGCCCTCTTGGTCATTTTACCCTCCAAGCTGTTGGGATTATACTGGAAAGTATGCTTTTACTTTGTATAATCAAACTGAATTTCGGACTTATTTACTGAAATAAATTGTTTATCACTGATGCTTTAAATATCATCGAATGTTACATATATTTACTGCATAACTATTCAATAAATAGTACGTGTTACATTGTAGTTAATTTAGTGATACAAGATCACAAAAGATTAAATTAATGGTCCTTGTAACCAAAAAGTACACCATTCACGACCTAGATGGAAATGAACAATCCATCGTGAAAGGTTGAAGTGTAATGCTCGAGATTGGTTTGTCTTGACCAAGAGATTACACTAGTGCATGTCTAGTGCATTGAAGAGGACCTCTGAGGAGGACAAATTCTTGAACCGAAACTAGGAAGAATTAGACCTCGATTGGTTCGTTATTTCTTAATCTTCGATCCCTTAAATAGGATCGCGTGTGGTTAGTAATTATTACTTTGACTTATTATGGGTAGAGGATCAACGAGATTCAATACTTTATATCTTGGGCAATATTATTGGTCACGTCACGATTGCTAAGATTTATCGAGGAGGAGAATCATGAAAGCACGCTTGTTCGATTTGCCCCCTTGGGAGGTTCATAAGTTTTATCATACCAAATCTTGCAAGTGGAACTAGTTTCGGTATGGATAATAATGTTGAACCGTTCCTTTACCAAGGATAAAAGATATTAATTAATGGAAAGCTATTTCATTGGCTTGAATTAATTAATGGGCTAGGTAATCTTAAACACGGGAAATAATAACCGGGAGCCATATTAACTATAATATGGGTTAAGATGGATAGCGCAATATTAATTATGTAGTGGGATTAATTAATATTTATGAGCTTGAATAATATTGTGGCTCAATATTGCTAATTCAAGATCCATTGGAAGGTCCAATCTTAATTCTCCTAAAGGCCCCTCAAGTAGCCCAACATAAAGTCCAATAACTGAAAAAAGGTGTTTAAAAATAAAATAAATTTTTGTTGCCTATTTTTCCTATTTATTCGAAAATAATAAATAAAAGAGGGAGAAAGATTTTCTTTGAATTTTGTTATGGAATGAAGATATGTATTCTTGGAATACAAGATTATCTCATTAAATTCAAGAAATCTCCCACTTGGTTATTTATTGTGAGATTTTTGAAAATTTTGAATAAATAAGGGAAAGAAAGATTTTCTTGATTTTCTTGAAAAGATATTATGGAAGATATGTATTCTTGCAATACAAGTATATGTCATAAATTCAAGAAGATCCAAATTTTGGTTTCTTTTTCCTTAAAATTTTGAAATATACCATAACAAGAGAAGGTGGGATTTTTATGGAATATTTTAATTATGGAGAAAAAAATATAGGAGATATATTCAAGATTTCTTGGAGATCAAGAAAATATTTTTTTCCTCCCTATTCCATGTGGAAAAATCGGCCACCACATCTCTATATATAGGGGATGATTTCTTCATCCCCAAGTACATGTTCCATGTGCTGGAAAAATTAGTAAATCCACAAAGGTGGTGCAACAAATTTTTATTTTCCCTTTTGTTAATTGTTCGCGAGTTTCCTTCCACCGGATTGACGAGCAAGGACTAGGGAATACTTGGGAAGACTTTTTGGTGTGTTTTATCGACGAGACCATTGCCACTCCAAGAGGTTAGTTCACGTAAACCCGTAGTGATTCCTCATGCGTAGGATTTATGTGAACTGTTTATATGCATGATTTGTTGAATTATTATTTGAATTAATATATGATTAATTCATGCTAGTAATAATTGTTAGAATTAAATTTGTATTTAAATATTCATCCCGAATAGATCCGGGCAATTAATTCCCTACAAATGGTATCAGAGCCTCGGTTTCGGGCTCTGAATTTTAAATTATAATTTAATTCATTTTTATTAAATTTGAAATTGGATAGTAGAATTGCTAGACCTTTTTTGCAGGTATCCAATTGTCATGGAATTTAATGTGTTTATTTATGCATGCATATAAATTGTGGTTTTTTAATTCGATTCGTTCGAATTTCGTTTTGTCTCGTGAGAAAATCCACGAGATTAGAATTTGTTTGATTTGTTCAATGTAATAGACCTAGTCTAGATCTAGGTTTATTTATTTTTATAAATAAATTTATGCTTTTAAATCGAAATGAGACGAAGAATTAAAAGGCGGGATCCGAATCGGCGTGGCGGCGTCGCGTGAAAGCGTGCGTCGCGTCGGCGTGGATCTTTGGCCGGGCGTGGGGCGTGCATCGGGCCGAGGCGAGGATAAGCCTCACGGCGGCGTGGGAAGCCAGGGCGGGCGAGAGCGTCGCCGAGGGCGGCCTTGGGTGGGCAATCCTTGAGGGCGGCAGCGGCGACGCCACGCTGGGCGGAAGCGGGCGGTGGGGCCAGATCCTGCCGACCGCCGACGCCGACCCTCAGCCGAGCACCGCGTCGCCGGGCGTCAGGCGGCTTTAAGCCGGATGACGATTTAGGCGGCACTCGAACCAACGAAATGGGTCGATGGCGTGGCTTGACAAGGCATTTTTTAAGACGGTCAGTGGGAGATTTTTCGGGACGAACAATGAGGCTATGAAGGCGATTTCTCAAGATCAAGACATGACAAAATTAACCATGATAATTGGATATATGTGCCCAATATGTTTAATTTTTATTTTGATGTTATGCATTATTTTATGCTTATTTAAATTGTGTTTAAATTTGCGATGCATGAGAAAACGTTTTGAAAAAATCTCACTTTCAAAAAAATTACTAAGTATGCTTAAACAATTAATTGATAATTTTATTAGGATAATAAAATTGAATTAATTTTGACCTCCATGATTTATTTATTTGTGAATTCTTTTGGAGAAATTCCCCGGGGCCGGTCAAAAGATAACTTTCACATGAATAAATTCAAATGGATGATTGTGGATTATTCTTAGTGGCGACGATGACCCCCCACGAGGCTCGTTCAAAAGCGAAATAATAATTTTGTATTTAATCATGGTTATTACTTAGGTATAAAATTGATATGCATATACTTCCCCGAAGTCCTTGTCAATTTTATATTGGTCAAGTGGGAGCCAACTATTAATCTAGATATTAAAGGTTTGTAGTTATTCTTGTTTGTAACCTGCTTGAATGTATTTAAATAATGACCCACCCCACGTGGCTTATTTAAACTGTTTTGAGATGTTGGTTGATGCATGTTCATATTTTTTTTTGAGATTTTAATATGAAACATGTGATCGAACCTTGTGATATATTTGTGCTTATGAATATTATTATTTATTTCAGTTCATCATGTCGCAACCTTTTAATCCACTGTTATATACACTCAAAGAACACCAATTAACTAGTGACAACTATGTTGTTTGGAAATGGAATATGAGTTTTATCCTACCTGCACAAGAACATCATTGGGTTCTTGATGTACCCAAGCCTCGTATGCCTACTGATGGATTAGCTGATGCGGAAAGACACTTGTATAATATTTGGGAGCAGGCCAATGAACCCATGAAACGTGTAATCTTGACTTCACTGTCTGATGATTTGAGACACATTCATGAAGGTGTTGAGTCTGCTGCATAAATTATGCAAAGTCTTGAAGAAATGTTTTTAACAAAAGACCGCATGATCAATCAGTTTAAAAATGACGATGTGGCCAGGCTAAAGATGGCTGAGGGAACACCCGTAAGGGAGCATGTTCTCAGAATAAAACATCATTTTGATAAACTTGTTTATTTCGGTACTAAGTATTGTGATGAGGCTCAAATCAAATTTCTTTTCCTAACTCTTCCAAGGTGTTTTGATGAGTTTTACTGTAGTTTTGTGATGAGCGATCACATGTTTACTATGGACACTCTACAAGAAGCCTTGGAGAAAACAGAGAAGCATTTAGGAAAGAAAGACGAAGCATTGGTGACCAAAAAGTCTTTTCTCAAGATCTAGGCCAATGGAAGGCAAGACTCAAGAAAAAAAGTGGTCGATCCAAAGCAAACTCATCACTAAGAAAAGTAAAAGAAAAAGACAACTAATTTGGATGGGTGTCAAGAAAGTACCAAAAGGAAAATGTTTTAAGCTGCGGTGAAAAGGGACATTGGAGGATGAAAACTGTTCCAAACCCAAAAGGAATGGAAAGAAAAGGTAATTCTCACGCACTAGTTGTTGAAACTTGCTTATGGCGTATGCCTCCCATTTATGGGTGGTGGATACGAGGATCCATCGATCATGTTTGTTTCACTTTACGGGGTTCAAGCGGGACAACTTAGTGGGAGTGAGATCCTCATCACCGGGCGATCTTTACGAGAGTGGCGGTAAAGCGATGGGAGAAGTGCACTGTCTTTTGAAGACAGAGTTTTAATTTTAAGAGATGTTCTTACGTTCGAATTTTTAGAAAGAATTTAATTTTGGTTTCTAAACTTTACCTTGATGGATATTCGGTTACTTTTGATAAAGTTGTTACCATTTCTCTTTATGATGAATTTATTGTCATGGAACGTTGTCGAATAATCTATACATTTAACGTGCACACCACTCACTTAAATGCACCCTATAACACATCAATTGTTTCCGATAAAAAAAACGTTCATCGGCGTGAAGCGAAACACTTCTATGGCATCTAAGATTGGGACATATTAATCAAAGAGGATCCAAAGGTTGATGAAAGGCGGTTCCTTTGGAGTTTCTCCAAGTTGAACCAATTCCAACCTCGCGAATCATGTTTGGAGGTAAAAAATGACCAAGAGGGCATTCGGAGCCAAGGGAATAGAGCCAAAAAAGTGTTAGAAATCCTTCAGCAGCGTATGTGGTCCAATGTCAACCAAAGCAAGAGGAGGTTATGAGTATTTCGTCACTTTTATTGATGACTACTCAAAGAATACGGTTATATTTTCCTTATGAAGCATAAATTTGAGACCTTTGAGAAATTCAAAGAATTTAAGGCTCAAGCAGAGAATCATAGGGAAAAACGTATCAAGTCTCTACGATCCGATCGTGGAGGTGAGTACCTCGGCGATGAGTTTTTGAACTACTTGTCGGGATTTTAATCGCACTTAACCCTCAACAAAATGGGGTTGCAGAGCTAAAAAGAGAACTCTTTTGGAAATGGTTAGATCAATGATGAGTTAACGGGGGCCATGCCTTTGGAAACAACGGCTTACATTCGAACTTGGTGCCATCCAAATCGGTTCCCAAAACTCCCAAAGAATTGTGGACGGCTTAAGCCCAGGTTTGAGACACATGAGAATTTGGGGGTGTCCGCCTACGTGTTGGACAAAGTTAGGAAAAATTGGATCCTCGATCGTAATTAAAGGTTTATAGGATACCCCGAGGGAACAAAAAAAGGGTGTATGTTCTATTGTCCCAAGATCAAAAGGTGGTAATAAGCACCCACTTTAGATTTTGGAAGAAGACTATATGAGCGAAAAAGAAGACCGAAGTGAGATTACCTTAAATGAGTTAAGGGGCTAACCTCATTACCAACCTGTTACAAGATGACATACCAAACGACACACTTTCACAACCGGAACCTCGTCGTAGTGGGAGGGTTGTGAGACAGCCCGAGAGATTCATGGGGATAGGAGAGTCCTCGGACTTGATTCCCGGACAAGACGAATCAAACCCATGGACATATGATGAGGCAATCCAAGACAAGGATGCAGTTTCTTGGCAAAAAGCAATGAAAGTCGAGATGGGTTCTATGGATCATAACAGAGTGTGGGAGCTAGTCGAACCACTTAATGGGGTCAAACCCATTGGTTGCAAGTGGGTATACAAGAGAAAAAGAAGACCGGACGGGAAGGTGGAAACCTTCAAGGCAAGGCTTGAAGCGAAAGGTTATACTCAGAAAGAAGGGATCGACTATGAGGAAACCTTTTCACCTGTAGCAATGCTCAAGTCCATCCAAATTCTCTTGTCGATTCTTCACAAGATCTCGATTTTGAAATCTGGCAAATGGATGTCAAGGCGGATTTTCCTTAATCAAGTCTTGATGAAGAAATTTATATGCAACAACCCCAAGGCTTCATTGAAAAGGGCCAAGAACACCTAGTTTGTAAGCTCATGAAGTCCATTTACGGACTCAAACAAGCATCCGGAGCTTGAAACCAATGTTTTGATTATGTTATAAAGTCTTATGGGTTTGATAAAAAATGAGTTCGAAAGTTGTGTGTACAAAAAGCGTGTCGGAACTGCATTGGTATTCTTAGTACTATCGTGAGGCGACATTACGCTCATCGGGAACGATGTAAAGGTGTTGTCGGACATAAGGGCATGACTTTCAAAACAGTTTGATATGAAGGACTTAGGGGAAGTTGGGCACATCCTTGGGATCAAGATCACTTTCGAGATCGCAAGAAAATGATGATAGGCTTATCCATGAAGCTTCATACATAGACACTGTCTTGAAACGATTCAAAGATGCAAGATTCGAAAGGCTTCGTACCTTTTCGGACATGGAATCCATCTATCAAGAAAATGTGCCCTAAGGCGCAAAAGGAGATAGATGACATGAGAGACATTACTTACGCTTATCGGAAGCCTTATGTATGCAATCTTGTGTATGCAGACCAGGATATCTGCTTTGCCATTGGCATGGTGGCAAGATATCAAAGTAACTTGGGAAAAGAACATTGGGCTGACGAGTTAAAAAACATGAAGTATCCGAAAAGAACTTCGAGATAGAATGTTGGTTTAAGATAGTCTAATCCCCCATCGCCTGCGGACTCGGATTTCCAATCGGACTTAGATTCGGAAAATCTACATCCCAGTAGTGTGTTTTGCATGGGGAGGAGCCATGACATGGAGAAAGCGTTAAGCGAAATGCATGGCATATTCTACCATGGAAGCGAAGAATATAGTAAGGCTATATGCAAAAGAAAAAAAAAGCGGTTTGGCTCAAGAACTTCCTAGTGGACTTGGATGTAGTTTTGAATTTGCCCGGCCAAGACAATTGTTTATTGTGACAATGTCTGAGCGATTGTAAATTCAAGGGAACCAAGAGCCCACAAGGCCAAAGAAACACATTGAAAGGAAATACCATCTTATACGAGAAATCGTTAAGAGAGGAGATATAGAGGTGACAAAGATCGCGTCGAAGACAACCCAGCGAGATCCATTCACAAAGGGTCTTCCTCGAATACATTCGAGACATGTGGAAGGAATGAGTGTCAAGACCGGTTGTCAATCATTGAGTATAAGTGGGAGATATTATTAGGTTCGTGTGGGTGATATTAGATGTCACGTATTAGGAACTACACGAGACATGATGTAGTATACTTAAAAGCAGACTTTGAGTATAAGTGGGAGATTGTTGGGATTATACTAGAAAGTATGCTTTTACTTTGTATAATCAGACTGAATTTCGGACTTATTTACTGAAATAAATTGTTTATCACTGATGCTTTAAATATCATCGAATGTTACATATATTTCTTGCATAACTGTTCAATAAATATCGTGTTACATTGTAGTTAATTTAGTGATACCAGATCACATAAGATTAAATTAACAGTCCCTTGTAACCAAAAGTACACCATTCACGACCTAGATGGAAATGAACAATCCATCGTGAAAGGTTGAAGTGTAAGGCTCAGATTGGTTTGTCTTGACCAAGAGATTACACTAGTGCATGTCTAGTGCACTGAAGAGGACCTACAGGAGGACAAATTCTTGAATCGAACTAGGAAGAATTAGACCTCGGTGGGTTCGTTATTTCTTAATCTTCGATCCCTTAAATAGGATCGCGTGTGGTTAATAATTATTGCTTTTGACTTATTACGGGTAGAGAATCAACGAGATTCAATACTTTATATCTTGGGCAATATTATTGGTCACATGCGATTGCTAAGATTTAATACGGAGAATCGCGTGTGCAAAACGCTTTGTTCGATTTCCCCCTTGGGAGGTTCATAAGTTTTATCATACCAAATCTTGCAAGTGGAACTAGTTTTCGGTATGGATAATAATGTTGAACTGTTCCTTTACCAAGGATAAAAGATATTAATTAATGGAAAGCTATTTCAGTGGTTTGAATTAATTAATGGGCTAGATAATCTTAAACACGAAAAATAATAATCGGGAGTCATATTAACTGTAATATGGGTTAAGATGGATAGTGCAATATTAATTATGTAGTGGGATTAATTAATATTTATGGGCTTGAATAATATTGTGGCTCAATATTGCTAATTCAAGGTCCATTGGAAGGTCCAATCTTAATTCTCCTAAAGGCCCCTCAAGTAGCCCAACATAAAGTCCAATAACTGAAAAAAGGTGTTTAAAAATAAAATAAATTTTTGTTGCCTATTTTTCCTATTTATTCGAAAATAATAAATAAACGAGGGAGAAAGATTTTCTTTGAATTTTGTTATGGAATGAAGATATGTATTCTTGGAATACAAGATTATCTCATTAAATTCAAGAAATCTCCCACTTGGTTATTTATTGTGAGATTTTCGAAAATTTTGAATAAATAAGGGAAATAAAGATTTTCTTTATTTTATTGAAAAGATATTATGGAAGATATGTATTCTTGCAATACAAGTATATCTCATAAATTCAAGAAGATCCAAATCTTAGTTTCATTTTCCTTAAAATTTCTAAATATACCATAACAAGAGAAGGTGGGATTTTTATGGAATATTTTAATTATGGAGAAAAGAATATAGGAGATATATTCAAGATTTCTTGGAGATCAAGAAAATATTTTTTCCTCCCTATTCCATGTGGAAAAATCGGCAACCACATCTCTATATATAGGGGATGATTTCTTCATCCCCAAGTACATGTTCCATGTGCTGGAAAAATTAGTAAATCCACAAAGGTGGTGCAACAAATTTTTATTTTCCCTTTTGTTAATTGTTCGCGAGTTTCCTTCCACCGGATTGACGAGCAAGGACTAGGGAATACTTGTGAAGACTTTTTGGTGTGTTTTATCGACGAGACCATTTCCACTACAAGAGGTTAGTTCACGTAAACCTGTAGTGATTCCGCATGCGTAGGATTTATGTGAACTGTTTATATGCATGATTTGTTGTTGAATTATTATTTGAATTAATATAGGATTAATTCATGCTAGTAATAATTGTTATAATTAAATTTGTATTTAAATATTCATCCTGAATAGATCCGGGCAATTAATTCCCCAACACAAGCATGATTCGCAAGTTGGGATTGGTTCAATCCGGAGGGACTCCAATGAACCATCTTCTACCAACCTTTGAATCCTTTTTGGATTAATATGTCCCAATCTAAGTGCCATAGAAGTGTCTCGTTCACGTCTGATGAACGTTTTCTTTTATCGGAAACAGTTGATGTGTTATATGATGTATTTCGTGAGTGGTGTGCACAGTTAATTGTATAGAGATTATTCAACAACGTTCCATGATAGATAAATTTATCATAAAGAGAAATGGTAATGAATCAGACATATTTGTCAACATTGTTTTCTTCACCAATTGATTAGTCAACTCCCATTCACTACGTTCCATCTCGTCCCATATGCCAGTATCTTTAGCAGGTTTTTCGGGTTTTGGTGTGTCAAGCACCCATTTGGATTCTTGTGCAGTTAGAACAATCATAATTTTCCGTTTCCAAACGAAGTAGTTTTCACCAGTTAATTGATGGTCTTTAAGTATAGAATATAGCGGATTAAAAGGTTGCGACATGTTGAACTGAAATAAATAACAATTTGTATAAGCACAAACATATCACAAGGTTCGATCACGTGTATCATATTAAAATCTCAAAAAAATATGAACATGCATCAACCAACATCTCAAAACAGTTTAAATAAGCCACGTGGGGTGGGTCATTATTTAAACACATTCAAGCATGTTACAAATAAAATAGTTTCAAACCTTTAATATCCAGATTAATAGTTGGCTCCCACTTGACCAATATAAAATTGACAGGGACTTCGGGGAAGTATATGCATATCAATTTTATACCTAAGTAATAACCATGATTAAATACAGAATTATCATTTTGCTTTGAACGAGCCTCGTGGGGAGGGTCATCGTCGCCACTAATAATAACCCACAATCATCCTTTCGGAATTTATTCATGTGAAATCTATCTTTTTTAATAAAAGGTAGGGAATTTTCCAAAAGAATCCACAAATAAATAAATCATGGAGGTTAAAATTAATTCAATTTTATTATCCGGAATAAAATTGTCAATTAATTGATTAAACATACTTAGTAATTTTCGAAGGTGAGATTTTTCCAAAACATATTCTCATGCATCGCATATTTAAGCACAATTTAAATAAGCACAAAATAATGCAAAACATCAAAACAAAAAAAATTAAATACATTGGGCACATATATCCAATTATCACGTTAATTAATTTTGAAATGGTCTTTCTTAATCATCTTGATCTCAAAAAGCTCTCACTTAACCGCAACATGTCTTTAAAAACATCCTCTTCCAGGTCCTAGATGACGCCCAATCAGGTTCCAAAGAAAAAGCTCCTCACTCTTTATCCTAGATGAATTTAAAGACGCCTTCGCTGCTCGTCCGGGTTTAGCCATCCGCCCGTCTAAGAAGATTTGGGCAACGACACCGGATTGCTTAACGATGCCGTTATTAGCCCCGCCCAGACATTCGATCCGCCGGCGTCCGTCTGGCTATGCTTTCGAGCTACAGGCCCGAGAAGTTGTTTGCTCAAAAAAATCCCGCGTGCGAAAGACCCGACCCTTAAGCGTCTTGCTTGCCGCTCGACCCGTCAAGGCCTTAGCGCGATGTCCTTTTTTACCACATCCGCAGAATCGCGCGGTGTAGTGCCTGGCGGTCGTTAGGCGTTCGCTTAACCCACGGTTTCATACAGACGACGTCTGGGCACTTGGTCGTCCGGGATTTTTAATTCTTCGTCTTCGTTCTCGATTTTACAATTTATTTACAAAAAATAAATAAACTTAGATCTGAGACTAGTTATTACATTGATCAAATCAAATAAATTCTAAACTCCGTGGATTTTCTCACGAGGCAAAAATGAATTCGAAGCGAATCAAATTAAAAACCACAATTTATATGCATGCATAAATATAAACATTCATCAAATACCATGACAATTGGATACCGCAAAAAA
The DNA here is from genome assembly GCA_037126765.1 of Stenogyne calaminthoides. Classification (NCBI taxonomy): domain Eukaryota; kingdom Viridiplantae; phylum Streptophyta; class Magnoliopsida; order Lamiales; family Lamiaceae; genus Stenogyne; species Stenogyne calaminthoides. The sequence continues at coordinate 39,300,851 of JBBCBC010000007.1, read as the reverse complement.
GATAGCAATTCTACTATCCGATTTCAAATTTAATGAAAATGAATTAAATTACAATTTAAAATTGAGTCTCAAAACGAGGCTCGATACGATTGTTGGGGAATTAATTGTCTGGATCTATTCGGAATGAATATTTAAATACAAATTTAATTATAACAATTATTACTAGCATGAATTAATCCTATATTAATTCAAATAATAATTCAACAATCAATCATGCATATAAACAGTTCACATAAAGCCTACGCATGCGGAATTACTACGGGTTTACGTGGACTAACCTCTCGGAGTGACAACCGTTGAGAAGATGGATCTCGTTCACACGAACACACCAAAAAGCCTTCTCAAGTATTCCCTTATTCTTGTTCAACAATCCGGTGGTAGGAACTCGCGATCAATTTAACAAAAAGGAAAAAATAAAATTATGTTGCACCACCTTTGTGGATTTCTAATTTTTCCAACATATGAAATTGTATTGGGGATGAAACATTCATCCCCTATTTATAGAGAGGGTGGTGGTCGAAAATTGTGTGTATGATTAAGATGGGAAAATCTTTTTCTTGGTCTTCAAGAAATCTTGAATATATCCAATATATTATTTTCTCCATATTTAAAATATTCCACAAAAACCTCACCTCCTCTTGTTATGGTATTTTCGAAAAAATAAGGAGTAGGAATCCAGGATTTGGACCTTCTTGAAGTTATGAGATATTCTTGTATTCCAAGAATACATATCTTCAATAATATCTTTTCAAGAAAATCAAGAAAATCTTTCCTTCCTTATTTTCTTCATTATTTTCGAAAATTTCAAGATAAATAACCAAGTGGGAGATTTCTTGAATTTAATGAGATAAACTTGTATTCCAAGAATACTTATTCTCATTCCATAACAAAATTCAAAGAAAATCTTTCTCCCTCTTTTATTTATTATTTTCGAAAAATAGGAAAAATAGGCAACAACAATTTATTTTATTTTAAACACCTTTTCAGTTATTGGACTTTATCTTTGGGCTACTTGAGGGGCCTTTAGGAGAATTAAGATTGGACCTTCTAATGGACTTTGAATATCTAATATTGAGCCACAATATTATTCAAGCCCATAAATATTAATTAATCACACTACATAATTAATATTGCACTATCCATCTTAACCCATATTACTCTTAATATGACTCTCGGTTATTATTTCCCGTGTTTAAGATTATCCAGCCCATTAATTAATTCAAGCCACTAAAACAGCTTTCCTTTAATTAATATCTTTTGTCCTTGGTCAAGGAACGGTTCAACATTATTATCCATACCGGAAACTAATTCCACTTGAAAGATTTGGTATGATAAATCTTATGAACCTCCCAAGGGGGCAAATCAAACAAGCGTACTCGCACACAATTCTTCGTATTAAATCTTAGCAATCGCATGTGACCAGTAATATTGCCCAAGATATAAAGTATTGAATCTCATTGATTCTCTACCCGTCATAAGTCAAAGGAATAGTTACTAACCACACACGATCCTATTTAAGGGACGAAGATTAAGAAATAACGAACCACTGAGGTCTAATTCTTCCTAATTCAGTGCTGAAGAATTTATCCTCTTGTAGGTCATATTCAGTGCATCAGTCATGCACTAGTGTAATCTCTTGGTCAAGACAAGTTAATCTGAGCCTTACACTTCAACCTTTCACGATGTATTGTTCATTTCCATCTAGGTCGTGAACAGCGTACTTTTAGTTACAAGGGACTGTTAATTTAATCTTCTGTGATCTGGTATCACTAAATTAACTACAATGTAACACGTACTGTTTATTGAACAATTATGCAGTAAATATATGTAACATTCAATGATATTTAAAGCATCAGTGATAAATAGTTTATTTCAGTAAATAAAACAAAAATTCAGTTTGGTTATACAAAGTAAAAACATACTTTCCAATATATCCCCAACACCCCTCAGATTATATTTTTTAAAAAAATCATCTCATCGCTCATCGTTGGAAAGATAGATAGAAGAGAGACGAACGCCGGCGAAAACAACCCATCAAAGAAGAACGCCGGCGAAAAATTTTGTGCCATTTAATTGCTCAGCTGTGTTGAATGGGAAACTTTTGTGATGATAATGAGAAAGTGGGCAATAAATATACCGTGTGTGAGTTATCCCAATGATATATGTATTAATTTGTTTAGATTCCACAATTGAAGCTGGTTGTTGCATTAATTTGTGATTTAATTTCTGGGTTTTTCTTCTTTGCTCGATTCTTTTTCTGGGTTCTTCTTCTTCGACGGATTCTTGGATTTGGTTTGGTTTTGGGAGATAGATCTAATTTGTCACGTATTATTGCAATTTTAATATTTGGGGTTACTTTGGTAAATATTAATTAATTAAGTGATTTTTTTGCAAACACATTTTTCTTTTATCACTTCTTAAAATTACTTTATTTCAAAACATTCTCCACTTTTCATTTTACTACGAAAATCACTTAACTATCACCTTTTTAGATGTACTACTAGTTGCAAACAGGCACTTACTTTAAGAAAAGCAATTTTATTTTGTTCAGCAGAGGTTGAAAACAATCCCTCAATATACATAAACATGAGAGTATATAATGAACACTACATCCCAACCGCACACATGTAATGTACAGAAATAGGTAATGGCCCAATGCACCAAAAGAGAGTGATCAAATCCACCATTAAATTGCCCAAATGATTCATAATTATATTAAATAGTCAACCAGGCACCAACATCTTCAGTCATGTAAAGAGAAAATAAGAAATGCACAATATTTATGCTAATTAATTATTAGTTTATTACAGACATCGCCTGATGGCCACAGCAACAAAGTAACAAAGGTCGATTATATACAGTCTCTGCCAAGACAGAATTAGCTATGGGGCGATTACGCTGGGAGGAACCATGTGAAATGAACTTCATCTCAGGCAAGTAACTCTTATCAACGAAACATCTGCACAAACGTATCTGCTTCCTCCTTTTCCACTTCTGCTCTCTCCTCTTACATCTTCTCTTCTCTCGGTATTGAAATATTCACACTCGCGAAATTCCTGTATTACTAAATAAAATTCAGGCAACAAGGAATTCACTTCAAGTCACAAATTGCAACTTAAATATATATATGTTTTTTCCTCAAAAACTTGAGTTAGACGGTCTCATGGAATATATTTCATAAGAACAATCTTCAATTTAATTTGACCACGTTGACTTGTAGAAGACTAGCAGGAAGATATCTGACTTGTGGATGACTTGATTACTGGTTTTCTTAACGCTACACAAATATATGCCTTCAAGTTTTTCCAAGCATTTTATATCCTACACTCAGTTTCAAAAAACTGCTGGAAAAACCTCATCTCAAAACAAACCATTCATATTTTACCGGGAGTTGGATATCTATAAAAGTGTCCTGGATATCAAAACAAACAATTCATATTTCATTCAATGGTGACAACTAAACCAAAAATATATGATTTGGGTGGTGGTGGCCTCCTAGTAGACAATTCAAGACAATTCATATTTCATTCCGAGTTGGATATCTACGTACACGATGCATTTTCTGAAGTTAGCAGAAGTTGTTCAATGGTGACAAGTAAACAAAGAATTCACGAAGAGGGGGGGGGGCTGACAGTATATAATATGGGGATCAGCCCACCGGTGGACACCAACTTATATGCTCACCACTTATGTGGTGATGCCACATAAGTAGAGGAACCCACATTTATTTAATTGATTGCCTATGTGGCATCACCACATCAGTGGTGGGCATATACATAGGTGCCCACCGGTGGGCATCTTATCATTTCCGTATTGTTAAGGATATAGTGAGCATAAATGTACTGAAAAAAAGGTCATCGACTCAACCTGGAGATTGATTCTGACAGATTCCACTCTTCATCCTTCCTCATCCTCAGAGTTAGATGAGTTTGCCTCGTCTTCATTATTTTGTATGGGTAAAGTCCCTGCATTAAGATAAAAAAAGAAATATGAGAAGTTGAGAACAATTAGAAGTTGCAGACCTATCATTTATCATTTCACAGAACCTCTCCATTTAAAACATTGTTGTTAAGTCTTACAGTACCACACTTTTATGTTACACACAGGAACACCAATATAAATACACGCAGGAACACCAATATAAACAAATATAAGAATTCATAAGCAATATACACGAAGGAGAGGAGGTACTCACACATGGCCCCAGAGGTGGGGTGTGTGTGGATACCTAGTTTACATTTGTGTACTGGATATATTAATAAGCACGAGTCTATAATAGTTGGCACAGTGAAAACATGAAATCAGATCTTTAAAGGAGTTAGGAGAATCACAAATAGATATGATTAAAGCACATGTAAAGGTGAAGCTTTCATAAACAGGAGATCTTAAACAAGAATTTGAACTGTTAGTAGTCAGTTTTTCTTGAAGTTTGGTTTTTGATTATTCCACATGGTATTTACATGACAATAATTCAGTCAAGTCAACATACTTTATAAAAAAACATCTTTTAATCATATAAAATTGAACTTTGGACTTCTTATATGGGTGTTGGACATTTATCTTTGGGGAAGAAAGAATGGATTTCTGATGCATCTTTAGCCCAAAAACGAAGGTTTCAAAATCAAGTGGCTTTTTGTTCAAAATCGTTTTCCAGAAATCATTTTCATTAAAAATGAAAGACTTATCAAAACCATGGAGAAACAATTATTATCCAAAATATCATTGTTGATCACTTATATGTCAGAACCACAAATCGTGTCAAATGTCAATCCTACTTAACCGTGAAATGCAAGCCCCATCAATCCATTTCACGGTTTTCAGCACAAACTACAAAATCAGAAGACTCAATTCACCCTCTTTTCCCACCCATAAAATGAGGGGGAAAGCCTATTAAATGAAAGAGAAGCAACAATCTTAAATTTTTCCCCAAAAAAATTAAGTTGCCAACGAATTCAACAGCAAATTCACCCCTCATCCACCGTTCTAGATATGAAAAAACGCATAAATTCAAAATAACCTATTGAGATCACCAAAAAAGATAAAATTCCAAGAGTCAGGGATCCCCAATTATTACCATCGATATAAAAAGCAGAGGAAGGCCAACCCTTGGAAGAAGTAGACGCCAATTGCTCATCCTCCGACACAAAATCGAGCGGCAAACCCCGATCCCTAACAACACGCGTGGAAGCAAATTTCCCTAGGGCCTCCACCAATCCAGTGGCAGGATGCGATTGAGAAGAAGACGAACGCATAGCTGACGGACGAGGCGGAACCCAATAGGAGTAACCGGGAAGGAAGGGGAGCCAATCGGGTGCGGAACGGCGGACGATGATGCTGTGTATCGCGTCCTCGAGCTTCTTAATACCGAAATTGATGACCTCGGTGGCGGCCTCCGGCGAATCGGAGGGCGATGTATCGATCTCGGCTTCAATGAGCTGGGCGTGGTGCGTCTTGTTGGAGCGGTGGCGGTGGTGGCGGAGTAAGGCGGTGGAGGGGCGGAGGGAGGATCGCGGCAGGGATTGGGAGAGAATTCGAGACAAGGCCATCAATTTAGAGAGAGATAGAGAGAGAGGAGGGGAAATGGAAAAGGGAAAGGGGGGAAATTGTTTTGCAGTGAGAGAATGGAAGAAAGGGGAAGGGCTTTATCTATTGTGGGTGGAATGAACGGGGATAGACGAGAGGTGAAATATCGATATTTTTTTGGTAACGAATATTTAGATTATTTAATTTTATGTAATAGTATTATATGGAAGGTTATAGATATTTCTTCGAAAGCGGGAGGTTATGGATAATTTAGGAGATCAAATTAAAATGGCTAGGTCTAATATGCACCCAGTTGCATCGTGTATTTTAAAAGCGTGCAACTTGTTATGCTAAAAAATACAACTTATTTACACAGAAAAATGCAACTGTTAATATGAGAATATAGTTGCATGCTTCAATTTAAAATAGCTGCACGCTTCTAAAATACACTATGAGTGCACGGTGCACCCTGGTGCACATGAGACCCAATCAATAAAAAATGGTTTCAATACAGTCTATTACTTTATTAAATATTGCTTATTTTAATTACAATTTGGGTCATTTCGTTTTTAATCGGAAAAAATAGTGGAGAATAAATGAAAATTTATTATAATATGCAAAATGACACAAAAAAGTATCGAAATGACGGTCATAGCTAGATGAAGAAAATAGTACGAGTATTGACCTTGTCTCACCGTAAATTATTCAAAATTAATCACGAGAGTAAATGAAATTTGTATCAAAATTGTGATTTACATGAGAGGGGCGCCTACAAGAAAATGAAGAATTGACAAAAGGAATTTTTCAAATGGCTACGAAGATTTTCAATAAAAATAATTTAATCCTCAAATAGTGAGGATTACCTACAATTTATCTATGAATTTTTGGAATTTTAGTAGAGAAACAAATTGCCTACACATTTGCAATTCCCGTAGACAAACAAATAACATACACAAATAATTCTTTAGGCAATTATATTTGTAATTTAGAAAAATTTATATGATTAAATTTTTTTATGCAAATCGTAGGCAATCCTTATAATTTAAGGACAAAACTATTTTAGCTGGAAATTCCGTAGGCATGTTGGAATATTTCGCAGACAGTTATCTTTTTTCTTGTAGTGATGTATAATTATGATTCATGAAATTGATTGGGAGTTTTGTTCCCTGGATTATAGATAGTCCAAATTAAAGTGGTGAAGATAGTCGACGAGATAAAAGAAAGGGGGGAGTGACTCTAAGGTACAAAATCACTCCCAAGTGATTCTAAGGTACAAAATAACTTTATTTTGACTCTAAGGTACAAAAATATGGTTAAAAAGTCTAAGTTGCCCATCTGTCTGCATTTTCGCGACTTCGACACGTTTCAGACTTGATGTATTTTGTAGAGTGTTTTTTTTTAATTTCTCGCACTACTAGACCAATTTTTGGAGTCGCTTTTTTTTTATTTTTTCAGACTTTCGTCTTTTTTATTCCACTTTTTATTAGTTGTAATTTTTTATATAATTTAATTTAAATTTCAGATTTTATAAAATTTGTATTTCGAATCTGCATTTTCCCAAAAATAATATGTACTTTCCCGAAATGTGTACTTGGTCAAAACAAAAAAATAAAATTATGAATACATACAAAAATGAGATAAGAGGTATTTTTGGTACAAATTGTATCTTAGAGTCACTTTAAAGATACTTTGTACCTTAGAGTCTTTTTGTTAGAAACTTTGTAGTGAAGAGTCATTAATTCTAAAAGGAAAAGGTAATTTTCCGATCAAAATTTGAATTTTCTAGTGAAAGGGATCAAAATTGACACAAAAATGACTAAAATGGATAAAGTAAAAATTTACGGGACTATATATTGACATGGACAAAGTTATAGGATCATATATGATTTTTTTTCCTCAGATATTTAAGTCCCCTAAGGCTGTGTTTGTTTTAGGATTTAAGTGTGCGGAGCAAGTTAAGATTTTAGAATCCAATGATTTAGAATTCTTGATGAATAGTAAATGTATGTGTTTGTTTTGGGATTTAAGTAGGATGAGATTTAACTTTATGCCAAATCAATCTTTAATAGTGGTTGATATTGTATTATTATATTATATTGAGAAGAGTAATAAAGTGTATAAAGTATGATGTATTGAGAAGAGTAATAATAAGTTTCATAGGTATTTATAGGTGTGGATTGAATGTGTGTTTTGAAAACCAGACTCTAAATCCCAAACTCGTATGAAATGGGGAGCGCAAAGTCCTAAGTCCATCCGTGTGAGTCCCAAAACAAACGCATACTTTAATAAAGACTGATGGTAATGTGTTGACTAGATGTAAGAAAAAAAAGTTTTTTAGTCACATAATTTTTCTGTAATTCATTTTTCGTCCAAAAAATTTTACTATCCAATTTTGGTCTCAAAATTATTTGGATTCGCCAGAAAATATAAAATTTTATAATTTTCGATCATGCACAAGTCACATGCTGGTTAAAATTGGGGGTTTTTGAGCTCGTAACTGACGTGAACATTGACTATTAAACAAAAAATCATTTTTTCGCAACGTAGGAGAAATTTTTTGCTCTTTCAATTTTTTTAAAATGAATTTTTATTAACAGATAGCTTTGAGCTCGAAAACCCCTTATTTCTTGTAATTTTATGTTTTTCGGTGAAAATGGAACTAAAATTGGACAATCAAGATAGTTATGAGATAAAACTGAATAGTTAAAAATTTTCGGACAAATAACGAATTACAGGAAAATAATGGGACCAAAAAACTTTTTTTCTCGACTAGATGTGAAGCCATTTTGTGTCAAATCCCAATTTCTGATTCCATCATCATCAACCAACATCGATCATATATATATATATTATGCTCAAATTTATTGTCATTTAAATTAGAACTGGGGTGTGGATTGCTTTGATGATCCATGTAAATTTGCAAATGTTTGCACCGTACAGGTGTTACTCAAATTCTTAAAATGTTTGTTTTTGTGCTTGATCACATATTGATTGTTCAATCTTAAACCCAGCCCCCAAAAAAACCAAAAAAAGAAGAAAAGAAAATCCTTATATTAATAAAATGAAAATGATATTTTTACAGTTGAACAACAAGCTAGCGATCCATCCATATTTATAATACAAAAAGAAAGAAAAAAAAAACAAAGAAAAGAAGGTGATTGAAGGCCTAAAGCAAGGCATGGTTTCCATGCGGCGGCATCGAACTCTGTGGAAAGCTGAATGGATCTCCAAAGGGGTTTGAAGCTGCAGCCGCCGGCATTTGTTGTTGAGGGTATAATTGAGATGTCATGTATGGGTTATGTGGTACCATCATCGTCATCATGTTCTGATGTTGATGTTGATGTTGCATCATCATCTGGTACTGTTGCTGTTGTTGCATGGCCATCTGCACATCTCTCGGGGGAGCAATGGCGTTGGACATGGCGAATGGGTCATGTTGTGAGGCCATGCCGTAGTGGTCATACCCATTATACCCCTGCAGCCCATCTGAGCTGTATCCGCGGCTGTGAAGGTGTAGCTGCCTCCGACCCGCGTCGTCTTCGTACAAGCTATCAAGCAACAACTTGTCGAAACCCCCAGCCTGTTCAATGATGATTAATTAATGTAATAATTAGAGCATATGACAGATCCAGGATTTCGTCCAATAAAATGTTTCATCGAAATTTTATAATCTAAGGGAGACAAGTTGAATACTACCATATTGGTTTGCACGACTTGGGGCTTGCTTGTGTTGCTTGGGGCCGTTACTAGAGCCAACTCCCATCCGGACGTGTTTCCGATTTGGCTTAGTGTGTCGTAATTCGATACAGGATTATCGCCTGCAAAATTCCCTAAAATGAATTTCCCACCGCTATATATGTGCGAGAGTTATAATCCAATTTCTTCTCATAATTTTAGATTTTTCCCGCAAAGGTCCAAAATATTTTAAGACTTTTGATTTTGGCTCATAATTTCTTAATTGGTCCAATTTCAGTCCAGAGTCGTCGGAATTTCACGAACGACGTCGTATTGACGCACATTCTCTTGGGACCTTTTGTGGGAAAGTTTGACGTCATGGAAAAGTGCAAAATTCGGCGAAAAGAGGATTGAACTCGGACTAATTATGAAGTTATGGGACGAAATTGAAAATCCTAAATTTTTTGGGAACTTTTGTGAAAAAGTTCAAAAATTTGAGATAAAATTGAACTTTTTATGTGCAATGCACGTGATCAAATTCTGATGAAAATAGCTATCACAAAAATATCACATCCGATCCCATGCAACAAAATTTTTTTTTTGAAGAAATTGAGAGTTACCAGGTTGAATAATAGCTAGGGCCAATGCGTTGCTTTCCTCTATTTGTAGGGCTTGTGGGTTTATTTCGTATAAACCCTGCAATAAAAATGAAATAATTATAAAATATTTACAAATTTTGAGGATAAAAAATAAAAAATAGGAGATATAGGAGAAGAAAAGGTACTAGGAGATCATTGGGGTCTTGAGCTGAGAATAATGATAGATCATTTTCTTGTTTAGTTTCTGTTTCCTCTTCAACTATCTTTTCTTCCTCTTCAATTGGTTTCACTTCTTCTTCTTCTTCAGCTGTTTCTTCAACTATTTCTTCTTCTTCTTCTTTTGTTTCTGGATACTCCTATTTTAATCCACACAACGTATAAGATGGTTACATGTATATCTCTCTTGATATAAAATTCAATTTAATGTATGTAGTCCTATTAACTTAACGTTTAACTGATAATCACATAGCGTTTGATTATTTAATGGAAAAAAAAGTTTAGGCCAGTAACTTTGGGAAGTTAAAAATATTTTTGGTCCCGTAATTTGTACTTTTTTCGCAGATCGTTCATTTTAGTAGTGTAAGTTTGAACTTTGCTCAATTTATATATCCATTTTTATTGCAAAGCGACGTCGTTTTTGGTTAATTCTTTTATCCCGCAACTTTCACCTTTTCAAAAATCGTCCCAAGGCATGTGGAAAAAAAAATGACATTTGGCAAAAATTGGACGTAAATTGAGCAACGTATAAAGTTACAGGACTAAAATGAACTTTTTAACTCTCTTGAGACGATATGCAAAATAGGTGAAAGTTATGGGACCAAAAGTATTATTAACTCTAATTTTGGGGTTGCATAATTAAGCCTACATTTATATAAATTAAACAGTATTGTCATTAATTTACAGTGATCAATTCCTGACATTTCCTCACGTGAGATTCACTTGCGAATTGAGTTTTAACCCGATTTCGGCTCGGGTCAATTCAACCTATATTTACATAAATTAAAAAGTATAATGTCTTTCTTTTGCAACCCCAAACTCAAAGGGTCATATAAAATTTCCTCCTTACTTAACACATTCAAGCTGACTTAAAGTGCATCAACTGCAGTTGGAGGATTTAATCAATACAGTATCACCATCTGAATTAGTAATGCTCCAAATTAACTTAAAACTCTAATTTCTTGTAATATTAATTAAATTTAGCAGTAATTTTTATGTGTGAAAAGTAAAATAGGGGGAGAAGTTGTTACCAGTTGTGGCTGAGATAGACCAGTCTGAGGAGCTTCCTTTATATATTCTTCCATGGTTGCAAGAAATGAGGGAGGGGGCTGATAATTCCCAATACCAAAAAATAAATTCAAACTAATGAGAAATGACTGTGAAACATGAAACTGGTTTTCTTTTGTGTTAACTGAATCTCTATTTCACTGAACAGTATTTCTTGTTTTTACTAAACAATATTATTTTGTTAGTATTAATGATTTTTTTCACATATAAACAATATTACTTGTTTCTATTGAACTGTACTATCTGTTGCACCAATTTCACAGCAGGAAAAAAGTTTGATAAAAATGAAAAAAAGAACCTGTCTTAAAACAGGGAACTGAAAGGTCCTGGCAAGATCCAAAGTTCTGCAGAAGTCATAAAAATCAGCAAGATAATCTGCCTACACAAGACAAGAGAGAAAAGAAAAGATCAATTAATCATGTCATGTGTATATAAACTAAATAAATTCATGGAAATTGAGGTATGGATTATTAATAAACCTGTCGCCCGGCTTTTTTGTAAATATTAAGAGCCCTCACTGCTTCGTGTTTCGGCATTTCAAAATACTGCCACCAAATTAAGAATTAAGGAAAAAACAAATTAATTAACACTAGTTTTTTTTTTTTTAATTAGTATTTGATAGGTTCATATACATACCGTGTCTACTAAATTAATAATCCCATCATTGATAGCACAATATACTTTGAAGCTCTCTTTAACCACCTGTCACATCCATCATTAATTAATTTACCAACTAAATAAAATGACATAGAATATTTCGTTAAAAATTTGAATAAAAAATAGGCCTATATATGTACCATGGCCAATGCATATTGGACAAGAAAATTGTGGCGAGCTGCTCCTTCAGGCTGGAAATGTAGGTTTTCAATATAATTAGATAAATATATTAATCATCAAAATATATATGGTAATTAAAATGAGGAATAAATAAAATAAAATAACCTGGCAACAAACTAAGCGATACAAAAGCTGTTGCAATGCAGGTAGGTGTTCCAACAGCTCTTTATCATTCAATAATTGGATCTTACTAAGTTCCTGCACCTTATAACTAACTAACTAACTAACTAACTAACTAACTATATATATATTTTAGTAGTGATGCAATTAAATTGGAATATGTACCTTATTTTGTCCTCCTCGTGGTTCAGAAGAAGAAATAGAAAGAGATTTTTTAAGGGCTCTGTCTGATTCTATATCATATTTGAAGTTCCTAAAACAATCGAGTCTTTCCTCAAGAAAGAGTGCGTATGTTCGGACCCAAGCAGAGCAATCCCAAGCAAGAGGGGTAGAATCGTCCTTAAAATTGGATATTAGAAAAATATGACCTCTTCTGGATATTTGCATTAACTCTTCTCTGAAGCTAGGATTGCTTTCTCTTAATATCCTATGAAACACTATCAAGCTCTTTATAGCTACCTGCACGTACCAATATCCACTTATCAATTATTTCTAATTAATTACTCACAAAATGCAATTAATTAAAACTTACGATCCAGCTGCGTGTTTTATGCAATCTTTTTGTAAGTGCATGAATGCAATAACCAACGTCAGCTCTCGGACATGTTATCGATACTGCTGCAAATATCTCTGCACAAAATAATCCATTATAATCACAAATTAAGACGTAGTATTCATTCAATTGACGATTTAGATCCTAAAAATCATGAAAAGTAATTAATGCAATTGTTGTTCATCATGGATCCTTAAATTATGGATCATTAAAATCATGAAAAAAAGAAATTAAATGCATGGCTCACTTCTAACGTGACGTTCCTTTGGGGGATATTCAGCATGGTTTGTGGCCTTCACTATTGCAATATCCAAATCCTAATGGCAACCCAAAAATTAAGACATTTAATCAATCGATATCATAAATCTAATTAATGAAAAATTAAACACAACATGAATTCATTTACCTTGAACTCGCTATTGACCTTTGCAAGGCCAACCTGGGTGGAGTCCTTAAGGGCGCCATATGCTTTTCTGAAACTATCCATTTATTATTTATTATTATATTGTGCAGGAATGATACCATGCAACATTGATGGTCAAAACTGCATGGGAGAGGGGAGAGAGAGGGAATGAGAATGAGAGAGAAAGAGATCCAAGAGAGAGAAGAGGGGTGTGAGATTTCCTTCCTCTCTTGTTCTCTTAATTATTATTGATCTACGTAGGAAGCTAGGATATATGTTTATGGAACAAAACAACAATCAATGGAATCGAATCAATCTTCTCTCTCTATTTTGTCTGCATTTTCTTTTCATACTAAAAAATAATAAATCTTTTATATACGTATAATATTAGCTTTCAATTTTCAAATACAATCAACTAATTTAAGTATACATTAAAAATATATATATTATATATTTAAGTATTAGGGAGTTGTGAGCTATTTTATTAATTGAATTTTGTTGATCACACTACAAAAAAAAAACACTCACTTTACAAGAGAAAAAATAAGGAGGGAAAAAAAACCCTCGTTATTTAACGAGGGTTTTCACGAGGGATAACGTCAACGAGGGCTGCACCCTCGGCACACTCAACGAGGGCAGATTCCCTCGGTAAACTGCTCGACAAAGTCAACGAGGGCTGACAATCCTCGCTAAATTTGTCGGCACACTTAACGAGGGCGCAAACTAGGGCCTCCCCCCTCGCCAATTCGAATTTCTGACGGGTCTGTCGCGCCCTACCCGAGGTGTGTTTCCCGAGGGCAAACACCCTCATTAAAGCGCTCGAAATCATAATTAAAAAATTATATAAGTATTAATTGTTTTAATATTGTTTAGTATTAGTATTTTAAATGTGCAGTGTACATATTGTGCGTGTATTTAGTATTAGTTTTTTAATTATTTAGTATTAGTATATTGTGTATTTAGTATTAGTTGTTTATGTAGTATTAGTTGTATTAAATTAAAATTTAATTTAATTTAGCTTAAATACAATGATCATCCGTCTGCGTCGACTTCGCACGGGCCGATTGACGAGACTTTTGTTATGATTTATGTTAATTTATGAATATTTGAACGCCACATGTGTGTTTTATGATTATTTCTACTATTAGTTTATAAGAATGGTTTAAAATATTTATTTTAAAAAAAAATTATTATAGGTATATATATATATATATATATATATATGCACACGTGTTAGTAAATAGTGAAAAATAATACAAAAGTAATAATTTTACAAGTACTACTTTTCATTTAAGCAAATGATATTTTCTATTTAAACAAGTACTAGTACTTTTCATTTAAACAAGTACTACTTTTCATTTTAACAAGTACTACTTCTCATTTAAACAAGTAATACCTTTCATTTAAATAAATTATACCTTTCATTTAAACAAGTACTACTTTTCATTTAAACAAGTACTACTTTTCTATTTAAACAAGTACTACTTTTCTATTTAAACAAGTAATATTTTTATATTTAAACAAGTAATACTTTTTATTTAACCAAGTATTACTTTTCTATTTAAACAACTACTACTTTTATATTTAAACAAGTAATATTTTTCATTTAACAAGTAATACCTTTCATTTAAATAAATAATACCTTTCATTTAAACAAGTACGACTTTTCTATTTAAACAAGTATTACTTTTCATTTTAACAAGTACTACTTCTCATTTAAACAAGTAATACCTTTCATTTAAATAAATTATATCTTTCATTTAAACAAGTACTACTTTTCATTTAAACAAGTACTGTTTTTCTATTTAAACAAGTACTACTTTTCTATTTAAACAAGTAATACTTTTAATTTAACAAGTAATACTTTTAATTTAAACAAGTACTACTTTTCTATTTAAACAAGTACTACTTTCTATTTAAACAAGTAATACTTTCTATTTAAACAAGTACTACTTTTCATTTAAACAAGTAATACTTTCTATTTAAACAAGTAATATTTTTCATTTAAACAATTAATACTACTTTTCATTTAAACAAGTACTACTTTTCATTTTAACAAGTAATACGTTTCATTTAAATAAGTGATATCTTTCATTTAAACAAGTACTACTTTTCATTTAAACAAGTACTACTTTTCTATTTAAACAAGTAATACTTTTCTATTTAAACAAGTAATACTTTTCATTTAAACAAGTACTACTTTTCATTTAAACAAGTACTACTTTTCTATTTAAACAAGTACTACTTTTCTATTTAAACAACTACTACTTTTCTATTTAAACAAGTAATACTTTTCATTTAACAAGCAATACTTTTCATTTAAACAAGTAATACCTTTCATTTAAACAAGTAATACTTTTTATAAACAATACTTTTAAGTTAAACAAGTAATACTTTTCATTTAACCAAGTATCACTTTTCTATTTAAACAAGTACTACTTTTCTATTTAAACAAGTAATACTTTTCTATTTAAAATAAATATTTTAAATAGTTGACTTCATACGGGCCGATTGACGAGACTTTTGTTATGTTTTATGTTAATTTATGAACATTCGAACGCCACATGTGTGTTTTATGATTATTTCTACTATTAGAGTATGAGAATGACTTAAAATATTTATTTTAAAAAAAGATTATTATAGATGTATATATATATATATATACACGTGTTAATAAATAGTGAAAAATAATACAAAAGCAATAATTTTACAATTTTATTGAAAATATTTAAAAAATAATGATCATGTATATGTGTTAGAATATACTATGTAAGGATGATTATTTAATATAAGAATAATAATTAATATAATATATATATATATATGTATTCATAATAATAAATAGTGAAAAAGAATATAAAACTAATTATTTAAAAAATTTATTGAAAATATTTTAGTAAAAATAATTAATATAAGTATATATATAAATGTATTCATAATAATAAATAGTGAAAAAGAATATAAAACTAATTATTTGAAAATTTTATTAAAAATATTTTAATAAAAATAATTAATATAAGTATATATAAATGTACTCATAATAATAAATGATGCAAAAGAATATATAAATTATTTATTTCACAATTTTATTATAAACATTTTAACTAAATCAAAGTATATATACATGACAAACAATTAAATTAAATGATAGAAGAAATCAAATTAGTAAAACATAATATATGATACATATACAATTAAAAAGACTTATCTAACGAATAACTATTCTTTCCCAAATGGTTTGGCGGAACACATAAGGCCTCCATATACCGGGAGGTCGCGTGTTCGAATCACAAGGGGGGCAAAATTTCGCCCAATTATGCTGCTACAGTGGGGGGCTCGCGTGTCCCAGTGGTTCTGCGAGTGCACTCTGAGCCTCGCAACCCGAACTCGAAACCTGACAATTACAATTTTAATACCTTAATTAATTTAGCGAGGGCCTATATCCCTCGGCAAAGTGCTCGCCAAATTGGTGAGGGCCACGTAGCCCTCGGTAAAAAGGATGTGTCGAAGGGAGAGGGTCGAGGCCATCCAGGCCCGACATGTCGATCCCTAGAAATCCTCGCTATTTGCCGAGGAATTTTTTTTCCCTCGTTAAATATTTACCGACGAGCATTTTAACGAGGGATTTATTCTCTCGTTAAAATCCTCCCTAAACTCATTATCCTCGTTAAAACCCTCTTTAAAATGGATGTATTTTGTGGGGGATTTAATTTTTTGTGTCCTGTAATTTTGCTTCGTTTTGAAATTGGTCCCGTACGTTTTGACTTTTTGATTTTGGTCCTGTAAGTTTTTAAAAATTTTGAAATTGGTCCGGTAAGTTTCTAAATTTTTTGAAATTGGTCCTTTTCACCTGCTACAACAGGTTACCAAGCAGGTAACCGCTACATATGTAATTATTTTGTTATTCCCTTTAATTTTGAAGTGTCACTTGAACTTTTTTAATCATAATAATCTTAGCCATATTTTTGATCGGGTTTAAAAACAATTTGTACATTAAAAGACAAAGTAAATCAGGTCAGTTTATTGGGTCTAAACTGACCAAAAAATTAAAAAAATGAACTAAAATACACAAAAAAAATCACAATTCCTGCCTTTAAAAAACACGCAAAAAATCCCGACATAAAATTATTAGGATTAAAAAAGTTTAGGTGGTATTTTGAAATTAAAATAAAAAATAAAATAATTACATAGATGGTTGTTACTTGATTGGTGACCTGCTATAGCAGGTGAAAGGACCAATTTCAAAATTTTTAAAACTTACAAAACCAAAATCAAAAAGTCAAAACATACGGGACCAATTTCAAAATAATGCAAAGTTACAGGACTATAAAAAACTTAATCCCTATTTTGTGGTGTCAGAACCTAAAATTAAATGGAAAAATTACTAGTCATACACACCTATATATTTACTAAAAACTACACCACCTTTTTTTAAATTATACTATCAACTACAAATTGGGGATGAAATACCATTGGGGCCTTTATGCGCACTCTCTCCTCTGATATTCAAATCTCTTCTCTCTCTAAAATATTTCAATAAATCTCCTTCTCTCTTGAACATTACTCCTTATAGTATGATGTACGGCTCATTAAAATATGATACAGATGTTAAGAAAACATAAAAACTTCTAATGTTTAGCATACCAAGTGTCAATGTTCAGTGATTTTGAGAAGAAACGACACATAAATTCAAGTATTTTTTTTAAATGATATTTCATATATTTAACAGTGATATTAGAAAAGAAAGTTAACATGAAATTGGGTTCACAAAACATACCCTCGAGAAAATAACTAAACTAATTTTAATTTTCTATGAAAGCCAACTCCAAGTTTCTAAATATATCACTACACACTTTTGTAACATCTAATTCCCAACAAGAACCGGAGGGGGGGGACTGATACTGTAGTTCAAAGATACTGTGGTTCATTTAAGAAAAGAAAAAAAAATCCTAAATCGCCTGTAGTTCACTAATTTGAGCAAGAGAGGCATTGCTCAGAATCAGCAAACATAAGGCAAAATAAGACACTATAAGTAGGGTTGGGAATAGGTCAGACTACTCGACATGCCCGGCCTACTAAAATTTTAATTTTTTTAATAATCAACTCAAGTTCAGACATTTTTAAAAAGTATATTTCTTAAATATATCTTTTAACTACACCTATTTAATTATATATATATATATAATTATAAATAATATATTTAAATAGATAATATTTAATACTAATAAGTAGTAGTAGTATATATCTAGCAAATGACAACCTGTAATTATTAACTTTTATAATGCTTTAAATATTTTAACAACTACTTTTATAATAATTTTGTTATTGTTTCTTGTGATTTGATGAAACACTTAGTATTTTTATTTTCTTAAAATTTTATGTCGATTTTGATTTTTTTATAATGAATAGTAATCATAATAAAGTTGTAAAAAAATATATATTTTTATCAAGGGCTTTTTGGTTCATTTAAGAAAAAAAAAAAAAATATGCTCTTTAAAAACCTATAATAGATATATGAGGTCGACTTGGGGCCCAAAAATCGCGACTTTTTTTATTGAGGTAGCCTATTCTAACTATAAGCCCCCTCAAACCTTGCAGCTTAAGCCTTTTGCTGCATATTTTTTACATTTCATTGTTGTTTTTGAGAATTACAAGTCAACATCTTCTTGCAAGTTCGGCATTCAGCGTATCTCCAGCTTCTCACTGTCTAGTGAAACATTTAAGCCTCTTCGCAAAAGGTCTCAACTGCACAACATTTAACAATCACTATATATATATATAGAGAGAGAGAGTAGACACACACACATGACACATGTTGGGATATTTTAGTTTTGATGAATTATCTTAAAACATTATCAACTTGTGTTTTTGTTCGATCTACGGATAACAAGTTGAGGGGGGAACGAGAGAAGAGGCGGGGAAACTCATTTAAAAAGATGATATTTTAATACCGACGAGATCGAAGATGAATTAGATCAAATTAGAGACATTTTCAAGAAAAGATATTTACTTAAATCGGAAGGTCAAATGATCGATGACTGGCTTTTTTCAGAGACAGATCGATGACCGGATCGTAAAAGAAGGTTGCGATTTTTAGATGAGCCGACGAACAAACGACGGATCGACCTATTTAATTATATACATATATATATATATATAATTATAAATGATATATTAATAAATAGATAATATTTAATACTAATAAGTAATAGTAGTATATATCTAGCAAATGCAAAGAAGTCACCAAGGCTCGTAGATTCAAGATAAGAGAACTTAATGATTATAATTTAAGGAATAAAGTTAGAATCACCGATGGACCAATTAAGACAATATTTTGGAAAAGCCTGAAGAACTTCTGAGAGAATAGTATGGATTTGAATGTGATTCTTTTTCAAATCCACACTTTACAAGTTCTTCCTTCATTATTGGAAAGCAAATGAGAAGATTTGATTTGATTTCCCACCTTAGAATTTTTTATAGATATACAAATATATTCAAAGATTTTATAAGGTGGGATTTTAGAGAGATTTTTTCATAATGAGCATTGAGGTTAAATCATTGTAAGTCAAAAATCTCACCATAGAGACAACAACAAAAACCAAACCCCATGGTGGAGGTAGTTGTTAGGCAATTTTTAAGTCCCGTTGGAGTGTGAACTCGTTAAACATCTATAAGCAATCCCGTGGAGGGTGATAAGTCCCGAGGCGTAAAAAAGGGTTATAAGTCCGATTCGAAAGTGTGAGCTCATAAATATCTATAAGCAATCTTTGGAGGTGATAAGTCCGATTGAAGGAATTTCCTAGAGATGGATGTAGGGATCGGTTGTCCGAACCACTATATATTCTTTGTGTTAATTTACTACTTTATGTTTATACTTGTCATATGCATTTGATTATAAGCAAAACAACACACATGAGCTCCAAAGTTTAAAAATTGAAACACTCTACCCTACTTCCCTTTTTTTATTCGAAATGTTTGCTTCGCACGATCAAAATGGGTTTCAAAACAGGACCATCAATTGGTATCGAGGCGGGTGTTCAAACGTTTCAAAGTGACCACCGCCGATCTTTTTAAAAAAAAACTGTTTATTTAAAATTGCATATATTCTAATGCCCCCATTCAAAATTGGGATATTTTTAAGCCTTTTGAATTATGCAAAACATTTCAACATTTGTGTTTTTCATTGATTTATTTTACAAGAATTACAAGTCAACATCTTCTTGCAAGTTCGGTTCCTTACTTCAGCGTATCTCCACGCTTCTCACTGTCTAGTGACCCGTTACTTTTTGAAGTATTTAATCTGCGCCTCTTCGCAGCTAGCCGAGGTCTCAACTGCACAACATTTAACAATCACTATATATATATATATATATATAGAGATTTAACAACACACACTATACATATA
Source organism: Stenogyne calaminthoides (assembly GCA_037126765.1). NCBI lineage: Eukaryota > Viridiplantae > Streptophyta > Magnoliopsida > Lamiales > Lamiaceae > Stenogyne > Stenogyne calaminthoides. The sequence continues at coordinate 39,280,452 of JBBCBC010000007.1, read as the reverse complement.
TGAGCAATACACAGAAATGAGAAGAGACGAGCTACAGAGCCAAAGAGAGTTAAGCTTTCCCACCCTAGAATACAAGTCTATAGATATACAAATACATTCAAAGAGTGTTCTGAACCCAACCTAAGAATGTATCTTAGCTTAGAGAGATTTTCCAATTGCTAAATCATAGGAGAGACAACACCAAAACCAAACCCCATGGTTAAGAAAGCAATCCCTGAGGGTGATAAGTCCCGTTGGAGTGTGAATAAACATCTCAGTAGGCAATCCCGTGGAGGTGATCAGACGAACCCGAGAAAGGGTTATAAGTCATCGAGTGTGAGGCAAATATCTATAAGCAATCCCGTGGAGGGTGATAAGTCCCGTTGAAGGAATTTCTAGAGAGGGTGAGTGGATGTAGGACCGGTTGTTTTATATATTGGTTAATATACTACTTTATGTTTATACTTGTCATATGCATTTGATTATAAGCAAAACAACACACATGAGCTCCAAAGTTTAAATTAGAAACACTTACCCTCACCCCTATTTTTTTATATGCAGTCTTGAAATGTTTTGTTATGATGATCAAAATGGGTTTCAAAACGGACCATCAACACATATGAGCAATCCGTAAATGAGGAGAGGGGTGTGAATATAGATCTTGAAATTGTCCAATTGCCATCATAGGAGAGTTAAGTAAGATCTCAAATGTATCAGACTAGGAAATCATAAAAATACTCCTAAACAGATAGTGCATTTTTAAATGGTATTAGTTGTTTTACTAAAGGTATTACTTAGTCAGTCTTAGAACCATATTAGTTGTTATGATTGTGCATTGGTTGCACGGTGCTACTGGTGCATCCAAATGCTACTCAATCATAAATACCAAACAGATACTAGTTGAGCGATTTATTAGGAGAAACGTGTTATAGTACCAGAGGATCTAAATTATGATCAAAACCACTATTAAAATGAGAGAAATAATGAAAGGCATGAATATAAATAATAATATACGCAAAAACCAAAAAATATCAGAAAACATACCATCTCTACGTATTTCAATTGCTTCAAGACCTCTTCTGTGGGTAGCTCCTGAATCAGCAAGAGGTGAAAATCTTTAACCATCTTGTACCATAATGAATGTTACAGGTAAACCAAACCACACATTTAGCTCTATCAAACAAATGGGAGCTTATAAAATTAAAAAGACTTGTGAACCCAATTAAGTGTTATGCAAATTGGAATTATGGTTTTCTTTTTCTTGGTGTGTGTGTGTGTGGATGAAGGTTGGAAGAGCTTTAAACATTATTATTTATAAAATTCAAGATTTAAGGTGAAATGAACTTAAAAGGGCATTAAATAGGCTTTCAGGCCCCGCTTAGGTCAGGTAACAGGCCAGACTTGAGTGTAATAATCGTGTACCAGGCCCAAGTATTATAAGGAGAAGCCCGGCTCGGTTGGCCCATTCCCACACATAGTGGGGGGAAGGGAGATCATAGTGCTAATGCAACAGATTTCAATAGAGGTGCCTCTGGTAAATTACAAATACTAAAATTTTACATTTTAGAGATACCTAGGGACCATTTGCAGAAAGTAATGCTTTTGATTGTTTCAAAGTGATAAGAAGTAAAAGTGGGTAGCATTTGGAAAATGAAGTAAAAAGTTCAAAAAAGTTGGTGTTAATAAAATGTTAAACACTGTCAAACTAATTTTTTAAAGCTTAAAACAGAAAATCACTTCATCAATCTGTAGCCAACACTTATCTTCACCATAGACAAAACCAGCATATTAAGTATACCATTTATGTGAGAAGGCGGTTAAGACCTTTAATAGAACACAACAAAATTGTAAAACTCTATGTTTGAAAAATTTATAATCATAGAGCTATTAGAGAACAAAACAAAAATTTGAATAAGAGAATAAGAGTAGTAGAGTACCTGCGGCACAGCACAATCTGCGTGCAGTGGATCCCAAAGGACAGAACAGAAGCATTCCCATTTATCAGTTTGGACTTCATAAAGGGGTGCCCTGTCAAATATTAAGTTAAAACATCAGTAGGTAGCATTCCAACTTTAACTGTCAAAACTTTGTCTCTTATAAAGAATTCCTATTAATTATACATATGAACACAGAAGTAGCATTCCAACTTTAACTGGATTTTAGGATTCTCTTTTTATAGTTAAAACATAAGTGTCGTTCCAAAACTATTATAGCTGTAAAGAAAAACATAAGAGAAGCGCAGTAACTTTTTTTTCTCAATTGAATATAGCAGAAACATAAAAAAGTGTTGTAAAATACTGTAACAAGAAACCTTAATCTGATTAAAGCTTCCTCTTTAAATAAACTCTTAATGTAATAAATATTATTGACAACATTCATATTCAAACTTTATGATCATTATAAAAATGAAAAATTTACCTTCGATATTTTCCACATATCTTCTCATGACCTCCTTCTCCAGTTTTAATGATCTCTCTGCATTGAAGCCAATTGCCAATAGAACTGAGCTTTAGCGGTTCGATAGAAGTAGAGTCCCGGTTCTGGACAGAATCATGCTATGTTACTTTTAGAAGCTAATAAAAAGTAATGTTTAACTAATACATAAACTATAAAATCATCGAAAAAAATTACCTGTAAATTAATGTTATCAGAAGGATTAGAGTCTATTGGGTCACCGGCTAGATCACTACCCCTGTAGCAATTGTGAGCAGAATTATTAGAGCACATTGATGGTAATTTGGGCAGATAAATATAATTTATAAGGTAAGATGAAGACCAATCTATAAGTAATGGAAACTATGAGCACGTGATAAGAAAAGGTATTTCATACTTACCATTGTATTAAGTTACTCCCAAAGGACAAAAAAATGATACTGTTATTAATGAAAACTTTAACAAGGTCTCATGAAAATCACAAGATCATGCATCCATTAAAAAGTAAATAAAATTGATCTACTGAAAAAGGCTATATGTATCTCTTTTGAAGTGACTAAATACCATTTAAAATTACACACTAATTGCACGGTACAACTGGTATATACAAGTTTTTACCCAATAATAACAGACAAAAGGGAGTAAATAAAAAGGGAAAAAGAAAAACTTGAAGTACGTAAAATTGAGGCAACTTACTCAGTAACTGGGCCACACCAATCAGGAACATCAGCTTGAAAGTCACTCCCGATTCGCACATTCGACATATGTGGCTCAGGATCTCTGATCAAGACCTCCAACGACCCTAAGTCCGATTCTGATGCTAAATTATTATTTCTGCCCGTTTCAGCCACATTGCTGGTAGAAACATCTTTCAACATTTTATGTTTCTTTTTCAAGCAAGAGCCACAAAGCCACTCAACTGGCAACATTGTCGTACGAGGATTATAGCAAGTTTTATGGAAGGCATCTTCACAATTGTCACATATCAGCAACTTTGATGTACTGTCTGCATGCTTACAGACTTTGCATGATTTCGAACAGTACTTTTTCCTAGTAACACCATTTTCTTCAATAGAAGCTCCATCCTGTCTGGTTTTAGACTCATCGAGCAATCCCTGAGTTTTGAGAATTAGAATGGATATTTCTGTTTCTGAAATATTTGGTGGCACACCAGAGGAGGAGCACTCAGCAGCATCATTCGAATCAATTCTCAAGGCAGATGTACTGACCCCCAGATTCGATTTTGAAGATGAACAATTCTCAATAGCAGTGCAGGCTTTCACTGTTCTGCTCACGTCAATGTTCATGGGATCCTCAGAGCAAATGGCAGAGGTACAAGCATCACTGCGTTTAGTACCATTGCTTAGCTGCAGATTGGAAACATCAACAGAGTTCTTAAGGTGTTTCCTGCGTTGGTATACGATGGGTGTGGAGTTCACAAACATTGTTGATATTGCTGGGAGTATTTTCTAGTAAAGTTTACTGAGCACGTGATATCGTTAATTTTTATCTCCTCTAAAAGATTTCGCCCTTGCTATCTGAACTGTCTTTGCAAAAAATTGAATATCTTGTACAAATCTTGGTAACTAGCATTATGTCAAATGCAAGCCCTTGTTCTCATCAGCAATTTCATCTGTTATGTAAGTAAATAAGCTATCAGATTGGTTTCTCTTAAATGTCCAAAATGTATGACTACAAAAGGAAAAAAAAGAAAGAAAGAATAGAATGACATCACGAAAATACTGAAAGATATCAGCACAAACTTATTAGATCATTTTAGTACATGTAAGATAATCTGTTTTTGCGTTAATACCTGTTAAAATTACCCATAATTAGCCTATAGAACACAGTATTGATGTGATATGCATGCATACAATCATCTTACCTGCTTTTCTGTCATCATACCACGATGCAACTTAACTATTTCAATCATGTAAATTCATTGTTCAAGTTTTTTTAAAAAAAATTATAAGAAACCGAACTCTTTGTTAGCAAGGGAGAGAAGGTAAGGGATGAGAAGCCCCTTCCCCCGAGTACAAACATCTAGACTTAACGGATGACTACATCCAATTACAGGCAGAACTCCAATTCCTAGTTAAATCCGAAATGCTGATATCTCTGAGACTTATGTCCAGAGTCCAGACAGACAATAAGCAACTCTATACTTGATCCTATCCCAAATATCATCTAATGCTTCAATGGAATTCTCAAAAGTTCTCTTGTTCTCAATCCAAATGGACCATAGAACCACCGGAACAACAATCTTCCTTTCATTGATACTGCTGCCTATTTTACTACTAAGAGGTCTGAAGCTAAGACAGGTTTTACCCATGGAAAACAAAGGTGGGTAACTTCCCCAAAACCATAAGCCATAAAAAATCTTGAATCTGTCTAGGTATAGGAACCCCCCAAATTGTTTTATACCAGTAGCAAGAGGGAAAATATGAAGGGAAAAAAGGATGCAAAGATAGATTTGCAAGTAAAGGATCCAGAGGAATGCATTTTGATTAAGGATAGAGTAATGCATTCATAACCGATTGGATTAGAGTAAGTCTGTCAGCCTTTTGATTGAAAGGCCTTCTTTTTGAGATAAATTTAAGTTAAGACTATTTCTAATGTATGGTTAGTCACTCTCTCCTATCTAAACTTTTCCTTCTAGGTGAAGATATATGTCTCTCGTCAATATAGGAGCATTCGGCAGCACTTCTCCTTTCTCTCTTGATTTATTTTGTCCAAGCAAGAAGGAATGCTCTATTCCTGGACATATTCAAGGACCTTGAAGAATAAATCTTTGAAGTTGATATGTGCAAAACTGGACTAATCTGGAAACTGCTACCTTGTTGAATTTTTCCCCTGCTTTTGGACGATTATTAGCTATATAATTTTTATGGATATGTCCTACATTTAGTGTAGAAAAAGCATGCAAAGTTTGGTACTTGTTAGATTCACCATCTGGAGAAAAAATCTTACAAATCCTGTATACTTCACCTATACAGGATCAGTTTTCATAAAAACTGAATAGATAGACAAACTACTTTTGTAGGTTAAAATTATGTACTTGTTCTATATAAATTTAAGTGTTACCATGTCAAATTTTATAACTTTTTTCGAAGTGTTCTATTTTTATTTTTCTAAAAGTTTCTGGATAGTTTATTAGACTTAGATGGATCAGTATTGTAGACAAGGTGTTTTGGTAAAATGATGCAAGAATTAGTCAGGATTAAGTTTTCTATGCATATTTTTCTTTATGTGTACAGTGTACTATTATATTTCAGCAAACCAGATGACAGAGATTACAGGCAGGTATATACTGGAAAATTCTCCTGACATAATTCGGTGAAATCGAATTGAACAAGAATTACAATTGATGAATCAGCAAGGCCATACAAGGAGAAAATGTTCTTACTCAGTTATGTTTCCAATTGCAATCTGGATAAGAGCTAATAAAAGATAACTTCCTCATACAAGTAATCAGTCCGTAAAACCTAAGCCTTAACATTTTATAAAACATCAGATTCTTTTATGGTTTTTGGTTTAGATCCCTCCCTATATGACCATATTCTGATCCTTATTTCTCCAAATTTCACTTGAAATCTCAAATACTAATGTTCTTCTGATTTCAAGAATCACTTACCATAAAGTGATTTTTTTTTACTCCTTTCTTTACCAAACTCCTTAATGAACAAACTTTTTCTATCCAGGCCCATTTAATCCGTTCTTTACCTCTGATCCCAAGAAATTCTAATTTACCACTCTTTTTATCAAATTGATGACCCAGAAATAAGTTTGTCCATCCCAAACACTTTTTTTCATCATTCAAGGGTTTCCTATTACAGCATTGCTATGTTTCAATCGAATTAAACTCTGCAACTAAATCAACCGATTACAAACCATTAAAAAGATACACATTTACCAAGACAACAAAACTGTACAGGCATTTTCTCCACTCCAGTTTACTAGTCATATAAACTGATAAACATATAGGAGCACAACAAGAAACAAAAAATTCACAACCTTTTTCTGTTTTTCATCAATTTTGAAAAAGAGTACGACATAAATTCAAAAAAAAAAGAAAAATCCAGGAGTTGAATTCTTTTATACCTTCAGTTTGGCATTCAAACAGTTGCATCAACAGACTTTTCAGCAGGGCTTTGGGGTTTCTGTGAAGGGGAGAGAGAAAGAGGTGGCAAGAGAGTAAGAAAGGGAGGGAGGGGAGAGTATGCAGTTATGCACTATGCAATGCAATATATATTTATGTTTTTAAACACAAAGGGTTATATTGAAAAGCTGCATAAATTTGTTTTGGTGAAAATACAATATATATATATATATATATTAGTAAATTCATGTGGGATACCATTCTAGAGTACCAATCTTATACCCCAACTGTAAAGTGCAATTATGGATGAAATTTAGGATATAATATCTTTTATAGACAAAGTACACTGTCAACAAGTTTTACGGTCAAACCGGTTAAGGAGTATGATTTTTTACTGTAAAAGGTGTGATATTTTACTATAAAGAGTATTACTCATAAAAGTGAAGGGTGTGACTTATATTATATCAAAGAGTGTCGTAGTGATAACTGAAGGGTATGACTTATATTACCAAAGGGTGTGACTTATATTACTAAAGAGTATATCTATAAAAAAAACAGGTTCACGGAAAACAAGTTTCACGGTATACCAACTCTCTTTTATATTACTATATAGATGAATGACAGTATTCAATGCAATTAATGTCATTTATCATGTCATGGATCTCCAGTATAATTAGAGAAGAGCCTGAGATTAATTAATTCTCTCTTTAAAACAAAACAATTTATCATCTAAGAATCCAAAACAAATTAAGTCATCCACAAACATAAATTATTAGTTTAAATATAAATAATTTATCACAAAATTCTCAAATTACCTTAGTGTCCTCTATTGATGATATAAGAACTGAAATAACCCTGCATTCTAAAAAGAGACGAAAGATAATTAGAAAATTATGAAACACAATTTTATAATGGAGTAAAAAGAAATAAAATAACAATATACCTTTTCTTTTTTTTTTTTTTTTTGTTGAATCAAGTGGAAAGTTCCCATCAAGCAGAAGTTGTAGCTTCTTATGAATCCCAAAGACAGCTGAGATAGCAAGGGCGAAATCTTTTCAAAGGAGATGAAAATTGATGATACCACATGCTTAGTAAAATGTACAAGAAAATACTCCCAATTATCAACAATGTTGTTTTTTCCAATTTGTGTGCCACCAAATATTTCAGAAAGAGAAATATTCATTTTAATTCTCAAAACTCGAGGACTTCTTGATGAATTTAAACACAGAGGGCTCGTTTGCTTCCGTGGATGAGATAGATAAGTAATGATATGATATAGTGGGATTGCACTATTTACAATCTTATTATTTTAATTTAGTTGTATGTTTGGATTGATGGATTAAATTTTAAGTATTGTATAATAAATTATTAAAAGTTTGTCTGGGTTAAGTGATGAATAAGATAAATATAGTAAATGACAAAATTACCCTTCAACCATATTTTTAAGAAAACTAATACTTTAGAGTTCATAAAAAAAACTAATACTTTATAGTTGAAAAACTAATATTCTTTACTAAAACAACTAATACCTTTCACTAAAACAACTAATACTATTAAAAAATAGGCAGAAAATGCACAAGATGTTGCCTAATAATTATAACAATAATAATAAATCATACTAAGCAAGTGTTTTACATATATATTCTTACAGAGTTGCGAACCACCATGGATGGAAGTGCACGATGATGACAAAGATCCAAAGAAACCTCCATGCCTGAATTCTCACACTCAACAATCAAAACATGCTTTCCCTTAAACTCCTCCCCCGATTTATAATCGCAAACATGCACCGCCAAATGAGAAAAACTCATCCAAATTATGAAATGTTGGGTATAATTATAAATAAAAAACACTCTTCCCCATTACATAGCTTAGATAAACACTCTTGATACTTAAGCAAAACATTCTCCTTTTCAGCTTTCATATCAAAAAGTGTTTTTTTTAAGTCTTGAACTTCACTCTCAGTTGTTGCTGCTCTTTCAATAGATTTTATATTGTGGGTCACCCCTACGTCGTTTTTATCCTCATGGCGGAGCTCCCCTGTCACATGGTTGTACCTTTCACTTTCAGCTAATGCACGGTATGCCCTGTAGAATTCCTCGACCAGTTTCATTAACTCAAGCCGTTTATGTAGTACATTTCGGCCCGTCTAGCAAAGGAATTTGCATCTTCTTTGATTAGCTTGATCATAGACTTGACTTTGGCATCCATAGCTGATACACCAGAAACATATAATCAGGGGAAAGGATCTTTAGTAAGTAGTCAAACTGTGAATGTGAACAAAATGATGAAGATTGCTGAAGGATATTCGACATGATGAGCATTAAAGTTGAGCAAGAGACGCAATGAACGCGGATTCATACAACCTTCGATCTTACAGAGTAATTTTCCAATATAATGGGCTACACTTAAATTCAAAGATGTTATCACCTACTCATACCTAATATAGCAACCTTTTTCAGAAAAAAAAAACCCTAATATAACAAGAACAAAGAAATTACCGTCTCATATTATAATCATGCACTCTATTGACATCTTATTATTTTGTAAAGAATCCACCCACCAGCAAGATTGTCTTGGAGCCATTTTGAGTTCTTTGGGCTATTGTGGCTATCCCACCACCAAGAATACAACCGCCTCGATTCAGACTGTGATAAGGCTGCCATGAATTCTAACATTCAGCCTCGTAGTAAGGCAACATCTTGTAAAATACGACAACCTCTTTCATGCCAGTATTAACATCAACACACCCATATCACAAGAAAGCAAAACTATACACATAAAACGACAAGAAATTCAATGCACAACATATGCACATTATCATCACCAAGATAGATATTTCTTCCATCAAAGTTTGGAATGAATATCCTGAATACTCCACGTGCTTATAAATCTACAACCATAAGTCTGTTGGGGTTATACGTGAAAGTATGCTTTTACTTTGTATAACCTATGTATTAAACATTTATCTACTGAAATAAATTGTTTATCACTGTTGCTTTAAATATGATTGAATGTTATATATATTTATTGCAAACCGTTCGTAGCACGTGTTACATTGTAGTTAACGTGGTGATACCAGATCACAGAAGATCACGTTGACAGTTTCTTGTAAACGAGTGCGTGTTTCACAACTTAGATAGATCCGAACAATCTATTGGTAGAAGTTGATGTGTAAGGCTCAGATTGTGGCAAAGATAGCGTCTGAGGACAGCCTAGCAGATCCATTCACAAAGCGTCTGCCTCTGAATACATTCGAGAGACATGTGAGTGGAATGGGTGTCAAGACCGTTGCCAATCTGCCTTGAGTATAAGTGGGAGAAATTATTAGGTTCGTGTAGGTGACATTAGATGTCACGGACTACGCGAGACATGTTGTAGTATACTTAAAAGCAGACTTTGAGTATAAGTGGGAGATTGTTGGGATTATACTGAAAAGTATGTTTTTTACTTTGTATAATCGAAACGGAATTTTCTGACTTATTTATTGAAATAAATTGTTTATCACTGATGCTTTAAATATGATTGAATGTTTATATATTTTCTTTGCATAACGTTCAATAATTAAATGACGTGTTACATCAGTAGTTAATTTAGTGATACCGAGATCACGAAGATTAAATTAACGATCCCCTTGTAACTAAAAAGTACGCCATTCACGACCTAGATGGAAATGAACAACCCATCGCGAAAAGGTTGAGGTGTAAGGCTCAGATTGGTTTGTCTTGACCAAGAGATTACACTAGTGCATGGTCGGATATTTGAATAGGACCACAGGAGGATAAATTCTCCGTAATCGAACAAGGAAGAATTAGACCTCGGTGGTTCGTTTGTTTCTTAACCTTCGCCCCTTAAATAGGATCACGTGGGATTGGTAACTATTGCTTTGACTTATCATGGGTAGCTTAATCGGAGAGATTCAATACTTTTTTATCTTGGGCAATATTATTGGTCACATGTGATTGCTAAGATTTAATACGAAGAATCGTGTAATGCAAGCACGCTTGTTTTGATTTGCCCCCTTGGGAGGTTCATAAGTTTTATCATACCAAATCTTGCAAGTGGAATTAGTTTCCGGTATGGATAATAATGTTGAACCGTTCCTCGACCAAGGATAAAAGATATTAATTAACGGAAAGCTATTTCAGTGGCTTGAATTAATTAATGGGCTAGATAATCTTAAACACGGGAAATAATGACCGGGAGCCATATTGACTGTAATATGGGTTAAGATGAATAGTGTAATATTAATTATGTAGTGGGATTAATTAATATTTATGGGCTTGAATTATATTGTGGCTCAATATTAGATATTCAAGATCCATTAGAAGGTTCAATCTTAATTCTCCTAAAGGCCCCCTGAGTAGCCCAACATATAGTCCATTAACTGAAAAGGTGATTAAAATAAAATAAATATTGTTGCTTAATTTTCCTTGAAATTTTCGAAAATTATGGATGAAGTTGGGAGAAAGATTTTCTTTGAATTTTGTTATGGAATGAAGATATGTATTCTTGGAATACAAGATTATTTCATTAAATTCAAGAAATCTCCCACATGGTTTATCCATATGTATTTTTCGAAAAAGATGAAAATATAGTGGGCAAGAAAGATTTTCTTGATTTTCTTGAAAATATATTATGGAAGATATGTATTTCTTGAAATACAAGAATATCTCATAAATTCAAGAAGATCCAAATCTTGGATTCTTGCACACACTAAATTTTCGAAAATCCATATATTAGAGGAAGTGGGATTTTTGTGGAATATTTTAATTATGGGAAAAAGAATATAGGAGATATATTCAAGATTTCTTGGTGATCAAGAAAAGTCTTTTCCCACTTTCTACTGAAAAATTCGACCATCTCCCTCCTATAAATAGGGGATGATTAGTTCATTCCCAAGGACAATTCCATGTGCTGAAAATATTAGCAAATCCACATAAGTGGTGCAACAAAGTTTATTTTTTTCCTTTTGTTAATTGTTCGCGAGTATCCTTCCACCGGATTGTCGAGCAAGGGCTAAGGGAATACTTGGGAACTCCTTTTGGTTAGTCCGTCCAACCACGATCCTTTGTCCTCCCGAGAGAATACGTTCACGTAAACCCGTAGATTCCGTCGTAGGTTTTACGTGGCTTTTTTATATGCATGATATGTTGTTGCAATTATTATTTGAATTAATATAGGATTAATTCATGCTAGTAATAATTAATGAATTAAATTTGTATTTAAATATTCACCCGAATAGATCGTGTAACTCATTCCCCAACAATCGTATCGAGCCCTTTGTTTTGACTCTGAATTTTTAAATTGTAATTTAATTCGTGGACATTAAATTTGAAATTGGATAGTAGAACTCAATTAGATCTGCTTTTGCGGGTATCCAATTGTCATGGATTTTAATGTTTTATTTTGCATGCATATAAACTGTGGTTTTTAATTTGATTCGATTCGGATTTGTTTTGCCTCGCGGAGAAAATCCAACCAGTGTATCAGATTTGTTTGACGGATCAATGTATGACTAGTCTAGATCTAGGCTTATTTATTTTTTTGTAAATAAATTGTAACCGGATCGAAACGAAGAGACTTAAGAATTAAAGGACGAATCCGCAAACTGCGAGGCGATGTGGGCGGGCGCGCTACCGGCACGCATGGGCGAGGGCGAGGCCGGGCAGCCGAGCGCTGCGCGGAGGGAGAAGCGCGGCACGGACGGGTGCGCGCTTCCAAAGCCGAAAGGACGGGCGGATGATCACGCTGGCATGATGCGTGATTGCCGCCGAGATGACCGCCGACACTCGCCGAGAGAGGCCGAGGCGGGCGTAGGCCCGCCAAAGTGCGGGCCGTTGCCGCTGAAGCGTCTTTAAGCTGGGTGGTTTGCCGGACGCTGGCGCAGCATCCTGCCGCGAAGCCGCCATGTGGCTTCGAGACAAGTATTTTTTTCGAGACTAACGAAGTGGGAGAAATTCGAGACGTGTCTCTCAAGATCAAGCCAAGAAAAATCAAACCATGACAATTGGATAATTTGTGCCTAATATGTTAATTTTTTCTGTTTTGCTTGATTTATTTGTGATATCTTATGCTTTATTTAATTTGTTTAAATGTGTTTGCATGAGGGTTGCCAAATGGAAAAATCTCACCTTCAAAATTACTAAGTATGTTTAAATAATTAATTGACAATTTTATTTAGGATAATAAAATTGAATTAATTTTGACCTCCATGATTTATTTATTTGTGAATTCTTTTGGAGAAATTCCCCCCACGGGACGGTCAAAAGATAGGTTTCACATGAATGAATTCCAAACGGATGATTGTGGGTTATTACTAGTGGCGACGATGACCCTCCCCACGAGGCTCGATCAAAGCGAAATAGTAATCTCAGATTTAATCATGGTTATTACTTAGGTATAAAATTGATATGCATATACTTCCCTCAAGTCCCTGTCAATTTTATATTGGTCAAGGGAGCCAACTATTAATCTGGATATTAAAGGTTTGTAAATCGTTTTGTTTGTAAACGCTTGAATGTGTTTAAATAATGACCCACCCCACGTGGCTTATTCAAATTTGTTTTTGAGATGTTGGGTGATGCATGTTCATATTTTTTTTGAGATTTTAATATGATGCATGTGATCGAACCTTGTGATATACTTGTACTTATTGCATATAGTTGTTTATTTCGATTCGAAAGATGCCGTTACCTTTTAATCCTTTGTTATTATACTTAAAGTCAATACAATATGTATGGAAACTATATTGATTGGAAACGAAAAAATTATCCTAATCGCACAAAAAGCACAAGTGGATTCTTGACACACCAAAAATCGGATGAGCCAACCGACGAGTCAAAACACGCGGGACTCGTCCGGATCACCTGCGAGGGATGTCATTTGAAAAAGGTGGAGGGCAAACCCGTAAGGGATTACGTTCTCAAAATAGATGGCTCATCCGAACAAACTTGAGATTCTCGAGCGCAGATTATGATCCGGAGACTCGGATGAATTTGGTATTTCACTCTCTCAAAAAAAAAGTTTTTGAGCATTTTGGGCTCGCTAGCTAATTTGTTGCAAGCTTTTGGTCTCGGCAGAAATGATGATGAGGGACCAAACTCGCTTTTTTGACAAGTGGTCCGCCTTCATCTTCTAGGCCAAGGGTAGACAAGATAAAGAAGAGGACCAAAGGCCATAAGCAATAAAACTCAACTGTTGCCAAGGGCAATGGTAAGATGAGGAATGCTTGTTGTGTCAAGGAAAATCCAAAGAGAAAGTGCTTAAGATGCGGTAAGTGAGGAAAATGGAGATTTTGCCTGTTCCAACCCCAAAAAGGGACGGAAAGAAAGGTAATTCTCACGCACTAGTTGTTTAAACTTGTTTAGCGGCGTATACTTCTCATTCGTGGGTGGTTGATGCGAGATCCACTAATCATGTTGGCTTCACGGTGTTCTAAATGATCCGCAACTTAGTGGGAGTGAGATCCTCATCACCTTTGGGCAACGTTATTTAAAGTAGAAGACATTGTAATGCTACGTAAGTGGCAGATATTGCAATGCTACGATGGTAACGATTATTGCAATACTACGCAAGTAGCAGACATTGCAATGCTACATGAGTAGCAGTTAAAGCAGTGGAAGAAGTGCACCTATCTTTTGAAGATAAAGTTTTTTTTGAGATTATCTTTATGTTCCCAGTTTTAGAAAGAATTCACTTTCAGTTTCTAAAATTCGATTAAAGGACACTAAGTTTCTTCTAATAAGAATGACATCATTTTTGAAATGATGAGTGTATCTGTTACGGGACATTGATGGAAAATCTCTATACAATTAACTGTGCACACCACTCACGAAATGCATCCTATAACACATCAACTATTTCCGACAAAAGAAAGCGTGAACGAAATACTTCTTTGGCATCTAAGATTAGGTCATATAAATCCAAAGAGGATCCAAAGGTTGGTGAAAGATGGTTCATTTGGAGGCGTCTCCAAGTTGAATCGAATCCAACCACGTGAATCATGTTTGGAGGGTAATATGACCAAGAGGGCATTTGGAGCCAAGGGGAATGGGGCTAAAGAAGTGTTAGAGATCGTTCACATAGATGTATGTAGTCAAATATCAACCAAAGCAAGAGGAGGTTATGAGTAATTTTATTGATGATTACTCAACGTACATTTTCCTTATGAAGCATGAATCTGAGACCTTTGAGAAATTCTAAGAATTTAAGGCTCAAACAGAGAATCACAAGGAAAAACATATCAAGTCTCTACGATCTGATCGTGGAGGCGAATACCTCAGCAATGGGATTTTGAACTACTTATCTGATGAAGGGATTGTATCCACCATCAAAGATCTTTAACCCCTCAACAAAACGGGGTTGCAGAGCGAAGCAACATAATTCTTTTGGAAATGGTTAGATCAATGATGAGTTATGCAGATCTTCTAGAGTCGTTCTGGGGTCATACCTTGGAAACAACGACTTACATTCTGAACTTGGTGCTATCCATATCGGTTCCCAAAACTCTCAAAGAATTGTGGACCGGGCGCAAGCCTAGTATGAGACACATGAGAATTTGGGGGTGTCCGGCCTGCGTGTTGGATAAGGAAGCCGGTAAGTTGGATCCTCAATCAGAATTAGGCTGTTTGTAGGATACCCCGAGGGAACAAAAGGGTGTATGTTCTATAGTCCCGAAGATCAAATGGTGGTCATAAACACCCACTTTAGATTTTTTGGAAGAAGACTATATGAACCAAAGAAAACCCAGAAGTGAGATTACCTTAAATGAGCTTAGAGGGTAAACCTCGGTAACTAAGCATGTACTAGATGATATACCAAACGATCACGCTTTCACAACCGAGCCTCGTCAGAGTGGGAGGGTTGTTAGTCGGCCCGAGAGATTCATGGGAATCGGAGAGTCCTCGGACTTGATTCCGGACAAGATTTAATCGAGACCCATGGATATATGACGAGGCACTCCAAGATAAGGATGCAGATTCTTGGCAAACAGCAATGAAAGCCGAAATGGGTTCTATGTTTCATAATAGAGTGTGGGAGCTAGTCGAACCACTTAATGGGGTCAAACCCATTGGATGCAAGTGGGTATATAAGAGGAAAAGAGGACCGGACGGGAAGGTTGAAACCTTTAAAGCAAGACTAGTGGCGAAAGGTTATACTCAGAAAGAAGGGATCGATTATGAGGAAACTTTTTTGCCCGTAGCCATGCTTAAGTCCATCCGTATTCTCTTATCGATTGTTGCGCATTTCGACTTTGAAATCTGGCAAATGGATGTCAAGACAGCTTTCCTTAACGGAAGTCTTGATGAAGAGATCTATATGCAACAACCCAAAGGTTTCATTGAAACAGGCCAAGAACATCTTGTTTGTAAGCTCAAGAAGTCCATTTACGGACTCAAACAGGCATCCAGAGCTTGGAACCAATGTTTTGATCATGTTATAAAGTCTTATGGGTTTGATCAAAATGAGTTTGAAAGTTGTGTGTATAAAAAGCGTGTCGGAACTGCATTGGTATTCTTAGTACTATACGTAGACGACATTCTGATCATCGGGAACAATGTGAAGGTGTTATCAGACGTAAGGGCATGGTTTCAAAACAGTTTGATATGAAAGACTTAGGGAAAGCCGGACATATCCTTGGGATCAAGATAACTCGAGATCGCTTTAAAATGATGATCGGGTTATCGCAAGTTTCATACATAGACCTTCGGTTTTTGAAACGATTCAAAGATGCAAGATTCCAAGAAAGGATTCGTACCTTTCGGACTTGGAATCCATCTATCCAAGAAAAATGTTCCCTAAGGAAAAAAGGAGATAGATGACATGAAAGGTATTCCTTGTGCTTAGGCCGTCGGAAACCTTATGTATGCATTCTTTGTATGCGAGACCAGGATATCCGCTTTGCTGTGAGGCATGGTAGCAAGATATCAAAGTAACCCAGGAAAGCGCATTGACGACGATTAAAAACATTCTCAAGTGTCTAAAAAGAACTCGGGATAGAATGTTGATTTATCGATCGATACTCCAATCCCCATCTGGCCTACGGACTCGGATTTCCAATCGATATAGATTCGAGAAATTATCCGCCTCGATTAGTGTGTTTCCATTTTGGGAAGTGTAGCCATCAAATGGACCGAGTGTGAAGCGTAAATGCATCAACGACTCAACCATGGAACTCGAGTAAGTAGGCGCCAAGCGGTGAAAGAACCGATTGGGCTCTAAACCTTCTTAGTGGACTTGGATGGTGTTCTCAATTTGTCAAGCAATATCGCTAGAGGCGGTTTGCAAATTCAAGAGAACCAAGAGTCCACGAGTCAAACAAACACACTAAAGGAAAGACATCTTATACGAGAAATCGTTAAGAGATGAGATATAGATGTGGCAAAGATAGCAGATGAGACAAATTTTTCAGCAGATCCATTCACAAAGCGCCCCGCCTCACGAATACATTCGAGAGACATGTGAGTGGAATGAGTGTCAAGACCGTTGCCAATCTGCTTTGAGTATAAGTGGGAGAAATTATTAGGTTCGTGTAGGTGACATTAGATGTCACGGACTACGCGAGATATGTTGTAGTATACTTAAAAGCAGACTTTGAGTATAAGTGGGAGATTGTTGGGATTATACTGAAAAGTATATTTTTTACTTTGTATAATCGAAACTGAATTTTCTGACTTATTTACTGAAATAAATTGTTTATCACTGATGCTTTAAATATGATTGAATGTTATATATATTTACTGCATAACTGTTCAATAATTCGTACGTGTTACACTGTAGTTAATTTAGTGATACCAGATCACAGAAGATTAAATTAACAGTCCCTTGTGACTAAAAGTACGTCATTCACGACCTAGATGGAAATGAACAACCCATCGCGAAAATGTACAAGAAAATACTCCCAATTATCAACAATGTTGTTTTTTCCAATTTGTAGCCAAGTGTGCCACCAAATATTTCAGAAAGAGAAATATTCATTTTAATTCTCAAACCTCGAGGACTTCTTGATGAATTTAAACACAGAGGGCTCGTTTGCTTCCATGGATGAGATAGATAAGTAATGATATGATATAGTGGGATTGCACTATTTACAATCTTACTATTTTAATTTAGTTGTGTGTTTGGATTGATGGATTAAATTTTAAGTATTGTATAATAAATTATTAAAAGTTTGTTTGGGTTAAGTGATGAATAAGATAAATATAGTAAATGACAAAATTACCCTTCAACCATATTTTTAAGAAAACTAATACTTTAGAGTTCATAAAAAAAACTAATACTTTATAGCTTAAAAACTAATATTCTTTACTAAAACAACTAATACCTTTCACTAAAACAACTAATACTATTAAAAAATAGGCGGAAAATGCACAAGATGTTGCCTAATAATTATAACAATAACAAAAAATCATACTAAGCAAGTGTTTACATATATATTCTTACAGAGTTGCGAACCACCATGGATGGAAGTGCACGATGATGACAAAGATCCAAAGAAACCTCCATGCCTGAATTCTCACGCTCAACAATCAAAACATGCTTTCCCTTAAACTCCTCCCCGATTTATAATCGCAAACATGCATCACCAAATGAGAAAAACTCATCCATATTATGAAATGTTGGGTATAATTATAAAAAAAACACTCTTCCCCATTACATAGCTTAGATAAACACTCTTGATACTTAAGCAAAACATTCTCCTTTTCAGCTTTCATATCAAAAAGTGTTTTTTTTAAGTCTTGAACTTCACTCTCAGTTGTTGCTGCTCTTTCAATAGATTTTATATTGTGGGTCACCCCTACGTCGTTTTTATCCTCATGGCGGAGCTCCCCTGTCACATGGTTGTACCTTTCACTTTCAGCTAATGCACGGTATGCCCTGTAGAATTTCTCGACCAGTTTCATTAACTCAAGTCGTTTCTTGTAGTACATTTCGGCCCGTCTAGCAAAGGAATCTGCATCTTCTTTGATTAGCTTGATCATAGACTTGACTTTGGCATCCATAGCTGATACACCAGAAACACATAATCAGGGGAAAGGATCTTTAGTAAGTAGTCAAATTGTGAATGTGAACAAAATGATGAAGATTGCTGAAGGATATTCGACATGATGAGCATTAAAGTTGAGCAAGAGACGCAATGAACGTGAATTCATACAACCTTCGATCTTACAGAGTAATTTTCCAATATAATGGGCTACACTTAAATTCAAAGATGTTATCACCTACTCATACCTAATATAGCAACCTTTTTCAGGAAAAAAAACCCCTAATATAACAAGAACAAAGAAATTACCGTCTCATATTATAATCATGCACTCTATTGACATCTTATTATTCTGTAAAGAATCCACCCACCAGTAAGATTGTCTTGGAGCCATTTTGAGTTCTTTGGGCTATTGAGGCTATCCCACCACCAAGAATACAACCGCCTCGATTCAGACTGTGATAAGGCTGCCATGAATTCTAACATTCAGCCTCGTAGTAAGGCAACATCTTGTAAAACACGACAACCTCTTTCATGCCAGTATTAACATCAACACACCCATATCACAAGAAAGTAAAACTATACACATAAAACGACAAGAAATTCAATGCACAACATATGCACATTATCATCACCAAGATAGATATTTCTTCCATCAAAGTTTGGAATGAATATCCTGAATACTCCACGTTCTTATAAATCTACAACCATAAGTCTGTTGGGGTTATACGTGAAAGTATGCTTTTACTTTGTATAACCTATGTATTAAACATTTATCTACTGAAATAAATTGTTTATCACTGTAAAACGACAAGAAATTCAATGCACAACATATGCACATTATCATCACCAAGATAGATATTTCTTCCATCAAAGTTTGGAATGAATATCCTGAATACTCCACGTGCTTATAAATCTACAACCATAAGTCATTTGGGGTTATCGTGAAAGTATGCTTTTACTTTGTAGAACCTATGTATTAAACATTTATCTCTTTGAAATAAATTGTTTATCCTTTGCTTTTAAATATGATTGAATGTTATATATATTTATTGCAAAACCGTTTAGAACACGTGTTACATTGTAGTTAACGTGGTGATACCGGATCACGGAAGATCACGTTGACGGTTTCTTGTAAACGAGTCGTGTTTCACAACTTAGATAGATCCGAACAATCTATTGGTAGAAGTTGATGTGTAAGGCTCGGGATTGTGGCAAAGATAGCGTCGAGGACATTTCCAGCAGATCCATTCACAAAGCGCCCGCCTCTGAATACATTCGAGAGACATGTGAGTGGAATGGGTGTCAAGACCGATTTGCTAATCTGCCTTTGAGTATAAGTGGGAGAAATTATTAGGTTCGTGTAGGTGACATTAGATGTCACGGACTACGCGAGACATGTTGTAGTATACTTAAAAGCGGACTTTGAGTATAAGTGGGAGATTGTTGGGATTATTTGAAAAGTATGTTTTTACTTTGTATAATCTAAACCAATTTTTCGACTTATTTCTTTGAAATAAATTATTTATCATCGATGCTTTAAATATGATTGAATGTTATATATATTTCTTTGCATAACTGTTTCAATAATTAAAGACGTGTTACATCAGTAGTTAATTTAGTGATACCGGATCACGAGAAGATTAAATTAACGGTCCTTGTAACTAAAAAATACGCCATTCACGACCTAGATGGAAATGAATAACCCATCGCGAAAGGTTGAGGTGTAAGGCTCAGATTGGTTTGTCTTGACCAAGAGATTACACTAGTGCATGGTGATCAATTTGAATAGGACCCTCTGAGGAGGATAAATTCTTGAATCGAACAAGGAAGAATTAGACCTCGGTGGTTCGTTGTTTCTTAACCTTCGTCCCTTAAATAGGATCACGTGGGATTGGTAACTATTGCTTTGACTTATCATGGGTAGCGAATCAGAGAGATTCAATACTTTTTATCTTGGGCAATATTATTGGTCACATGTGATTGCTAAGATTTAATACGAAGAATCGTGTGCAAGTACGCTTTGCTTGATTTGCCCCTTCTTGGAGGTTCATAAGTTTTATCATACCAAATCTTGCAAGTGGAATTAGTTTTCGGTATGGATAATAATGTTGAACCGTTCCTCGACCAAGGATAAAAGATATTAATTAACGGAAAGCTATTTCAGTGGCTTGAATTAATTAATGGGCTAGATAATCTTAAACACGGGAAATAATGACCGGGAGCCATATTGACTGTAATATGGGTTAAGATGGATAGTGCAATATTAATTATGTAGTGGGATTAATTAATATTTATGGGCTTGAATTATATTGTGGCTCAATATTAGATATTCAAGATCCATTAGAAGGTCCAATCTTAATTCTCCTAAAGGCCCCCTGAGTAGCCCAACATATAGTCCATTAACTGAAAAGGTGATTAAAATAAAATAAATATTGTTGCTTAATTTTCCTTGAAATTTTTGAAAATTATGGATGAAGTTGGGAGAAAGATTTTCTTTGAATTTTGTTATGGAATGAAGATATGTATTCTTGGAATACAAGATTATCTCATTAAATTCAAGAAATCTCCCACATGGTTTATCCATATGTATTTTTTCGAAAAAAATGAAAATATAGTGGGCAAGAAAATTTTTCTTGATTTTCTTGAAAAGATATTATGGAAGATATGTATTTCTTGAAATACAAGAATATCTCATAAATTCAAGAAGATCCAAATCTTGGATTCTTGCACACACTAAATTTTCGAAAATCCATATATTAGAGGAAGTGGGATTTTTGTGGAATATTTTAATTATGGGAAAAAGAATATAGGAGATATATTCAAGATTTCTTGGTGATCAAGAAAAGTCTTTTCCCACATTGATTTTCTACTGAAAAATTCGACCATCTCCCTCCTATAAATAGGGGATGATTAGTTCATTCCCAAGGACAATTCCATGTGCTGGAAATATTAGCAAATCCACATAAGTGGTGCAACAAAGTTTATTTTTTTTCCTTTTGTTAATTGTTCGCGAGTATCCTTCCATCGGATTGTCGAGCAAGGGCTAAGGGAATACTTGGGAAGTCCTTTTGGTTAGTCCGTCCAACCAAAGTCACTGCCATCCTGAGAGGTACGTTCACGTAAACCCGTAGATTCCTCATGCGTAGGTTTTACGTGGCTTTTTATATGCATGATATGTTGTTGCAATTATTATTTGAATTAATATAGGATTAATTCATGCTAGTAATAATTAATGAATTAAATTTATATTTAAATATTCACCCCGAATAGATCTGTGCAACTCATTCCCCAACACAGATTGTCTTGTCTTGACCAAGAGATTACACTAGTGCATTCGATGCGCTGAAGCGGACCTACAGAGAGGATAAACTCATGCACACTGACTTAAGGGATGAAGAGTTAGACCTCAGTGGTTGTTGATTTCTTAATCTCTGTCACTTAATAAGGACTCTGTGTGATTAGTAGTTATTACTTTGACTTATAAATGGGAAGAGAATCATTGCGACTTTGATACCCTATATCTTGGGCAATAATATTAATTTGACGATTCTTGCTAAATTAATCTGAGAGAATCGTGTGCTTGCAAAAGTCTTGCTTGATTGGTCCCCTTGGTTGGCCCGGAACCTTTATCATACCAAATCTTGCAAGTGGAATTAATTTTCCGGTATGGATAATAAAGTTGGGTTTTCCTTACTCCAAGGATAAAAATATTAATTAATATAAAGCTTTTTAGTGGTTTAATTAATTAATGGACTAAATAATCTTAAACACGGGAAATAATAATCGGGAGTCATATTACCGTAATATGGGTTAAGATTTGATAGTGCAATATTAATTATATAGTGGTATTAATTAATATTAATGGGCTGAATTATATTGTGGCTCAATATTGGAATTCAGAAGTCCATTGGAAGGTCCATCTTAATTCTCCTAAAGGCCCCTCAAGTAGCCCAATTATAGTCCAATAAATAAAAGGTGCTTAAAATAAAATAAATTATTGTTGCTTATATTTCCTTGTTTTTTTCGAAAATATTAAAGAAAAGAGGAAGAAGAATTTTCTTGAAAAGATTTTATGGAAATGATATAATGTATTCTTAGAATACAAGATTATCCCATAAATTCAAGAAAACTCCCACTTGGCTTCTTTAATAAGGAATTTTCGAAAATTATGTGTAAGAAAGGGAAGAAAGATTTTCTTGATTTTTTTGGAAAGATTTTATGGAGAAAGATATGTATTCTTGGAATACAAGAATATCTCATAAATTCAAGAAAGATCGAATCTTGCAAATCTTCTTGAAAGTTTTCAAAAATATAGGCTAAATAAGGGTGTGAGATTTTTGTGGAAAAATATATATGGAAAGAAGAATATATTGGATATATTCAAGACTTCTTGGAGATCAAGAAAAAATCTTTTCTAGCCCTAATTGTGCCCAATATTTCGAACTCCCCTCCTCTTATATATAGGGGATGAATTTTTCATCTCCAACTATTGTTCCATGCGTTGAAAATATTAGAAATCCACAAAGGTGGTGCAACAATATTTTTATTTTCCTTGTTTTATAAATCGTTCATCGGAGAACCTTCCACCGGGTTTATTGGACGAGGACTTGGGAATACTTGAGAAGAACTTTTGGTGGGTATCCAGATATTTGATCATGTCTGTCTCAGATCGTCTCTCCAACGGGTATGTTTACGTAAACTCCTAGAAATTCCGCATGCTAGGATCTTTTACGTGAAATATTATTTGCATGTTGTTGTTGAATTAATTATTATTTGAATTCACTTAGGTAAATTCATGCTAGTAATAATTGTTAATTTATTGTGTTTATGAGGTCATCCCGATAGATCCTGACATATATTATCCCAACAAAGTCATCCTATCTCTTTTCATGACAGATTTTAAAAAATTGATTGTGTCGATCAATGGTTTATTTGATTCATACTTCCAATAATGGGTAAAAGACACAACAAAGAGATATTAAAACGATAATATGCACCACAAGTACATGTACAAAATCCACCAATAAACATAATTCTTAAAAATCAAACTAATAAAGGAGATGTTTTTGCCATTCATATGGCTTATCATTGTAGGATACATGACCATATTATTGGTGTGTTTAATTGGTAGACATGATAGTTTTAGGATAGATCAGCTAACACATCTAGTTTTAGGAATCATGCTTTTATCCCAAACTCAATATCAAACATGCCTTACTAATACAACAAAAGGCCTTTGAACATGAAAATTAATTGGAAACATAATAAGTTTATAATTTACTCTAAAAGCCATTGCCCTCAATATTTGACATATTAAGAAGCACATGGTAAAACTGATCACATAATCCAAAGAGCTTATATAAATTTATGATCAAGAGAATGATCTGACCTTAGTTTCATATTCAACGCCAAGAATTCTAACTGTGTTGGGCAGCATCGACAGGATGCGATTGAAGAAGAGGAATAGCAGCACACACCCTGTCTTATTTCAGCAGAGATTAGGAATACCACAACAGCAGAATCAAATCGCACAAAAAGGTCAAATCTCAAAATCTGAAGGCGCATACATTTCAAAATTTCAGGAAACATGTAGAAAGATCAAATATCATAATGAAGTCGCACCGAAAAAAGAATCAAAATACCCTAATTTCCAAAAACCTCCAAATTTTGTGGAAATCTTTTCGACGAGAATCATCGGTTGAAAAAACAAGAGAAGAGAACTCACAAACTTGAATCGTAGTTGTTAATTTATTACTTTTTCCATCTAATTTCGTTTTGAATCATGATTTCATTGCTGTGAATCCACGCGAACGCGAAGAAAATCCATGGAAATCTTCAGCAAAGACCTAGTGGCAGATTATGTAATTTGACAATGGGTTGTGTATATAAAGTGACATTTGAGTAATTTGTTCGATGTAAAAGGGCATTTTGGTCTGAAAGATAATATTAATGAGGACAAATTTGTATTTTCAACGGCGAAAAAAGACGGGGATTGTTTATCTCTACCCGGGCGTGACCATTTATCACGCTGCATAGTGATAAATTTTTTTTCATGTACCGGCTGCCATTTATCATGGGCTTCAATCAACCAAACCAAACACAATATTAAGTTGGATTAAACAGACTATCACCCCTTTTCAGGCAAAGCAAACGCGGCCAGATAGAATGGAGTTTCTACTGAAAGAAATGTGATCTTAGGATATCACATCACTTGTCCTTACTTATCTTAATTGCATGTTTGTAGCAGTTGTTGAAGTTGCCAGTATGTTATGTCAGTTATCAGTCATCGTACATCGTTGTCAACTTCTCATTGACCCACATCAGCTAATGTCAATGAATCTTTCTTCAGTTGACTGTAGTCAACAGCTGACGACTGTTTTATCTTATAGCTCTTTAAATCTTCAACCTCTGATTTGATTTGCTAACATTTCCTCTGTTTGCAAACTTAATTTTTTCCACACTAAGTACCATTAGTCTTCAGTTGTCTTTATTAATGAACAACAACTTCAACACAACTTAGTCACGAACACTTAGCTCTGCAACTAATTACTCAGTTGGCCAACTTAGTGTTGGGTTATACTGAAAAGTATATTTTTTACTTTGTATAATCAAACTGAATTTCTTACTGAAATAAATTATTTATCACTGTTGCATTAAATATGATTGAATGTTATATATATTTACTGCATACCCGTTCAATAAATAGTACGTGTTACATTGTAGTTAATTTGGTGATATTAGATCACGGAAGATCAAATTAACAGTCCCTTGTAACTAGGTACAAATTCACAACTCAGATGGAAATGAACAATCCATCGTGAAAGGTTGAAATGTAAAGCTCAGATTGACTTGTCTTGACCAAGAGATTACACTAGTGCATTATGATGCGCTGAATAGGACCTACAGGAGGATAAATTCTTCAGCACTGAATATGGAAGAATTAGACCTCAGTGGTTCGTTATTTCTTAATCTCTGTTCCTTAAATAGGATTGTGTGAAATTAATAACTATTGCTTTAACTTATGATGAGAAGAGAGTCAACGTGATTCGATACCTTATATCTTGGGCAATATTATTAGTTACACGACGATTGCTAAGATTTAATACGGAGAATCGTGTGCAAGCACGTCTTGCTTGATTTGTCCCTTGGTGGGCTCAGAAGTTTTATCATTCCAAATCTTGCAAGTGAAAATTTATTTCCGGTATGAATAATAATGTTGAGTTGTCTTTACTCAAAGGATAAATATATTAATTAATATAAAACTTTTTCAGTGGCTTAATTAATTAGTGAACTAGATAATCTTAAACACGGGAAATAATAATCGGGAGCCATATTATTGTAGCATCGTAATATGGATTAAGATGGATAGTTCAATATTAATTTTATAGTGGAATAAAGTAATATTAATGGGCTTGGATAATATTTTGGCTTAATATTATAAATTCATAGCCCATTGGAGGTACAATCTTAATTCTCCTAAAGGCCCCTCAAATAGCCCAATCAAAGTCCAATTAATGAAAATGAGAAGAAAATATTATTGCCTTATTTTTCCAATATTTTCGAAAATATTAAGAGGAGAAAGAAAAGATTTTCTTAATTTTCTTGGAAAAATTTTATGGAATAAGTATTCTTGAGATACAAGTTTATCTCATAAATTTAAGATAAGTCAAAAAAAATCTTTTTCCTTCCCAATTAATAGGTAATTTTCGAAAATTACTTATAAAATAAGGAGGTGAGATTTTGTGGAATATTTAATTATGGGAAAAAGAATATATGAGATATATTCAAGATTTTTTGGAGATCAAGGAAAAGATTTTTCCATCCTATTCTACACCAAATTTTCGACCACCCCTCATGTTATAAATAGGGGATGAATTTTTCATCCCCAATGCAATTTCATGTGTTGGAAAAATTAGAAATCCACAAAGGTGATGACAAATATTTTTAGTTTTCTCCTTTATTAAAATCGTTCGTGAGAATCCTCCCACCGGATTACGTTCGTGGACTTGGGACATATTGGAGAAGGTACTTTGGGTTGATCCATCGTCTCAATTGTTGTCTCTACAAGAAGTACGTAATTTCGTAACTCCTAGATTCAGCATGTTTAGAATTTACGTGAACTACGTGTACGCATGTTATTGTTACTTGTTTGATTATTATATTGAATTAATTTAGGATTGATTCATGTTAGTAATTAATTGAATAATTTAAATATGTATTTAAATACACCTCGAATAGATCCGGACACCCCATATTTCCCAAAAACTTACATGATGACTTTCGTACTTATTAATTTTCCCTTCATTGCGTGTTGATCAACTCTTTGGACTATTAGTTGAGTTCCCCTTAACTGAGTACCTGTCAAGTGCAAAAGTTAAACTAATAGTTAATTGTATACATACAATTGACCTATCACTACTTACACATTTTTTTACATCCAATCAAAACTATATATATATATATATATATATATCCCAAAAGCCCTTAATATACTCATCCCTAGTAATTGCAATGTTTGTGTAATATTTGTTATTATATCTATACCCTATTTAGTTGTCACATCAAGTCTCACTAGATAAATTATGGAGTTTGGGTCATAATGCACATGATTAAGTATTTTGGGACATAAATGTGTGTTCGTCGAATAAGTTATTATTTCCAATCAATATCCCATTCATACTTTGAGAATCTACTTGGTGTGATGTATTGTACAAAGTTCAACAAAAATAGATTAGCGGTGAGAATTCATCATCTACACTTCATGTTTGTATCATCTTCACCCATAAAAAATAAACATAAAATTAGCAGATTCACAGACATTATTCATTAACAAATTACCACATCTTCCAAATAATTTATTAAGATTTAGAAGTAAAAATTTAATAATTGAATCATATTTTTCCGTTGAAACAAATTACCTCATAACATAATCAATGCTTATCTTTTATTCATAAAAGACTCGTACAAAGAGGCTCACCTCGTAGTACGAGCATAGAAAGACTCGTACAAAGAGGCTCATCTCATAGTACGAGCACAGAAAAGGCTCGTACTAAGAGGCCCACCTCGTAGTAGAACACAGAAAAGGCTCGTACAAAGAGACTCACCTCGTAGTACGAGCACAGAAAAGACTCGTACATAGAGGCTCACCTCATAGTACGAGCATAGAAAGACTCGACAAAGGGGTTCACCTCATAGTACGAGCATAGAAACACTCGTACAAAGGGGCTCACCTCGTGAAACGAAAGACAGAAAACTTCATTACAAAGGGGCTCACCCAAAGAGTACGAGCACGTAAAAGGCCTGTTCAAAGGGGCTCACCCGTGAGTTCATAGAAAAGGCCTGCATAAAGGGGCTCACCTCGTAGTACGAGCACAAAAAAGACTCGTACAAAGGGGCTCACCTTGTAGTACGAGCATATAAAGACTCGTACAAAGAGGTTCACCTCATAGTACGAGCACAAAAAAGACTCATACAAAGGGGCTACCTCGTAGTACGAGCACAGAAAAGACTCATACAAAGAGGCTCACCTCACCTAAAGTACGAGCAGAAAAAAAGACTTCGTACTGAGGGCTCACCTCGTAGTACAAACCTGCCAAGAAAGACTCGTATAAAGGGGGCTCACCTCAGAAGACGAGCACAGAAAAGACTAGTACAAAGAGGCTCACCTCGTAGTACGAGCACAAAAAGACTCGTACAAAGGGGCTCACCTCGTAGTATGAGCACAGAAAAGGCTCATACAAAGAGGCTCACCTCATAGTACGAACACAGAAAAGACGCGTACACAGAGGCTCACCTCGTCCTATGAGCACATAAAGACTCGTACAAAGGGGCTTACCTCGTAGTACAAGCACATCAAAGACTCGTACAAAGAGGCTCACCTCACCTCGTAGTACGAGCACAAAAAAGACTCGTACACAAAGGCCCACCTCGTAGTACGAGCACAGAAAATACTCGTACAAAGAGACTCACCTCGGAGTACGAGCACATAGAAATTCGACGATGAACTTAGGAAAAATCCTCATACTGGGGGCTCGATTTGAACAATCGAGACCTCAAAAGACATCCGAGCAGGCTCGGGGGCAAATAGTGTGACCACAGACGCATCGAAGGACGAAATCTTATGACATAAATCAAGATCGAGCTCTGAACAAAGTCAAAGCCCGACCTTGGGGGTATTGTTGTAGCACAAATTATCCTGAATATGTGTTTGTATTCGACACGTCAGCAGGGCCCACCTAGGCCCGAATCGACTAGACCCGACCGAAGATCAGTTACCCAAAAAATACACGGACCCGACAGAAGATTAGGTACCCAAAAATACGCGAATCCGACAAGATCAATAGCATTTAATGTAAAATATATGTAAAATAGATATAGTTTTAATGTTTAGATTAACAGTTGTAATAAAACAAAAAAATAAAGGGTTGGGATGTATTTATCGTGCTTTAGGCATTTTAAAGGAGGTCCTCTATAAAGAGGATCTCACCCCTCATTGTAAGGGGCTTCCAAAAATACGCGAATCCGACAAGAACAAGAGCATTTAATGTAAAATATATATAAAATAGATATAGTTTTAATGTTTAGATCAGGACATTGATAATTTATTTGGACATTGATAATTTATTTGCAAATTAGCTATAATCTTTCATGCGTGATTGTAATAGTTTATTTGCATAATAATGATGTCCTTGTGTTTAATAGTGATAATATATTTGTGTGATTGTAATAGTTTATTTGCATAATAATGATGTCCTTGTGTTTAATAGTGATAATATATTTGTATAACGGTGATAGTCTTTTAACTCTTTATACACAGCAATGACTGGTTGACGGAAGACAACAAGTACAGTACAGCACTTTTACTTAAATTGAATAGAATAAAACATGGTAGGAATCGTAGATCAAAAGTTCGAGTAGCTCGAGGTTAACATTCTAAAACAGGAAGTTTTAGTTGAGGTTTATTTTAACCCTTTCAATTATCCTTGGTAATTACCACAATAATCTAGGTAGTGGTACTGTACCACTTAAGCTATCTAGAGCGCATATGACATTAGTTGAGGTTGATGAACCAAATAAGAGCATGTTACTGTAAGAACGATCAGAGGTACATAAGTATTTAGTATAAATAGATAGATTAAGCATGGTTTGTAATTTGTTACAGAGAAGCAACATCACCATCCTCAACACTTGTAGTAATCGTACAACAAAATCTCGTATTAGAAAAAGAAAAAAACATAAATTCCAGA
The DNA here is from genome assembly GCA_037126765.1 of Stenogyne calaminthoides. Taxonomy (NCBI): domain Eukaryota; kingdom Viridiplantae; phylum Streptophyta; class Magnoliopsida; order Lamiales; family Lamiaceae; genus Stenogyne; species Stenogyne calaminthoides. Next base: position 39,250,706 of record JBBCBC010000007.1, on the reverse strand, counting down.
GCTAACCTACCTATTCACTAGAGCAAATAACATAAATTGAATACAAGAAAACCCTTCTTCATTACTAACCCATTTAAATGCTTTACATCCTAAAATCTGGCAAAATGGGAAAAGGATTAGCAAACAAGAATAAAAACTACCATTACACTAAGGCCTAAAGCTATATCCTCCAGCACCAGTACCAGCATCCGATGATCCATATCCACCGTAAGGTTGACCAGCAGCATACGATGACGACAAGTACGAGCTGCTGCTCCCCAGCCGAGAATACGAAGACTCCAGATTACCATAGCTTCCTGGAACTGGCTCTCTGCGTTGAACACCGATGAATTCCTGCACATTAACCAATGCAACATTAGTCTTCATCTCTCTCTCTCTCTAATGAGTTGATCTTACGTAAAACAGTTTTATCGTGCAACTGACTCACAACGATGACTTTACAGTAAAACAATTAATCCTTAAAACTAAAAATATCAAACTAAAACATTTTAATAAAACTACTAATACTGTTTATAAAATACACAACAGTGCAAACCAATTGCACGATAAAACTGGTTTACACAAGACTTTGCCCTCTCTTTGGGTCATGTACTCATGTGCATTAATTTATGAAGTTCCTTGTACTTTCATTAAAATTAAGATTATCATTGCTAATACTCCATGTGAAGCATATGTTGTTAATAGCATGTTAAATAGGAGTATTTCAGTCGATAGAAAGATAATTAAGACTCTCAGTTGAGAAGCTGGACTACAATTTCAGACACAGAAAAGGAAAAGCAAGTGTATTTTAGTTGGGTAGAGGGAGTAACATACAGGTCAGGGTCTGGCCAACCCCCCCAATGACTTCGATGTTTTTTACCAAAACACGGAATAATTATTTGTGTCATGCAATTTCATTTAGTTTAAAACTGGGTCTTCGTATTTGAAATGATAAGAGTTGAGTCCAACTAATGTAAATAAAAATACATGAACACAATAATTATAGATAAAACTGCAGCAAGCAACTTTAATGCAAATGAATGTATGAAGCGGCCCAATCCCAAAACATTAAATTTTCAGGACTTAAATAAACATTTTCCTCTATTTAATCAAAACCTTGTCTCATAACTTCTTACAAAATCTCTTTCTACAATACTATTGCAGATGCATATTTTTGGACCGTCTACCTTATTTAATGCAAATCAGCAACCATATTCTTTTCTTAGATCAAGAATAAATATGGTCCTATATCTTCTCTAAACCTTTTGGGCATACAAGACGATGAAATGGTTGAAATCCAACATCAATATATAAGGAACGTTACGAGTAACAAAAAAATAGGATATCTGTAACATTAGCTCCAAACACTTCAAAATAATAATAATAGAAGAAAGTATCTACCTGAATAAGTTGTTGAGCTGCTTGAACTTGTGAAGAGGTGCCTTTTATTTCCACAGTGATTTCCTCAGGTGTGCTCTCATGCACAGTCAGAATAGCACCAGTACTACCTCGAATGTATTCGATATTTGCTCCACGGATCCCAATAATGTCTTCTGCATAAGCAAGAGGTATTTGCATGGTCTGTACAATCTGCATGAACAAATCAACATTTTATATATTTACAGGTTACCAAACAGTACCCATGTTCTTCAACAGATAGAGTAAATTGCAAAATTTGGTCCCATATCTATTGGGTGATGGCAATTTTAGTCCCATACAAATTAATTTTCTCAACTAAGTCCCATAACTTCGAAAATGACAAAACTTTAGTCCTATACTAACAAGGTTGCAGGATTTTTCAATGTGCGGCTCCCATGAGCTGGCGAAATTCAATGTAGAACAGTGAGACACCAGCATATTAACTTTAATATATAAAATCACAAATTTATTATCATCCTAAAACAAAAAAAATGTCAATATAGGAATTTTCATCATTTCAAAAGTCACAAGACATAATTAAGAGAATTGATTCGTATGGGATTAACAATCAAGTCAAGTGAACATCCCCAAACCTGAGTTACTATGGGCCCCCCAGAACGCCCTATTATTGAAGAGTGATTCCCTAGCCCATGTTCAGGGCCGTATAACGAGAGTCTTGATGATGCAATTTGTGATTCTAACTGGCTTTCACGGTCCATAAATAGAGAATCCCTCTTTGCTGAAAGAGTATAATCAGCTCCTAGTGATGCCTGTGGCGCAACATGCAATGATGCTTGAAATGATGTTTTGTCAGACCAAGCATCCACTTGCCTTTCCTGAGTGGCTGGTGCATTATGCTGTAGGGTGCGAAAAATGTAATTAATTAATCATGAGTAACAAAACTAATACTGTTTAGTGAAAACACTAATACTGACCAACTAATACCTTTTAGTAATAAAACAACTAATACCATTTAAAAATGCACTTGAGTTGCACGCTACAACTGGTGCATAGAAGTATTTGCTACTAATCATAGCATTTTGATCTCAACGATAAATAAACCAAACAAGGATTAACTTACACTCTTCTCGAATAAGGGAAGAACACTCTGATCCACTAAAAATTTTCTCAAGTGGCCAACAACAGCTTCCAATGCTTTAAGAACCTTGAGAGCTTCCCCTTGTAACTCAACAACCCTTTCTTCAGAACTGGCATAAGTTGGTAACTCATCTGTAACAACACATACGGAGGGTAATTTCAATATCTAAGAGTCGTAAATTGTCTAAATTGGTGCATAAAAGACCCAGCAACTCTACTAACTTGTCTTTGGGATAATTTAAAGACAATATTTTATGACTGTACACAATGTTTCTATTCTCAGATATGGTAAACATATTTTGAGTATCATTACCATAGTTTGGTTGAGCCATATATCCCCCAACTCACGGGAGACAGGGCATTGTAAGAAAATTTTCACTGTATAAGTATATCAGAAGACAAACTCTGACAGTTGTATAGTCTATGAGTAAATTGTAAAATTGGTCTCATTCCCATACGAATCAAATTTCTCAATTAAATCACATAACTTTTTAAATTATGCAATTCTAGTCCTATATTGACACTTTTTTTTTGTTTTAGGAGTAATTAATTTGTGATTCTTTTAAGAGTCTCATTATGACACGAGCGTGACACCAAGTCAATAGTCCAGGTTGCTACATGGAATTTGGCAACTCACGTGAGTGGCACGTGCAAAAATCCTGGAACCTTGTCAATATAGGACTAAAATTGCATCATTTTAAAAGTGATGAGACTTAATTAAGAAAATTAATTAATACAGTACTAAAATCGTCAATATCCAATAGATAAAGGACCAATTTTGCAAATTACTCAAGGTCTAATCAAGAGTTATAATAAGTCTCTTAACTGCACACATAAGATTATCCTGAGACCGTTAGTTTTGTCATCTAGAAATTCTCTTATTTGTTGGTTGATAGAACAAATATATAAGTCTATAAATTATGGAAAGCAAAGTTGTCCCCTCTCAAAGTTTAGAGTCAAATGAAACTAAGGGGGTGTTTTCAATGGCTTAAAGCTGATTATCTTAAGCAGCTTCGGCTTTGCAAAAGCTAATTTGAGTGTGTTCAAATTAAATGCTTCTACTTAAATTAATCACCTAAAATCTAAAACCTAGAAGGGTATTCTTCTAGCTGATTCTGCTTTTGTCTAATATTTTACCTTTTACCAAACACTCAACTTCATATTTATACAAATTTTGCAAACACTAACTATTTATACTATTAACTATTAAGCAAGTTTTCTCACAATCACTACATTAAATTACTTTCTCAAAATCACATTTTTCGCAAACACCCCTTAACTAGAAAGTTAATAAATAAAAAATAATGCGAACAATAAGATCATTCCAACGAAATATGTTACCTACCATTAGAAAGCACCCGAACAGAAGCACCACTGCTTTCCTGAATAGACTTTATCAGGGAGCCTTGTTTGCCTATTAAACTGATGGCCTGTGTTGATGCCACCAATAATCGTATTGAACAATATGTAGAACCAGTGGCATTGATTTCAGTATCATCCTCTGGAAGTCCATTAACACGCCTGTAGATTCTTATTATAGCATCCATTGCAGGAGACAAAGCTGCTTCTGGTTCTTCCTTCCCAGATATTAAAACCTGAAATTGTGCAAGTTCATAATAACCATGTAATGAAGTCAAAAAGATTAACTTAACCAACAATAGAGAAACATCATAATTTCATTCTGGATCATTTAGAAGAAGCCCATTGTTTTACTAAAATACACAACAGAAGCCAGCCCATCATATATTTGCTGGACGCAAATGACATCTTGCTCTTGTTTTATAGTTTTTACTCCAGTTAAAGAACACAACTAAATTTTAACAACTGATGTATTATCAAGTGTTAGCATGCTTCTCGTGTTCACTGAAAAGGCAATTTAACTGAGAACTGCATATCCAAATTGGTGTGTTATTGACAGCAAACTTGATTATTAATGTGTAGGTAACACTAAAAAGTTTGGTTGATCTCTTTCCAAGAACAATAAAAAGGCAAACGACAAAAGCAAAGAAAAATATAATCGGTTTTTTCTATACATACAAAGTGTTCTTTAACCATCTGGTTTAGCAGCTTACAAATCAATCATCCAGTTCTGAGTTTTGAATCGCCTCACCCAGTTCCCTCAGTCGAATTATTGATTTAAAACTCAAATTTAATCTTCAACTAAAAAGTTAACCAGGGAATACATTGAGTTAACACTTGCTAGAAGCACCTAATCATCTTTAGTAAAACTAAAACCCTAAAAAGGCTAATCCTTGCAGTTACTCAAGCAAACAGAACCAATAAACAGTAATTCCATACCCTAGATAACATGCAAGTCCCCAATTTGTAAAAAAAATCGCCAATTTTAACAAACAAGCACACAAACAAACACCAAATCGAATTCGAGGGAGAAAAACAGAGACTTACAATGCGATCCGAAGAGGTGGCGGGGCCATCAAGGACACGAACCCTAGCGCGCGTCTGTTCAACGAGCTTCTTGATGATATCACCCTTCTTCCCAATAATGCTGCCGACTTTTAGCACCGGCACCACCAACCGGAATACAGAGTAGCCGGGCCATCCAGGCCACTTGGCCTTTATTTCCTCCAAATTATTATCTTTTTCAACCGGCGTAGTTACCCCTACTGCGGCCGTAGTTTCAACCGCGACGGTTAGGGCGTCCTCCGCTTGAATTTCGGCGGGCTCAGCTACTACTTGTTCCGAGGTGGGAATGGCGGCGGCGGCGTCGGCGTCGGTTGAGGGTTCAGTGGAGGCCATATAGCCAGGTGGTTTTGATTTGTGAATGTTAGGGTTTTGAGGGTTTCAGGAGACCGGAGAGATAAAGAGAGAGTGGGAAGGGTTTTATGAGAAAGAAGACGATGGTGAAATTCAAGGCTTCTTTTTACTTTTTTTCTAAAATAATTTCCCATAAATTTTCAACTTTTTGCATAGGAGGTTATATTTATACTTCTAAACCATATGTTTAATTGTAGTGGATTTTGGATTAAAAGAGCAATTAATGTTTTTAGAGGTCACTATTGAGAAATTGAATTTAAATAATAATTATAAAAATAAATAAGGATTAAAAAAAGAGGAAATAAATAGAAATTGGAAAAGAAAAAAGGTGCCTAACTGATGGGGGGCAGAAGCTAAAATGATCTTAGGCGCGATCTCGTCTAAGGGTGTGTTTGCAACCTATTCTTGCACTCAAGAATCACTTCTATTTTGAAAATAATCACGTAATAAGTGTTTGCAAACTCTATAAAATGACTTTTTTAATAACTTAAAAGTTGTTATTGAGAAGTATTTTTTCCTAGCTTTTGTTTTATCAAGGTGAATTCTTTTAATAAATTAATATACATCTTTTTAATAAATTTACCCTTGCAATTATTAGTCTGTCATATTTGCAGAAAAAAAGGCAACCACATCAGAAAACATAGGTCTCCTACCCATATCACAATTATCATCCTCCCACACGAGATCGAAAATATCACTAGAATGATCCAAAATCGAACTCTTCCCCCACTCCAAATTAAAAGACGCAATAAATAAAACTTCAATTAAAAAATTGTGGGGATTATCAACAAATCACAGAGTTGAGTGGGGGAACAGAGGAGAGGTGCCTCAAAATGATAAGATTTGGGCGAATTCAGAACGATGTCGAGATATTATGAGAACGGCATCCAAAAGATCTCACCTTTGCTTCCATTTGAGATTCGCCTGCTTCAAAGACAGGAAGATTTTTTTTTTTTTTTTTTTACACGTAAATAGGATTTGCAGGTTTATTCAAGACATTTTCATGAAGTTCTTTTTAAAGGGTATTTTAGTAAAATTATTTTAAAAGTTATTTTTTTCACAAACACTCTCAAATTCTCCTAATTTGGTCGAAAACACTTAATTCTAAAACACCCCTCATTTTTTAGCTTGCTCCAAGAATCAATTTTAATCACTTTTTTCAAATGAGAAGAGTTTGAAAACAAGCACTTATAAGTGTAAATAAGCTTTCTAAAAAATTTAATGTTATGCATGATCACGCCTAAATATAAATAAGTTTCTGAAAAAAATTCAAAAGAAATGTGAAGTTCTTTATGAAATTAAGTGTGATAACCCTTAACTATGGGTGAACTTCTGAACAAAAATTTCCAAATTTTCGAAAACCCATATCAGAACTAGGCTTGATCATTCTTTATGATTTTGATTAGAATTTATAAACAAAAAAATGATCTCTTCATAACTGTTGGTGGAGTATTGACTATTGTTAGTTTTGTTGAACTTAAATGTACATGACTTTGAACTCACACATTAGATGCAGCGAGTTAATAAGAGAATTTGCAGGGGAATGGTTGTATTGTCCCTAAAAAAAAAGAGAGAAAAATGTCTACTTTGCAATTAAAATGTTCAAAGAACAGCTCTAAAGCATTTACAATATCAATACATAATTTCCAACCAAAAAGCAAGAGAACCGAAGAAGGCCACGAGGTGAAGAATATCTCAAGCCAATAAACATCCATTCGCAAAGGTGCTACTATCTTTCACAAGGATTTCTCACAATCCCAGGAGTTAACAATTCACCAAAACAATTCTAAAAAGAGAGAAAAAATCAACAAACAAAAAAAATAATAAAAGGAAAATCGAATCTTCAACTTCTCGTTAATCGCCAAGTTCCCTCCACTGTACTATAATAATCACACCAATGCGATACCAAGAAACACAACTCCTGGACCAAAATGAGACTTGAAAATGCACGAAAACTATACATCTGGTCAACACAACGAACAAACTCACCTTTGCTTCAACTTTTTTTATGAGAAATGAGAATTTTCCAACACATACTTTTCCTCACTAAACTGGTATAACATCAACCTTGAAGTGTCCTCACATCTCAAAACTATGCCCTCAAGACTGGCAGGAAGAATGCATTTACTCCATTGACATCCTGTTGTAATGGGCTCGGGAGGGGGAACGATCATTAGAACGTTTTCATTACGTTGCACAACCCCCATCACACTCACGGTGCTACCTTCTTTGATGTACCTAGAAAGAAAAGAAGTGTGTAAAAAAGAAAGAAAACAACGAGTTGAGTGAAACTACATTAAAAAGAGGACTTCTCTAATGATCTATATTAAAATTAGAAGATTGCGGGTTGGATGAAGCACATGTTTTACAACCGGTCCATCCAAGATTTTCATGAAATACAAAGTGAAGCATATGTGCCAATAACTAGCGTAATCAATTGCAGAAGACATTTCATCTTCATAACTCCATTTAAACAAGACAAATACTTCTACGCATTTGTTGCACCGTGCAACTCAAGTTCATTATTGAATGGTATTAGTTGTTTTAATAAAAGGTATTAGTTGGTCAGTGTTAGCTGGTTTCACTGAACAGTACTAGTTTTTTTTATTGAACAGTGTTAGTTGTGCATCAGTCGCACGGTCACGGTGTAAATGGTGCACCCAAGTATTGCTTTTTTAACAAAATATGCATTTCAAAATCAATAGCATAAGAAAATCATGAAAGGCAAAGGTCGTTCGTACCCCAAATGTTTGGTCTAAGTGACAATTTTACCCTAAAAAGTCATACAATACCAAAACTTACCATAATCAATTATATCAAACCCATTTCTATATGAAAAATTCAGGTGAATTTTAAAGTATAAATTTGCACTTGATAAAAGTGGTCGTTCTGGATAATTAAAATGTAAGTTCAAATTATTTTATAACATAATAACAGATTTGGGTTAAAAATATTTTGCGGTAAAATTCTACACTTGACCAAACATTTGGGGTAAAAATGTCCCTATCCCTAGATGAAACGATTTAAGCAGAGTTTTAATAGGATCCTACCCTTCTTTGAGTCGCATTACGCGGTCATCACTTGAAAGATTTCTCTCCCCTAACCATCGAGCGAAATCAGGAGACATATCCCGGGTAGATGGATTGATGTCGACAACAACCGATTCATCAACATAAGGAGTTACCCTCATACCATACCCAGTCTTGACCAATGCCCTCAACCCAGATTGGAAGTCAGAAATGTAGAAATCAACTACGTGCCTCTGCAGAGTAAGAAGTAAAATGAGCATTTCATAATTCAGAAAAATAAATTAAAAAAAATCAAACTTTCTAACATGACATGCAATCATAGTTGACCTATTGCAAAGTGAACTAACCAACAATAGAGTTGAATCTGAGTGACCACAAACAAAAAGCCTTTGTGATATATACAAACTTACAAGTGAGACCCACACAGTTGTATGTTTTCTCAAGCGTATAATGACACAAAATTACACTTGGCTCTAATATGCAAAAAGGAGTATAAAATAGAATGAGCTATGTATTTTAACAAAACCACCTGAAATGATAAGTTCAATATATTGACTGAAATTGGAATAAAGCTCGCAAATCTTCAAAGAGAATATCCATGAACAGTTTTTTTTTGAAACTAGAACATAAAAAATAGGATTTCAGATGGACAGAAAGATCCAGGCGTGTTCCATCTGTATCATTAAGGAAAAAGAAAACATTAAAAATGAGATCAGTTAAGCATAATGATACATGACAGGAAATTTATGCATTCAAGAGGCATTATTAGTTCCAATAATGAAATTTATGGAGTATTAAATGAAAGAATAATTCCTCATCACCTCTAATGTGCGAAGGCCCCAGGTAAAGCGACGATGTGTTGGATTTGCCGCTTTTGAATCCCATCCTCGATACTCAATTAAACTTGTCGATGTGTAAACACATCGAGGAACTTTCTGGAATGATGACTCAAGGGGAACATTTCCACAGGTAACAACCTAAAAATAAAACTGCTTTTTTAGTACATCACTCAGGTCTAGAATTTAAAACAACACTAGTGAACAAAACAAATAAGAAAATGCTTTGTTTCTAAACCAACACAAAATTTTATACAAGAGTCAAATTCTGGAAAATATGTATGCAAACAAAACTACAAGAAATAAATCATCACAGCCCAACTATCAATAGAGGCAAAATATTTGCTTTCTTAACAATACTCAAATAGCTTTGTTCATTGAGCTTGGACACTTATGAACATACAATTATGTCACTTGCAATTCACAATATATATACAACTATTGCCAATGGGAAGCTATAAGTATGTTAATCAGTTTGGCCAGATTAGATAAAATCATATCATTTAGATTACTTAGCACTTAGCAGTCACATAATCTTATTCCCTGGTTTAAGGAGGGATAATGCAGCATAAATCTGGATAATCTGGAAAGCAATAGCAATTTTAGCCTTGACCTCAAAGGCTCCAAACAAAAGAGTAAGATGGCAGATTTGTTGTAGATGGTGGACATGCAATTGAAAATCAAATTTGATCCATCAAGTAATTATGTAGAGAATATGCGATTATTAAACTTAAGCCATGATAGCTCTCAGAGTGTGAATTGGGATGTGATGTATGAACCTTCAAACCGGTTTATATTCTAGAAGAACATACCCCAGAAACTTTGACGAATTGGCCATCTTTTGCAGTTCGCAACTCAGCATCAGGATAGCTAGCTATAAAACCAGTAATAGCTCTTCTACCCCAACAAGTATTCCAAGTAAACACTGTAGCAACTGCAGCAAACAGTATAACAACAACAACGAGGAGAATTGTGTTGTGAACAGCTCCAAGGATAAAACCACCAGCAATAAATCCCATCACAAAGAGAAGAATGATGGCCCACAGGATCGGTTTGGGAAAGCTTTTACGGAATGAATATTCGTCGTCCTGGCTCAAAGGGGTTACAGCCTGGTTATTAATTAAAGCATTGTGTAATTTCATCGAGCCCATAGACTCCAATGGACCAGACGCTTTCCGTGGTGCCCCCGATGAATTCAACGGTCCTGATGTAATGGGACCAGATGTTATAAGGCCCGTAGTTGGGAGAACTGGAGGAAGAGGGCCCGAATTTTGGCGGGAAACTGCAGTCCCACCTCCCTGAGGGCCAGACGACTTTTTCAATGGTTCACCGTGTTTATTAAGTGGGCCAGAGTTTGTTTTCTTCAATGAAACTGAACCAGGAATTCCAACAGAGTTAACTGAGCTACGATTGATGGAATTCAATTGGCCTGAGTGAGAAGCTGCACCACCGAATGAGCCCGTTCTTGAAGGAGCGCTGTTAATGGGGCCTGATTTTCGAGATCGGGAGCCGTCTGTGGGGATATCGAACATTTTACCGAGTTCTCCAGATCTTTTGATATCTCCGCCTGTATAAGGCATGGCTACTGAGCTCATTGTGGGAGTTTTCTCTTTGGGCTGCTCGGGCCGGCCAGATACGTAAAGGCCATTGCTCAACTGATGAGAGGGAAATCGAGAACCCATGTCACACGCTTAATTCTCCGAAGAAGCCAAGAGGCCAAGGGACGAGTGAATATACAACAGCCACTAGTGTTCAGAATCAAAAGTATGGTACGGAGAATATCAACTTAGTGGCCAGATCCAGTTAATGCTACACCTGGAGGAAAACAGAAATCAAGAATTGAATGTCAATACGCATTCGAATTGAAAATTAACTCTTAAAGAATCTGCGATAAAAGATTCATTTTCAGAGCAGGTAAAGCATTGCTCAAAAAGTCATTCATACTAATTCATGACAAAGACCAATTAACTGCTGGGAAAACTTACTGCATCAACTCCTATTCATTAATTCAGAACTTGTATGATTAATTTATGGAAATCCCTCCAGGAAAACCCACCAAAACTTTGAGAACCTAACGTGACTTCAGCAACTTCAAGAACAATCCTCAAAATAATCTGTCAACTAGTTCTTAAAATGGGCTAAACCAATTATACTTCTTTGCAAATTAAGCTACAAACTTCATCACTGGCAATAAAATTATCGAAAAAAACTAAACAAACATAACAAACACCATTCCGATCATTATTTAGAATTTGACCTAGCACAACCTAAATATAGCACCACAGAAGAAAACCCTGCTGTTTAAACCCCAGATCTGAAAACAAGTTAACCAACTCCAATCATTTTTCACAGTGAAGAAATTGCACAGCCAACTACTACCACTATTTACAGAAAAGATATAAAAAAAATCCAACACACAAAACTTGATAAGTAAACTAAAATCGAGCCTTACATTGTCAAGTACAGATAAAGCTTCACAGATCCGAAAAGAAAAATACAGCAACTGTAAGCCAAAACCCCAAGTAAATCACACGAAAACTTGAGAGACGATTATGTTTCGAGAAGGAAAACGAAAGATCTCTTCACATACGATAAAAATCCAATAAATTAACAGGATCCGGAACTAAAAAGGTAAAAAAAATTAAAAAAATCTCAACCCAAGTAATGAATCGGGTAAATAAGAAATCGCATATTTCCTTTTTTACCAAGTGACATCAACACGAGAGAGATCACAAAAACCTACAGAAAAGGAAACAAAAATCCGTGATTGAAATAGCATACCTGAATAGCAGAAGGCGGTGGTAGTCGTACGAAGAAATCTCCTAGGATCAAGGTTTTAGGTTTTGCAAAAGGGGCGAAATGTTATGCACATTTGCAAGATATGAGTTTACTGAATCACAAAAATTAAAGTGTGAAAAAACTGAACACAAACACACACTTCACCTTCCTGGTTTCTGCTCATCTATCAGTTTTCTACTGCTACTCAGACATTAAATGCCTTTTTTGACCTTTCATTTGCTTTATATTCTCTAGTTTTGCCATTTTCCTTTTTTCTTATTATAATTCGACACTTGAACTTGTATTTTTATTATTCTGATGCGACTGTGAGAGGGGGAGGATTTTTGAATTTTGATGATCATTAATCTTTTTATTTAGTAAGTATATTTTAATAAGGAAATTACGGGTTTTTTTCCATTTATGCATTCAAAAATTAAATCGGCAATGTGGGGTTGGCTAATAAATTATTATGCAGTGGTTATTAGAGAAAGATTTGAGTTTGGATGAGTTTTAGGAATAATTTACGATTAGAGGGTAAAAAAAACATAGGTTATTAGAAAAGGGTTTGAATTTGGATGAGTATTAGGAATTAGGGCAAGCATTGGTCGGTTTGGTCACGATTATTAACCAAATAATCAAAATTTTACATTTTCTCCTTTTTTGGGCTTTTTAAGTCACATTGAGCTTGAAAAAATTGACATAATAATATATTAAATACATTATATTTGGTGTTATTTTTTTATTTTTTTAAAATTAGGAACCGAAAATCGAATAACCGAATCATATTATGAATTTTGGTTTGATTTCTTTTGCCTTGACTCATCTGATTTGCACTCGGGTTCGATTCGGTCTGTTATTTTGGTTTTAACCGTTTACTGCACACCCCTATTAAGAATAATGTAAAATTATATATTGATCAGGTCTTGTATGCACCTGGTGCAGTGCAATTCAAGTGTATATTTGAAACATACAATTTATGTCACTAAAATTAAACATGCAATTTTTTATATTAAAACATGAACCTAATTTTCACTGATACAAATTGTATGTTTTAGTGTAAACAAGTTGCATGTTTCAATGCAATAAATTACATGTTTAAAAAATATAAAGGACAATTGTGTAAGTTCATGTTTTGGTGGTCTTTAAACGAAAGTGGTCAGTGAAAACTTCGGGCATATTTTTGTCAAATATAGGGGATTTGATGTCATTAACACATGAAAAATTTGCATATTTCATCAAACACGTGAATTTTTTACTCTTTTTATCTTAAGAGTATGTGTCTTGTGAAACTTGTTCATTGTAAATCTGGTTCCATGGTTCCATATTTGGTTCGATTATTACGATTAATACATTTTTAATAATATAAGTCACACCCTTCAGCCATCACTACAAATACCCCCGTTGAAGGTGAAATTTCAGAAGAGCTCATTGCATGGAACAAATATGGTAGCAGATCACTTGGAGGTATTTGTGAATCTGATCGATTGCAAAGTCGGTACACTTGGAGGTTGGATCACATTATTGAAATCAATATTATCATCACTACCAATCTACTATTTCTCCTTCTTCAAAGCCCCTAAGTGTATTATCTCAACCCTTACTAAATTGCAAATTTTTTTTTTTTTTGGTGGGGAAAGAAGAGTTAATTCGTAAGATAGCGTGGGTCAAAATGGAAGTCAATTTGCTTGAGTAAGTCTTTGGTGGGCCTTGGGGTGAGAGATGTTAGAATTTTTTTTTTTTTTTTTTTTGAAAAAACAGAGATGTTAGAAATTTTAATTTAGCATTGTTGTGTAAATGACTGTGTAGGTGGGTCTCGGGGGGAGAAATCTTTGTGAGTTAGTATTATTAAGTCTAGGTATGGGTCTTTCATGGTCGAGTCCTATAGAGAGTGTGTGTTAGAGAAGTGGTCATTGTGGTGGAGAGATTTGTCTGGTCTATGGTGGGATCGAGTGGGTCGTCTTTTCCGGAAAAACATTAAATTGTCTCTTGGAAATGGGTGTGTGTTGAAATTATGATTTGATCTGTGGGTTGACTGTAATACTAGGCTAAAAGTCCGATTTTCGAGTCTCTTTAGGGTGTCGTCTCAGAAAGATGGGGTTATACAATATTTTTTTCTCGGAGTATGGGGTGGGGTGTTCAAGTGGGAAAAGTTTCTTAGTCCTGATGAAATTATTGAGTTCTTGGATATGTAGTCATATGTTTGCAGGTTTACACTAAATTCCAGCTTGCTGGACTCATGGAGATGGGATGGCTTCTTAGATGGATCTTTCAAAAAAAAAGAAAAAGACATGTATCAAATCATACTGGCATCGGAGGCCGGCAAGGTTGAAGAGAATTTCCCTTGGGAGAAAATATGGTGGAAAGCTATTCCGTCAAAGGTCTCGGCTTTCACGCTGGAAAGCTGTCGAGGGAGGATCCCAATGAAAGATAATTTAGTGAAGGTATGTCTCTTGGTAGTGGCTCGAATTTGTGCCCATTGTGCTCAAGTGCGATGAAATCGATGAGTCACCTTCTTATTACTTGCCCCTCTATGTTGTTGGTTTGGGAGTCTATCTCGGTTTGGTTGGGCAAATCGGCGGGATACTCATCTACTGTGGCCTCTCATTTTGTGGAATTAATCTCTGGCAATTACATTGGGTCTAGGAAGAAAGTCGTGTCTTTAATTTGATAATGCACTATTTGGAAGTTGTGGAAATTCATAAATGAGCTAATTTTCAAATAAAGCAACTACACTCTGGAGAAGCTCATCGATGATATTAAGTTCAATTCGTGGAAATAGATTCGGTCTCACTATCCACTTTTATTTTACGCCCCTTATGTAAATTGGGAAGATCAACCGTTAACCTGTCTCCCAATTAAGCTATAGCTTTTTTGCTTGGATAGTTGTGAGGACTTGGTTATTTTATTTGTAATCGCTTCGGGTTTTGAGTACCCCTTCTTTGTACTCAAATTAATGAGATTTATCTTTACCTTAAAAAAAATATATATGTATTAATTTTTTGTCACTTAAGACGAATACAATAACAACAAATAACTGAATGTCTAGTGTGTGTGTCCAAATTTGAACTCACTACTCTATATATGTGTAATCTAGTGAGATTATTTTTATTTTTAAATATACTCCCATTTTTCCCTAATAATTTTAGAGCAAGTGTTATTCAGTTGTGATAGATCTGTTTAAATTTATCATGTCTGTGATCTCTGTACAAGCAACATTTATATTACTTTCCTTTTAATTAAAAAAATGATTATTTTTCTTTTGTCTTCAATAATTATGTTTTCATATGCTCGATTCTTAAAGGAAACTAAATAAATTCTCGAATTGTTAATTGAAAACATAATTTTTTTAGGAGTTTTATCAATTCAGGGCCTGAAAGATAGTAAAACTATCAATTTAAGGCCTGGAAGATTTTTCATATCGATTCAAGGCCTGAAAGATAGAAAACTATCAATCCAGGGCCTGAAAGATAGAAATTATCAATTCGAGGCTTATAAATTTTAAGGTCATGTTTGACACTAAAACCCTAAAACCCCTAACACTAAACCCTAAAACCCTAAAACGATGAACCCTAAACCTTGAACCATGAACCCTAAACCCCTTGAACCGTAAACCTTGAACCATAAACCCTAAAAAAATAAAAAAAAAAAAACATGAAATAAGGATATGAAAGTCAAAAACATGGCATTAAAATCGTGAACCTTAAATTGATAATTTTTATCTTCGGGCCCCGAATCGATAGTTTTTATCTTTTCAGCCTTGAATCGATAGGAAAAATCTTTAAGGCCTTAAATTGATAATTTTATCATCTTTCAGGTCCTGAATTGACATTTTTCTTTTTTTTTACTATAATCTAATACCATATGTTTTTTGGCCAGAATCGAAGTTTCTATAAAACAATGATACTTGAGATTTTTTTTTTGAAAAGTAATCAATGATTTAAGTGATAGCCATAAGATTACTGTTTTAATTTTTCTATAATCTAATTTTATTCTCCAGCCGAATAACATTTATATTGGTAAATAATATTTTGAAAATTGGATTTAAGATGTAGTGCATTGTTTTGTCTGTCTTATAAATACACAGATTTTCTATTTGATGTTGTGTAATGTTGAAGATATTATATGAATCCCAACTAAACTCGTTATTTTAACAAGATAACAAATTAAACAAAAAAAAAATCAAGTATATTTCATACAATAATTCAACCTCCTAGAACAATAATAAGAACACACACACACATATATATATATAAATAAGATTAAAATATTTTAGAGAACAAAAAATATCTTAAATATAATAAAATTAAATAAAATCCTAAAAATATATATTAAATTCCAATTATAACATAAAATTTTAAGTTGATTATTTGCAATACCTCCGTTCATATCTCCACCATGACTACTTACGTATGGTGCTTTTTTTAATTTTTTTTAGCACCTTAAGTATTATTTTCAAAATATAAAAAATAACCGTCATTATAAGCGTAGTATTATTCCCAGACGAAGTAGAAATTGTTTAAAATGTTTGACTTAACATAAAAGAGGGCCAATGAAATTGGAGTTATTCCCTACATTTTCGACATGTATTGACCAAGAACAGAGTGTGTGTGGATGGAGAATTATTCTTAGTTGCCGTAATTAGAGTAGTCTTCAGAAATAGTAAATCAGAGAATATAATAATGGTGGATATTTTTTTATTTAATAATGAGTTAAAACACCCTGTAATACAATCATATGTTGCTGGCTACGACTAATTGTATTGTACCTCACAACATATTTTCTCTCACAAATTAACGATGACTCACACTAACATGCATTAAAAGTTAAAACACAAACACAATCATAATAAGAGTTTTGAATTTGTTTTACGTATTGTATATTGAGAGAGAGAGTATTTTTATTTATTTTTCAGTGATATAGATAGAGAGTATTGTTGTTGACATCGAATGATATAGTGATTGCAATCATTCGGGTCGTCTATATAAAATTTTGCTCTGACTTGAAGTGAAATCCCCATTAATGAATGATGAATCTGATCTTTCGAATTAATCGGTCATTGAATCAGATATTTAGATATAAAAAAAAGTATTGATTAACCTATTATTACTATAGTTAGTGAGTTCTTCTGTGCACCAATTGCACAAGGATTCAATTTTAATTTGGATGAACTATGCAGTATGCACTCTAAACGTTAATCCCTAACAATGAACCCTAAATCATATATGAATCATTCGGGCCGGGTGAACTATGAACCACATGAACTACTTGAGCCAGGTTTAGGTCCGGAGAAAAAAAAAACCTAAACTGAAATTAAAGTTAAAAGAAAATTAAAATTAAAAAAAAAACTAAAATTGAAAAAAATTTAAAAAATAACTTCTAAAATTAAATTACACCAATTTTATCGGTAGAATTTGACATAGTTAGTTACCTCTCGTGTCGTTGTCACTGCGATTGAGATGCCTCACCTCTCTCACCTAATCCTATTTCTCTCTCAGACTAATCTAAATATATATTAATAAATTCAAAAAAATCTAATACAGTATATATTAATTATACAACACTTTCGATCATGGATTTTTCAGGCCCCACTCCAAAGTAATAATGATTAAAAAGATGTAAAAAAGCCCAAACCACAAAAGCAACCAAAAGAAATGGACCCAAGCCCAAACTATCGGCCTTTTAATTTCATCTCTCCCCTGTTTTTTTGTTTTCCAACCCCAGCTGCGCCGCCGCCGACCTCCAACCCCACCGCTGCGTCGCCGCCGACCTCCAACCCCACCGCTGCGTCGCCGCCGACCTCCAACCCCACCGCTGCGTCGCCGCCCTATTTCTCTCTCTTCTACCGATTTCAAGGTTCGTTTTCTTCTTTTTTTTGGTACAGATTGTGTTTTTTTGGGTTGAGCTCAACCATTAATGAAAAAATTCTGCAGTTATAGTTTCCAAAGTGCGTTGCTTGACTTATTTCTTTCTTGAAAAAGTTGTTTCACGATTTTAATCTGTGTTGCTTCTTGTTATTAACCTACTGGAAATCGTATCCTATTTTTCTTATTCTGTTGTTGTTGAAGGATTTTGTTAATTCCTTCAACAAAACTAAGAATTTACTTGTTTTTTCCTCTCGTTTTGAAGGAGTCTTGTTTGTTAATCAAGAAAAAGCATGAATACATCCTGCAAAGCAAATACAGAACTATCCCATTGTATCTGGAATTCCTGTAATCATAACTTGCTCAAGATTAGTAAAGCTGATTTAACCACCAAAGGATTTTTGCCCTTCTTACCCAATAATTGCAAGAAAGATAGAAGGAAACAGAGTGCTGTACTTTCTATGTCAACAAGTGCCATCAAGGGTGATGGACTTACATACAAGGATGCTGGAGTTGACATTGATGCTGGCTCGGAGCTCGTTAGGAGAATAGCCAAGATGGCTCCTGGGATTGGAGGTTTTGGAGGCCTCTTTCCTTTGGGTATGAATGCCATTTTTATAATCATTATGTTTTACAATCTTGTTGTTTTTGTTTGCTAAACTGGTTAAATTATTATGTTTGATAGCTGAAAGAAATCCGTCTCATCTAAAAGTTCGAACTTGTATAGAGGTGTAGAATTAATTCGTTTATTTAATTTCCCTAACAATAACAATGCTCTTACTCTTGTTATCAAGATTAAAGTTTAAGTGACATGCCCTTGACCGAACATGAGCGCGAGATATAATCCATGTAGCCGAAAGTCTCAGTTTGTTATGTTGTTGCTGCTCTTATTATCAAGATATGATTTGTTGAGAGTCCAAGACTTTTCTTGTAAAGGATTGCTCGTTCTAGTGGCACCCCTCTATCTTTGACACTCTCCTAATGTTTGTAGTTGTTTCGGTCTTCTTTTCCCAATTAATATTTATATAATCATATATAAATGTTGTACAGGAGATTCATATCTGGTGGCTGGTACAGATGGAGTGGGTACCAAATTGAAGCTGGCTTTCGAGACAGGAATCCACGATACTATCGGCATTGATTTGGTAAGCATGTTATTCATGTGTGTTTGCAGTTAGTAACAACGTTAGTAATCAATTTTTCCATCAGGTTGCCATGAGCGTTAACGACATAATCACTTCTGGGGCAACGCCTTTGTTTTTCCTTGATTACTTCGCCACTAGTCATCTTGATGTTGACCTTGCAGAAAAGGTACATCAGTTGTACTTGTATCTCAATTTGTTCTTTTAAAAAAAAACTCTAATCATCTTATTATGTATTAATGCAGGTAATCAAAGGCATTGTCAACGGTTGCCAACAGTCTGATTGCGCCCTTCTAGGGGGAGAGGTATTTGTGCACACTTCTGCCTCCTATCCGCTTAATGCTATAAATGAAACGGTTATCTGAAAAAGTGGTCTCTGTTTGCTTTACTTCGATCATTAAAAGTGTTCTTCACCTATAGCTTGTGTACAAAGAAATCTTTTCTTGTATTATTTGCAATTCATCAGAAGCAAATCATGTTATCCGTTAATCTACTCATCTTCGTTAAATTGTAACATGGCTTCATCTTTATTTTGAGTTGGTTGTTCTTTTTTAGAGCATGTCTGATTATACATAAAGGCATCAGATGTAACTGAGCGTAAGCTGTCTCTCTTTGTTATCTTTCAGACTGCAGAGATGCCCGATTTTTATGCAGCTGGTGAGTATGATCTGAGTGGCTTTGCTGTTGGCATCGTAAAAAAGGACTCGGTCATTGACGGGAAAAACATCGAGGTTGGAGATGCCCTCATTGGTCTTCCATCCAGTGGAGTTCATTCAAATGGCTTTTCTCTTGTCAGAAGGTTTAATAATGCTTTGAAAATTGTCAGTTATAAACAAACGATTCATGTTTTTCGTAACACCTGTGATAACAGAACAAGTTGGTATCGTTAGTCGTAGCATCCTATTTCAAATATACTGAATCTCGTTCCTTTTTAAAATCCAGGGTTTTAGAGAGAAGTGGCCTTTCTTTAAACGACGATCTTCCCGGTTCACCTGTCACTCTAGGTGAAGCTCTGATGGCCCCCACTGTTATATATGTTAAGCAGGTAATCCCCGGACCATTTCTTGAAAATTAAAATGGTCTCCCTGCAACATTTTAATATTCACACTGGAAAATGCAGGTTCTCGACATCATTAGCAAAGGTGGCGTAAAAGGGATTGCTCACATCACAGGTGGTGGTTTTACCGATAACATACCTCGTGTGTTTCCAAAGGGCCTTGGAGCACTCGTGTACAAGGACTCTTGGGCTGTTCCTCCCGTCTTCAAATGGATTCAAGAGGTTAGAATCATTTATCCATGCCGTTTTTTTCCAGTTTATGCACCTAATAGTATGAGTAACACTCTTTTACAACTATCACATTTTAACAACTTTCAGTAAAAACAACTAGTACTTTTTTAGTTAAACAACTAATACCTTAAATTATAAATATGAGTTACGCGGTGCACCTGGTGCATACGAGTTTACTGTCATATGTTATGCACAATCGTCATGAAGAATAAAAAGTAGTAATTCAGTTAATTCCTTTGTGGCAAATTTGAAGGCTGGAAGAATAGAAGAGGTGGAGATGAGTCGAACATTCAACATGGGGATCGGAATGGTACTGGTGGTGAAGGAGGAGACTGCTCTCAGAATAATCGGAGATGATCACGGTAACAACTCGGTGTTTCGCATTGGTGAGGTTATAAAGGGTGATGGAGTGAGCTACCGATAATGGTCGGTACGATTTTTACGCAAGACAATATAACAGGATTTGCAAGATTTTGTTCTCAGTTATAAGCTATGTTGTAGAATCAATCTATCATACATAATTGCGGTTTTCTCATGTTATTTTTTTGCAGTAATGTTAGGCATTTTGAGTTAGTTGTACTATGATGTTTACTTGTATAACTATGATGTTTGGTATAAAGGGCAAACCAGAAAAGCATTGCCCTAAACCCAGAAGCTGGTGGGCTTGTACAAAAGCAAAATCTGAACCATTTAAAGAAATACTAATATGGGGCTATTGTTTTAAGAAAGAAGTAGGAGTGCAAATATATTCGAGTGTAGAGACAGGTGACTATGAAATTTATTATGTGTTATATATTTTACTTTCCATAAATTTTGTGTAAAAAATGAAAATGAATTTGATTAAATATATTAAAAAGTGACCAACTTATTAACAAAAAAGAAATGAAAATGAAGGGTGTTTAGTAATTTGTAGGAAGCAGAGGTAGAAAGAGAAGAATTGTGGTCCTATAAACAATTGCAGAGGCCAAGCCCAAGCCTTGAGTTGTCCCTTCCTCTGTTGTCATCCATTCTACACTCTTCCCACCTTCCACCAATTTAGATACATACAATACAATTCTGGCTTACTTTTCTTTTGCTATTATTTATTTCTATTACCTCAGAACTGAAAAAAAAAACTTGATGGAAAAAAATACACTTTTTTCTTCATCTATGTAATGTTTCGATGGTTTCAAAGCAGTAATTTAATCCTTGTGACTTTAAAGTACCAACCCTTTCATTAGTTAGGTGTTTGGCTTTTTCCTCCTTTTTATATTACTCCAAAACTTCTGGTTCCATTAATTCTGAGCACAATACTATTTCCAGGGTTTAGGGTTCTTGCCACCCACCAATCAACCCCCCATTTCTCCATGTTTCTTGATTGGCTTTCTTACTAACCAATAGTCATAAAGATTTCAAGAAAAGATGTCTTCTTGTTACAGCAGTTTGAATCTTGAGGTCATCAAAACTCCCTTTTCCCCCTGTTCAAATTCATCATCATCAACAAATTCCCCTCGTTCAATCTTGACTAGAAAACCAAGAACCCCACGAAAAAGGCCCAACCAAACTTACAATGAAGCAGCCGCCATTCTTTCAACAGTTTACCCCAAAATTTTCCCCCTTCAAAAAACCCCTCTCAAATCACTCGACAATAGAAGCCCCCCTTTTGTATCTCACCCCGCTTTAGACCACGCCTACCTGCTACCGGTTCTGCAGGTAACAAAAACAGAGTCGCGAGGGTTGAATTCGGCTGAATCGCGAGTTTATAATTATTCAGAAGATGACGATTTTAGCGCGGAATCGTTGCTGGATGATCAGGAAATCGAAAATGGGATTGACAGCATTTTCATGAACCAGAACAAAAGCGACGCCGTTTACTCCAACTGTTGGGATATGCAGCACAACCCGTGTTGCAATTTGGAATTGAGGGCTATGAGACACGTGGATGAAGGGGATTGGTGGAGGTTTCCCTGCGTCGATGTGGCTCAGATTACGCAACCGAAAGGGCTGCGTTTGAAGCTGGACTACGACGCCGTTTTGAAGGCGTGGTCCGGTAAGGCCGGAGATCATGTCCAAGTATGTAATTTCATCTCACACTAAAAAGTTCATTTTTTTAGGGAATGCCACGTCTCAATATTTTACTGTTGTTAATCTGTTTGATTATAAACTATGATTATTATGATTTATGCAACATAAATTAAGTTACTTTTTTGTTTGTTTTATTTTGTTGGTGTGTAAGTAGCGCAGTTTATAAAGATTGGATGGGTACGGCAAGATATCAATGCACATTTGTAACATTATTGATATAGTTGTCAAATTAAATTATTGCATGTGTAGGGTCATAGATAATGCATATGAAATTATTAAGCCGGTTGAGTGATGAATCTACACTTGTCAATATTAAAAAGCCATAAAACACGACATTTAATTAAGGGATTAAGTTTTTTCTAGTCTAATAACTTTCCATCGTATTGAAATTGATCCAGATTGTTTTGACTTTTTGATTTTGGTCATGTAAGTTTTTTTTTTTTTTAAATTGATCATTTAACCTGCTACTGCAAGCAGGTAACTATTACATGTTTAATTATTTTATTTTTCTCTTTAATTTCGAAGCGCTATTTGAACTTTTTTAATTCAGAAAATTTTGGTCAAGTTAAAAGAAATTTGTATATTAAAAGACAAAATAACCCGGGTCAGTTTACTGAGTCTAAACTGATCGAAAAATTAAAAAATAAACCAAAATACGTAGAAAAACCACTATTTCTCCCTAAAAAAACATGCAGAAAAATCACGATTCAAAATTATTAGATTAAAAAAGTCTGTGATATTTCAAGATTAAAGGAGAAAATTAAATAATTATATGGATATCAATTACTTGTTTGGTGACCTGTTACGGTAGGTTAAAAGATAAATTTCAAAATTATTGATAATATATTATCAAAATAAAAAAGTCAAAACAATCGAAATCAATTTAAAAAAGACACAAAATTATTGAACTACAAAAAAATTTAATCTCTTTAATTAATTCTTGAATTTTGTGTTTTCACAAATTTTTATTCAACGTAATATAATAATAAAAATATCTAATGTGAAAGCGAGGTTTGTGGATGGGTATAATGTGATATGATTGGTTGGGTGTAGGTGAGGTTGGCGCAGACAGATTTGTTTCCAGGTGAAGGTGCAGAAAAGCGGTGTGCGCGTCTTTTCTGTAAGAAGCCCAGATACCAAATCACAAAACTTAATCAACGGCCACGATTGAAGGTGCTATATTTTCTTTCTTTTTTCTATTACTATATCAATTTTGGTCCTCTAATTTTGAAAGAATTTATTTTAATCTTTTATTTTTGAACTTTAGTCCTAGTGTGTTCAAATTTAGTAATTTTATATCCAATTTTTAATCTTTATATATACAATATTATCTAATTTTGATTGCATTCTAATTAGTTTGAGTAATGATATTTTGTTGCAGGGAAAATTTGTGAAAACGGCCAATCCCATTGATGATGATTAGAAAAGAAAAGCAGATGCAGGCTTCTATTGATATTGACACTTTTTTTTTTATCAAAATATTGACACTTTTATTTAGTCTAAGATTCTACTTTTTGACAGCTTGGATCATTTTTTTTGGTACTTATCTTGTTACAGTGGATATCATATGGAAGCACACTAGTTTAGTTTAGTAGGGAAGAACTCAAGCACATGAGTTGATAGATTCAGACTACCTTTGAGAACAAAAATGTTTTCTGTCCCGTAATTTTTTATAATTTCTTTTCCATCTAAAAACAAATTAATTATCAATTTTAGCATAGTAACTATTTTGATTATTCAATTTTGATCCAATTTTCACAAAAATACATAATGATGTCAATTTTAACTATTAAGATAGTATTTGCGAACTCTGTTTACAATTTAAAAACATTTCTCAAAAGCTAAAAGCCGTGTGAGAACAACTTCAAAAAAAGTGCTTATGTCTCATCCAGTACTAGAGCTTGCAAATACCATTATAAGAAAGTAGTGCATTGTCTACGAAATTTTTCAATATTTTTTAAATTTTCAACGAAAATAATTTCGTCTTAAAATCACACTAAAAGAACATAAGATTCACACTATATCCACATTTTAACAAACTGGATGTGATGCCTGCCGTCGCACGTTGACCGCGACACAGGTGGTCTGTGTCGCATGGACGGCGCGACAGGGAAGGTCTGTGTCGCATGGTCAACGCGACAGAGAAGGAATCTGTCGCGTTGACTATGCGACAGATTTTTTTTCTTTTCGAAAATGTTAATTTATTATTTCAATTTATAAGTGTATTCGAGAATTTTTTTAATGTATTGTCATTCTATTTATTCTGGTATTTGATTGTTTGAGTATTTATCTCACATCAAGTTGAGGGATTTAATTTCCTTCTAAGCAATTTAGTGACAAATAATCCCGGTGGTTGTATAATGGCACACGATCCTGGTTCTGGTAAAACATTAATGATAATCAATTTTCTTCAGAGTTTTAATGCAAAATATCCAGTTGCAAGACCTGTTGTTGTACCTGCAAGAAATGTGGTTCTATCTGGAACACTCTATCACAACCCGACTTAGGTATTGCACGACCCGAGCAGTGTTGCACGACCCGAGCAAGTGCTTTTTCCCATTTACTTCACAAAACCTTCGTTTTTGACTCGATTCCTGCACAAGAAACCAAACAAGTTATTTCTCCACATTTAGGCACAATTAAGTGAGATTAGTACAATAAAAGCATGAAATTAGGTCAAGAGTGAGCAAGAATAGCACAAAATCTCAAGCAAAATCACCACTAATCATACGTTTCTAAAATGCACTATGAGTGCACGGTGCACCCGGGTGCACATGAGACTCTTTTTGAATAGGAAATAAAGCAAAACTAAAGATACAAATATATTAGGGATGTAAAGGCACCGAGTCAAAGCGAATATTTTGGTATAAGATTCTACAAATATTTGTATTTATTCAAAATTTTAATTTAAAATTGGTCACTTACTTTTAAAAAAAATATATATATAAATGCATTTTTTATGTTATATTTTAAATGAAAAGCATAAATTATAAATTTTTTTAGGTATATAATAAACATAAATATTTTCACCTAAGAAAAAATATAGATAATTTTATTATGTAAAAAATTTAAATGATATGAACATAAATGCAACTATCACAATATATATATATATATATATATATATATATATATTATATTCTAAATAAAATAAAATAAATATATGTTGGGATTATACTGGAAAGTATGCTTTTTACTTTGTATAATCAAAAACTAATTTCAACTTATTCTTTGAAATAAATTGTTTATCATCGATGCTTTAAATATCATTGAATGTTACATATATTTTCTTGATAATATTTCAATAAATCGTGACGTGTTACATTGTAGTTAATTTAGTGATACCAGATCACAGAAGATTAAATTAACAGTCCCTTGTAACTAAAAGTACGCTATTCACGACCTAGATGGAAATGAACAACCCATCGTGAAAGGTTGAAGTGTAAGGCTCGGATTGGCTTTGTCTTGACCAAGAGATTACACTAGTGCATGACCGATGCACCGAATAGGACCTCTGAGGAGGACAAATTCTTCTTAACCGGAACAAGGAAGAATTAGACCTCAAGTGGTTCGTTATTTCTTAATCTTCGTTCCTTAAATAGGATCACGTGTGGTTGGTAACTATTGCTTTGACTTATCATGGGTAGAGAATCAACGAGATTCAATACTTTTTATCTTGGACAATATTATTGGTCACATGTGATTGCTAAGATTTAATACGGAGAATCGTGTGCAAAACGCTTGTTCGATTTGCCCCTTGGGAGGTTCATAAGCTTTATCATACCAAATCTTGCAAGTGGAATTAGTTTCCGGTATGGATAATAATGTTGAACCGTTCCTTGACCAAGGACAAAAGATATTAATTAATGGAAAGCTATTTCAGTGGCTTGAATTAATTAATGGACTAGATAATCTTAAACACGGAAAATAATAACCGGGAGCCATATTAACTGTAATATGGGTTAAGAGGGATAGTGCAATATTAATTATATAGTGGGATTAATTAATATTTATGGGCTTGAATAATATTGTGGCTCAATATTGATAATTCAAGATCCATTGGAAGGTCCAATCTTAATTCTCCTAAAGGCCCCCTAAGTAGCCCAACATATAGTCCAATAACTGAAAAAAGTGTTTAAAATAAAATAAATATTGTTGCTTATTTTTCCATTATTTTCAAAATTTATGGATAAAAAGGGGAGAAAGATTTTCTTTGAATTTTGTTATGGAATGAAGATATGTATTCTTGGAATATAAGATTATCTCATTAAATTCAAGAAATCTCCCACTTGGTTATTCATGAAGATAATTTCAAAAATTTTGAAATATAAAGGGCAAGAAAGATTTTCTTAAAAAGATATTATGGAAGATATGTATTTCTTGAAATACAAGAATATCTCATAACTTCAAGAAGATCCAAATCTTGGAATCTCGCCTATAATTTTTGAAAATATCCCATGACAAAGAGTAGGTGGGATTTTGTGGAATATTATAATTATGGGAAAAAGAATATAGGAGATATATTCAAGATTTTTTGGAGATCAAGAAAAGATTTTCCCACATTATTTTTTGCCCAAAATTTCGACCACCTATGCTCTATAAATAGGGGATGACTCTTTCATTCCCAAGGACAATTCCATGTGCTGGAAAAATTAGTAAATCCACAAAGGTGGTGCAACATAATTTATTTTTCTTTTGTTAATTGTTCTCAAGTGTCCTACCACCGGATAGTCGAGCAAGGATTAAGGGAATACTTGGGAAGTTCTTTTGGTGAGTCTAATCAGCCAGACCGTTGCCATCCCAAGAGGTACGTTCACGTAAACTCGTAGAGTTTAAGTTTCGCCGTGTAGGATTTTACGTGAATTAATTATATGCATGATATGTTGTTGGATTATTATTTGAATTAATATAGGATTAATTCATGCTAGTAATAATTATAAGAATTAAATTTGTATTTAAATATTCACCTTAATAGATCAGGCAACTTATTCCCAACAATCGTATCGAGCCACGGTTTTGGGCTCAATTTTTAAATTGTAATTTAATTGGCCGACATTAAATTTGAAATTGGATAGTAGAATTGCTAGATACATTTTTGCGGTATCCAATTGTCATGGTATTTAATGTGTTTATTTATGCATGCATATAAATTGTGGTTTTTAATTCGATTGATTCGGATTCGTTTTTGCCTCGTGAGAAAATCCACGAGTAGATTAGGATTTGTTTGATTTGATCAATATAATAGACTAGTTTAGATCTAGGTTTATTTATTTTTGTAAATAAATTGTAACCGGATCTAAAACGAGGACGGAGACGAAGAATTAAAGGATAAAATCCGTAACCGGGCGAGGGCGTGGCGCTGCGCGAATGTGCCGGGGGGAGGCACGCTGGCGATGCGGACGCTGCAGCAGCACGACGCGTACGGGCGAGGCCGTAGGCCGAAAGCTGGTTTCGAGGACGCACCACGCCACGGGCGGGCGACAGTGCACGCGCACCGCGGCGGCGCGGAGCGGATCGGCTGGCGATGGCGAAATAAGGCGGGGATGCTTGCCGAAGTTCTGGGCGGGCGAGGGTAGACGGGCGAAAAAGGCAGACGCAAGACGCTGCTGGACGCTGCCGCGCCGCCGAGGTAATCGCCGGACTCGCCGAGGCTTTGCGAGGCACGGGCGGGCGGTTTACATAGGTGTGCCGAGGTGTGATCGAGTGGCGTGCCGGATGGGAAGCGTGCAGATCCCGACTGCGAGCTACTTGGCGTGGCATTTCGAGACGGAGTTCTTTTTCGAGACGATCGAGTGGGAGAAATTCAAGACAACGTTTCTTCAAGATCAAGCAAAGAAAAATCGAACCATGACAAGTGGATAATTTGTGCCCAATATGTTTATTTTTCTGCTTTGCTTGATTTATTATTGTGTTATCTTATGCTTTATTTAATTTGTTTAAATGTGTTTGCATGAGAGTTGCCCAATGAAAAATCTCACAATCAAAAAATTACTAAGTATGTTTAAATAATTAATTGACAATTTTATTCCGGATAATAAAATTGAATTAATTTTGACCTCCATGATTTATTTATTTGTGAATTCTTTTGGAGAAATTCCCCACTGGGACGGGCCAAAAGTTAGCTTTCACATGAATGAATTCCAAATGGATGATTGTGGATTATTACTAGTGGCGACGATGACCCTCCCCACGAGGCTCGTTCAATACGAAATAATAATCCCGTATTTAATCATGGTTATTACTTAGGTATAAAATTGATATGCATATACTTCCCCGAAGTCCCTGTCAATTTTATATTGGTCAAGTGGGAGCCAACTATTAATCTGGATATTAAAGGTTTGTAAATCGTTTTGTTTGTAACTTTCTTGAATGTGTTTAAATAATGACCCACCCCACGTGGCTTATTTAAACTGTTTTGAGATGTTGGCTGATGCATGTTCATATTTTTTTTGAGATTTTAATATGATGCATGTGATCGAACCTTGTGATATATTTGTGCTTATGCATATTATTGTTTATTTCAGTTCATCATGTCGCAATATTTTAATCCACTATTCAATATACTTAAAGACAATTTGCTTGCTGGTGAAAACTTTGTTGATTGGAGTCGTAAACTTACTATTGTCCTCACTGCACAAAGCCATAACTGGGTTCTCACCACACCTAAATCGGAAAAGCCAAAAGATGAGTCCACTAAAACGGTTAAGAAAAAGAGTATGTCGACCGGGAGGGGCGTTCAATGAAATGGCAAAGTGTACCATCTTGGCTTCTATGTCAGATGTGTTGCAACACCAACACCAGAACGTTGAGACCCCTGCAGACATCATGATTAGTCTTAAAGCGATGTGTCAACATCAGAACCGTGTGGCTCGTCAGATCACCATGAGGGACTTGCTCTCTATGAAAATGATGGAGGGAACGCCCATAAGGGAGCACGTTCTCCAGATGATGGCTCACCTTAACAAACTTGAGGTACTTGGCGCTGAATACGATATCGAGACCCAAATCGATTTCGTGCTCCACTCTCTGCCGAAAAGTTTTGAACAGTTCAGGCTGAACTACCAGATGAATAATCAGAAGTTCTCGATGCACCGATCATTTTGCAAGCTTTAGTCTCTGCGGAGGCGATATTGGGGCAAAAGAGTTAATCCTTGGTGGCAAATGGACCTTCTTCTTCTTCTAGGCCAAGGGGTGGTAAGAACAAGAAAAAGGGACACAAGCCACAAGCAAGTGAACTCAAGTGTTGCCAATGGCAAAGAAAAGGTGAAGAAGGGTGGTGGAGTGAACAAGCCAGCTAAGGGGAAGTGCTTCAACCGAGGTGAAAAAAGGACATTGAGGTCACTGTTCTGGACTAAAAAAGGAATGGAAAGAAAGGTAATTCTCACGCACTAGTTGTTGAAACTTGTTTAGCGCGCGATGCCTCCCATTTATGGGTGGTGGATACGAGATCCATCGATCATGTTTGTTTCACATTCTGGGGGTTCAAGCGGACCGACAACTTAGTGGGAGTGAGATCCTCATCACAATCGGACTTGTTACGAGAGTGGCAAACCAAAGCGATGGGAGAAGTGCACCTGTCTTTTGAAGACAGAGTTTTAATTTTAAGAGATATTCTTTACGTTCCAAATTTTAGAAAGAATTTGATTTCAGTTTCTAAACTTTTTCTTGATGGATATTCGGTTACTTTTAATAAAGTTGTTACCATTTCTCTTTTTGATAAATTTATCTGTCATGGAACGTTGTTTAATAATCTCTATACAATTAACGTGCACACCACTCATTTAAATGCATCATATAACACATCAATCTGTTTCCGAGAAAAGAAAAACGTTCATCAGACGTGAACGAGACACTTCTATGGCATCTAAGATTAGGTCATATAAATCCAAAGAGGATCCAAAGGTTGGTGAAAGACGGTTCACTGGAGTTTCTCCAAGTTGAACCAATTCCAACCTGCGAATCATGTTTGGAGGGTAAAATGACCAAGAGGGCATTTGGAGCCAAGGGGAATAGAGCCAAAGAAGTGTTAGAAATCGTTCACACAGATGTATGTGGTCCAAAGCAAGAGGAGGTTATGAGTATTTTGTCACTTTTATTGATGACTACTCAAGGTACGGTTATATTTTCCTTATGAAGCATAAATCTGAGACCTTTGAGAAATTCAAAGAATTTAAGACTCAAGCAAAGAATCATAGGGAAAAACGTATCAAGTCTCTACGATCCGATCGTGGAGGCGAATACCTTAGCGATGAGTTTTTGAACTACTTATCGATGAAGGATTGCATCCCACCATCGCAGACCTTTAACCCCTCAACAAAACGGGGTTGCAGAGCTTAAGAAACAGAACTCTTTTGGAAATGGTTAGATCTATGATGATGAGTTATCGCGGATCTTCCCAAGTTGTTACGGGGTCATGCCTTGAAACAAAGACCTACACATTCGAACTTGGTGCCATCCAAATCGGCTCCCAAAACTCCCAAAGAATTGTGGACCCAAGCGCAAGTTTAGTATGAGACACATGAGGATTTGGGGGTCCGCCCTACGTGTTGGACAAGGAAGCCGGAAAAATTGGATCCTCGCTCGTAATTAAGGTTGTTTGTGGGATACCCCGAGGGAACGAAAGTGGTGTATGTTCTATGGTCCGAAGATCAAAAGGTGGTAATAAGCACCCACTTTAGATTTTTGGAAGAAGACTATATGAACGAAAGAAGACCCGTAGTGAGATTACCTTAAATGAGCTAAAGGGCTAGCCTCAATGCTAACTGTCTGACAAGATGATATACCAAACTTAACACACTTACACAACCGGAACCTCGTCAGAAGTGGGAGGGTTGTGAAACAAACCGAGAGATTCATGGGAATAGGAGAGTCCCTGACTTGATTCCGGACAAGACTTAATCGACCCATGGACATATGACGAGGCAATCCAAGACAAGGATGCAGATTCTTGGCAAACAACAATGAAAGCCGAAATGGGTTCTATGTTTCATAACAGAGTGTGGGGAGCTAGTCGAACCAATTTAATGGGGTCAAACCCATTGGTTGCAAGTGGGTGTATAAGAGAAAAGAGGACCGGACGGGAAGGTGGAAACCTTCAAAGCAAGACTCGTATGGCGAAAGGTTATACTCGTAAAGAAGGGATCGATTATGAGGAAACTTTTTTCGCCAGAGCCATGCTTAAGTCCATCCGAATTCTCTTTATCGATTTCACAAGATCCGGACTTTGAAATCGGTAAATGGATGTCAAGACAACTTTCCTTAACGGAAGTCTTGATGAAGAGATCTATATGCAACAACCCCAAGGCTTCATTGAAAAAGGCCAAGAACACCTAGTTTGTAAGCTCATGAAGTCCATTTACGGACTCAAACAGCATCCGAGCTTGGAACCAATGTTTTGATCATGTTATAAAGTCTTATAGGTTCGATCAAAACAAGTTCGAAAGTTGTGTGTACAAAAGCATGTCGGAAATGCATTGGTATTCTTAGTACTATCGTGAGATCTACATTCTCGATCATCGGGAATGATGTAAAAGTGTTATCGGACATAAGGGCATGGCTTTTCAAAAACAGCTTTGATATGAAGGATTTAGGGGAAGCCGCGACACATCCTTGGGATCAAGATCACTCGAGATCGCAAGAAAAGGATGATAGTTTATCGCAAGCTTCATACATAGACCGCCTTGAAACGATTCAAAGATGCAAGATTCCAATAAACCCCGACCTTTTCGGACATGGAATCCATCTATCCAAGAAAATGTGCCCTAAGACGCAAAAAGAAGATAGATGACATGAGAGGCATTCCTTATGCTTGGTTGCGGAAGCCTTATGTATGCAATGTCATGTATTTAGACCGGATATCCGCTTTGCCGTTGGCATGGTGGCAAGATATCAAAGTAACCCGAGGAAAGAACATTGGACGGCAGTTAAAAACATTCTGAAGTATCTAAAAAGAACTCGGGATAGAATGTTAGTTTATCAGTCAGATAGTCCAATCCCCATCCGGCCATACATGGACTCGGATTTCCAATGGGACATAGACTCGTAAAAATCTACCTCCGGTAGTGTGTGTTTTGCATGGGGGAGGAGCCATGACATGGAGAAGTCAAGCGAAATGCATCGCAGATTCTACCATGGAAGTCGAATATGTAGTCGTGGGTAAGGCAATGAAAAAAGCGGGTTCGACTCAAGAACTTCCTAGTGGACTTGAATGTGGTTCTGAATTTGCCCAGAAGAATCACTGTTTATTGTGACAATGCCGGAGCAGTTGCAAATTCAAGGGAACCAAGAGCCCACAAAGCCAGCAAACACATTGAAAGGAAATACCATCTTATACGAGACATCATTAAGAGGAGATATATATGTGGCAAAGATAGCGTCGGAAGACAACCCAGCGATCCATTCACAAAGGGTCCGCCTCTCAATACATTCGAGAGACATGTGGAAGGAATGGGTGTCAAGACCGTTGCCAACCGCTTTGAGTATAAGTGGGAGAAATTATTAGGTTCATGTAGGTGACATTAGATGTCACTTAATTAGGAACTACACGAGACATGTTGTAGTATACTTAAAAACAGACTTTGAGTATGTTGGGAGATTGTTGGGATTATATTGGAAAGTATGCTTTTTACTTTGTATAATCAAAACTCAATTTGGACTTATTTCTTGAAATAAATTGTTTATCACCGATCTTTAAATATCATTGAATGTTACATATATTTATCGCATAACTGTTCAATAAATCGACGTGTTACATTGTAGTTAATTTAGTGATACCGGATCACGTAAGATTAAATTAAATCCCCTTGTAACTAAAAAGTACGCTTATTCACGCACCTAGATGGAAATGAACAACCCATCGTGACAAGTTGAAGTGTAAGGCTCAGATTGGCTTGTCTTGACCAAGAGATTACACTAGTGCATGGTCGATGCCTTTGAATAGGACCCTCTGAGGAGGACAAATTCTTTGAACCGAACAAGGAAGAATTAGACCTCAAAGTGGTTCGTTATTTCTTAATCTTCGTTCCTTAAATAGGATCGCGTGTGGTTGGTAACTATTGCTTTGACTTATCATGGGTAGAGAATCAACGAAATTCAATACTTTTTATCTTGGGCAATATTATTGGTCACATGTGATTGCTAAGATTTAATACGGAGAAATGGTGCAAAAGCACGCTTTGTTCGATTTGCCCCCTTGGGAGGTTCATAAGTTTTATCATACCAAATCTTGCAAGTGAAATTAGTTTCAAAGTATGGATAATAATGTTGAACCGTTCCTTGACCAAGGACAAAAGATATTAATTAATGGAAAACTATTTTTGGCTTGAATTAATTAATGGGCTAGATAATCTTAAACACGGAAATAATAATCGGAGCCATATTGGATCGTAATATGGGTTAAGATGGATAGTGCAATATTAATTATGTAGTGGGATTAATTAATATTTGTGGGCTTGAATAATATTGTGGCTCAATATTGATAATTCAAGATCCATTGGAAGGTCCAATCTTAATTCTCCTAAAGGCCCCCTAAGTAGCCCAAATATATAGTCAATAAAAAAAAAAGGTGTTTAAAATAAAATAAATATTGTTGCTTATTTTTCCATTATTTTGAAATTTATGGATAAAAAGGGAGAAAGATTTTTCTTTGAATTTTGTTATGGAATGAAGATATGTATTCTTGGAATACAAGATTATCTCATTAAATTCAAGAAATCTCCCACTTGGTTATTCATGAAGATAATTTCAAAAATTTTGAAATATAAAGGGCAAGAAAGATTTTCTTGATTTTCTTGAAAATATATTATGGAAGATATGTATTTCTTGAAATACAAGAATATCTCATAAATTCAAGAAGATCCAAATCTTGGAATCTTGCCTATAATTTTTGAAAATATCCCATGATAAAAAAAGAGGTGGGATTTTGTGGAATATTATAATTATGGGAAAAAGAATATAGGAGATATATTCAAGATTTCTTGGAGATCAAGAAAAGATTTTCCCACATTATTTTTTGCCCAAAATTTCGACCACCTATGCTCTATAAATAGGGGATGACTCTTTCATTCCCAAGAAAAATTAGTAAATCCACAAAGGTGGTGCAACATAATTTATTTTCCTTTTGTTAATTGTTCGCAAGTGTCCTACCACCGGATAGTCGAGCAAGGATTAAGGGAATACTTGGGAAGTTCTTTTGGTGAGTCTAATCAGCCAGACCGTTGCCATCCCAAGAGGTACGTTCACGTAAACTCGTAGAGTTCCGCATGCGTAGGATTTACGTGAATTAATTATATGCATGATATGTTGTTGGATTATTATTTGAATTAATATATGATTAACTCATGCTAGTAATAATTATAAGAATTAAATTTGTATTTAAATATTCACCCCGAATAGATCTGTGCAAGTTATTCCCCAACAATATATAAAATAGTGTGACAGAAGTTTTTTACTTTAATCACTAGTTATGATGTAACTAAAACCTAAAAATCTTGTAACAATATAAATGTTTGTATGTATCTGTTGCGAGTCGTTTTTTATGGAGAATATTATGTGGCTAATTTGATAACAACTCACAAACAAAATAAGTACGTGTACAATATCTAGAAAGAACAGAATTTGTTGACCCGGTTAAATCAAGAAATGACTACTCTGGGGGGCATTCCAAGCCGGGGATGTCATATTCTTGAGGTTTACATACACAAAGACACCATACTTCTCATGGGGAAAACTTCTATGAAAGAAGATGATTTGGGGAGAAAGTGTGTGAGTGCTAGGGATTTTTCTCAACGTATGAGAGTACTTGGAAATTTTTTCTGAACCTAACCACTCTGGGAAATTTTTGCGAACCCTGGAATTTTTCTGAACCTGTCTCTTGTTCTTTTTTCTTCTATTTATAGTACTTTGACAAGCATGAGCTGGTTTGGCTAGCATGAGCTGGAGACTCCGTGTCTTGCAAGAACTCATGTGATGTCGCGTTTTCAACTTCGTCTTCTGGTTGACCTTTGCATTTACTTGTTTATAAGGCACTCTTTTGGTCGTCCAAATCAATCTTTTGCTTGACTGATTGCCCTGTTCGCCCCTTTGACCATATCAATATTATACCGATCACCGGTCCTCATCGAGCATATCTGAGCCTTCAGGTTATCCGAGCCTTCAGTTACTCGGAGCTTCGAGTTCAAATTTTTCCGAAATCGGACATCGACGACCTCAGTCACTTGACTCGGTATCGATTTCTTCGATCGATCGATCGACTCGATCGGATCAATATATCTTCGGGATCATCTCGGGATAGCATCAGTCATCATGCGATTTGGATTTCATGAGCATACTTGCTGGCAATTCAACAAGTGGCGAGCATACTAATTGGTCGCCAAGTTGGTGAGCAAACCTGTTTGCTCGGCAAGCTGGCGAACAAAGTCGCTTGGTTGGCAAGTGGCGAGCTGGCGAACATACTTGTTTGGTCGGCAAGCGGCGAGCACACTTGTCCATCGAGCATGGTTATTTTAATAGATTAATACACGTGTCCCTCTGACGTGTATAAATTAATCGAGTAATTGTATCGAACACAACAATACCCCCCAGTCGGGCCGCTTTGTATTCATCATGGGGGCCCGGCTGTTAGATATATTGAGTGGGTCCTCGTGAGTGTCGTTTCGTCTTCTGTGCCAAAATTTAAAAAAAAAATTAAATCCGGCATCTATAAATACCTATTTTGCCGCCTCAGTTTCTTTTCTTTCTTTTCATCTTCTCCTCTTTCTCTTCACATTCCTTCCCGTCTGAAATTTCCGGCAAGGGCACTTTTATTTCGGCGAAGGATTTCATTCAGGTAACTATTTCATACCCTCTTTAATTCCAATTATGGCTTCTCGTTCAAGTTCTTTTGCTTCAATAGAATCAAACCACCATAGTTCCTCTTCCTCCTCTTTCTGTCCAATCTCCCGTAGCGACGGTAATGCACCGGAGATGAATGCCTCGGGTTCAAGATATCGTTGGCAAGTTCGACAGCCATTTGCCGTTCTTTCATCGGATTCCGATGATGCCCTAAATGAATTAGATATGGATTTAGCCCGTACTGATTTTTTAGATGATTCGGGTGAAGATTTTTTGTCTCAACCCCAAATTGGGTATAGGGTTGTATATAGTCACGATGTAAATAGGGATGATGACTATATGGGGGAGGAAATTTTGGTGGCTGAGAATGTTATTGAGTCGAACAGAGGATTTGATGGCGAGCAGAACACGGAGCTCGACATCCCTGTTGGTCTTCCCCATAGCCCAACATATGCCGAGTATAGTGCTCGTTATGATTTTGATTGGCCTGAACAACCTCATAGGACTAGGGTTGAGAATGAATACCCGACGAGCAAAATTGTGAGCGTGATTGATGTTGATATGCTCGGCCAATTGTATAGAAATTACGATACTCCAAAAGATGTGTTTTTCTGGGCGCCTGGTCTCGATGAGCGAGCAGATCAGCCTCCTGAGGGTTGTGTTGATGTGAATTTAGACACTATGGAAGCGGGTATTCGATTCCCACTTCATCCGGCTATTACTCGTTTGCTCGTAGAGTGGAACATCACCATTACACAGCTAAAGCCGAATGGGTGGCACATGATTATGAGTTTTCTAACTCTGTTCGGCAAAACGAAGCCCGTGTATTATCCAACAGCAGCAGAACTCTCTCGATTAGTGCATTTGACTCGACCCAAGGGCGAACATGGATGGTTGTTCATGCAGGCAAATGCCAAATGTAAGGTTATTGAGGATGTGCCGAACAAGATTACTGATTGGAAAGAGAAGTTCTGGTTCATCGCGGGCGATTGGAAAAGCCCGGCTTCTGGATGTGAACCA
The DNA here is from genome assembly GCA_037126765.1 of Stenogyne calaminthoides. Lineage (NCBI taxonomy): Eukaryota > Viridiplantae > Streptophyta > Magnoliopsida > Lamiales > Lamiaceae > Stenogyne > Stenogyne calaminthoides. The sequence goes on along the minus strand of JBBCBC010000007.1, from coordinate 39,213,587 downwards.
AATGCTCGCTTGGATATCCCCACAGATTTTGGGATTTGCTGAAGTAAGTATTTTTGTGTTTTTGCTCTTCACCATGAACTGATTTTAACTTATTCTCAATTTCAGGAATTCAAGCAGCAACGGACAAAGAGACCAACGACGGTTATTTCAGTAGCATCTGGCAAATCGATCTCGAGCCTTACTCGGAACGATCAATGAAGACTTTGAATACTGCCGATCAAAGGAAGAAGGGAGGCTTGTACGTGCCCCCTCACCATTTAGTTGCCATCAATCCAGCTGGTAAGGATTGTTTTTTGTATTTGCAAATGTATTGTACCCTTTGTTCGCGGTTTTTCTTTCTTTTTTAATGAATTCTTTTGTCTACAGCTTTTCCTGCCTTCACTGTTGCTGTAAGCACCTCCGAGCATACTGAAATGGCTCGAACTAAGAGACCTCAAGAGCTTGCTCGAATTCAAGCCTAGAGAGATGCCCAGCGAGCAAATAGAGGGGAGGCGAGCAGAGTGAGAAAGGCGAGCAGACCAGCAGCGCCCGAACCGGGCGAGTCGAGTCGGCCGAAGAGGACAACTCGTTCGGTCGATCAGGGGGCGAGCGATCAAGCTCCCTCGCCAAAGAGATCCAGGAGGGCACCTGACGAGCAAAATTCGATAGCTCAGACGAGCATCGATGTCATTGAGGTGACCCCCACTGCTGAAGCGACCAGAATAGCTGCCTCTGTGGTCGGTCCAATCGCACAAATCGTCGAAATGGAGGTCGGTACATTTTCTCCACCTCCTGCAAGACCCCGAACCTGGACCCCTATGAGTTCCCAGCTCCGTTCTCCCGAAGACAAATCATTTTTGTGATGGGACCCTGCTCGGGTGAACAGGTACGTTTGCTCGCTTGTTGGAGTATCTCTTTGTTCCATCTAATTTGTTCGCTTAATCACATTTGTTTGCTCGGGTGGACATGCAGGTTGAACAGATTGGTGCCTCTGATGCCAGAATTGAAAAATTATTACTGCTCTCCAAGTGTTCGCAATGTTCCTGGCCTTCCCGAGCATGTCCAGAGGCGTGCGAGACCCCCATCCGAGCATGGACGACTGAGCTCGAAGAGGCCACTAAGGGTCCTACGCCTTTGGAAACCATGCGACTTGGCCTAGTGCACCATGGCCAATCTTTGGTTCTCCTTGAGAAAGTTTATGTCGAGTCAACCAATCTTCATGCCAACTACGTGGCTCTTATCAAAAGCTTCGAAGAGAAGGTGAATGAGCTGAGCAAAACTCAAGATGAAGTGAAGTTGGCTCAGGGTCAAGTATCCTCAGCCCAGGCAGAGGCTCGCAAAGCTCAAGAGGATGCTCGTCAAGCTCGGGAAGATGCTCGCCAGGCGAGGGAGGAGCTAGGCCTTGCTAAGGAGGAGGTGGTTGGCATTAAGAGAGTTCAGGATGAGCTGAACGTCGAGCTCCAAAAACTCAGGACTGGCATCGAGACTGTCGAGTGCGAGAAGACTTTGCTCGCCCAACAACTCCTCACTGCTGAAGAGACCAACACTCGTCTAGGTCTTGAAAATTCAAAATTGCACACTGAGGAGTATGTTGATTCCATGTCGAATTTCTCTTATATATGTACCTTTGCTGATGCCATCCGTTCTGCTAGACAAACACTTACTGCCGACCAGATTGCCCCACTCGTAACCCATCTCGAGAAGTACCTGATCGACAACCCCCCGGATCGCAACCTTCCAATATCTGATTTGGCTGATTTGTGCGATTTCTCTAGTCTTCCTGATGGGATCGAGATTTATGATCCTATTCTGGATGAGGAAGATGATTCGGACGCAAATGTTGAAGGTATTATCTATCAAGCTTGCCGAGCCGAGCACGAGTTCGATCAGGTGCAAAGCGAACAAAGTGGTCTTCCCGAAGACGAGCAGAATGTACTACCTGGCGAGCAGACTAGGCACAATGATGCTGGAGGAGCTGCTCCTGAAGGGGCCGAGCAGACGAAGAAGGATTTGCTCGATACATCGCTTCCGCCCACCCCCAATAATGAATTTGTTCCTTAATTTTGTTTTTTATTTTGCTGAACAATTTCTTCTGAACTATTGTGTAATTTTTGTCTTCTTCTTTATAGTCTGAACAATTTTGCTGTTGAATGGTTGAATTTGCTTGTTGAACAATTTCTTCTAACCTGATTGTCGAGGATGAATTTTGATGCTGATGAACGGTTGATGTTTGTCTTGTTTCCTAGTTTATGCCTCTTTTCTTCTGAATGAATTTGAACATGATCTGTGTCTATGTTCCACCCTGACTTCTTTGGTTTTTTTATTGTCTTATTGAGATGCAATCAGGTTGATCGTCTTATTTAGCTGCGATCAGATGGGTTAACTTATATGCAACCCCCCCTTTCTTGTTTCGTGATCGTCTTATTTAGGTGCAATCACTATTCTTACTCGGGTCGTCTTATTTAGCTGCAACCCCGTACTCATCACTCACTTTGCTGCGGGTATCTGTAAGCACGTTTCATCTTATTTAGTTGTGACTGCGTACCCATCACTCGCTTTGCTGTGGGTATCTATGTACGAACTATTTCGTCAGGTGAACATAAACTTTGGCTCGTTCGTCTTTGTTCGGGTCGTCCGACTTAGGTGCGACCTCTGATAGGCTTCAACTAGAAAAACTTAACAAACAAAAATGTTTTGCAACACGTTGTATTCTATTACAACTTTTACATTTGAAGAAGACTGTCTATTACACATAACTATAGACATTAGACTATGGTTTTGAATTTAAACCTTGTCTTGAAATAGACATGAGCTGGCCTCATCTCGTCCGCGGAATTGATGTTGACAAGCATGAGGCGGATCAGCCTGTCTACTCCTCTTTAAGTAACATGCTCGAGCAACAGCAACATCAGCGTTTGCCCCTCCTGGACAAGCTATGATTATGCGGGCTGCCGCGGACATGAGCATGTGGCGAGCACGCCTGCTCGCCTATATCAGGCGTGAGCAAAAGCCTCTGCTCGTACCTTTTTGTCCCCTTCTGTAGATGACTGAGCATCAGCATCCGCACGTCGTTTCGAGCGGATACCACGACATCCCACCCCCTCGGAGGAGATTTTAGGGATGCGTGGGGGACTAGTGATTTACTACTACATAAGCAGTGAGTAACGTGGAGTGGCAACCATGACTCTGTCGAGCATCTTGAGTCCGTAACGAGCGCCAACCTATGCTCGGAGTGTCTTATGGGGTATAAAGCTCGTACTAGAGCAGGCGCCAAGACAGATGATCGATTCAGTAGAATGATAGCTGAATCGAGTGCTGGATACTTCGTATGGAGGCATACCAAACCAACTTTCCCTCGATAACTGAATTTTCTTCTACTATGTTTGCAGTATTTTTTCTTTTTTCTCTAGTTTTCTCCACTTTCTTCAACTATCAATATGCCTATTTATACTACCATCCCAAACAGGTGCTGGCATAGCTAGTTGGTGTTGGCCTTCTTGCTTTAAATCCTCATTTTGACATCTGTCCTTGTCTTTGCCAGTTCTTATTCAAGGATTGACACGTACCTTTTTTGGTTGCCACTTCTCATCTTGTTTCGACACGTATCTTCTATCTTTTGATAGTGCTGGCCATAATTTCTTCTAGAAGATTCAGAAATTTGTGTTGAACACGGTGTGTTCTTCCTTCATGATTGTCCTACTCGTCTTAGCCGAATGGCTGATTATGCTCGGCCAATTATGCTCGTCGAGCCGAATGGCTAATTATGCTCGGCCAGTTATGCTCGTCGTTACTGATAATACTTTTTCAGATTTGACGCATTCCACGAGTAGGACAATGGGACTCCATTCAGGTCTTCCAAATCATAAGCCCCATTTAACAAACGTTCTGTAACTCTGAATGGACCTTCCCATGCTCGACCGAAAACACCACTTGGCACCCCCGTTGCTCGTCTTAGAACCAGCTCGCCCACGTTGAACCTGCGTGTTCGAACTTTGGAGTTGTAGAACTTTTCTGATCTTTTTTTATACATGGCGTTCTTGAAATCAGCCTCCATCCTTCTTTCTTCCAACAGGTCTGCACTTAGGGCGAGCGCCTGGTCGTTGATGTGCTCTCCAAAAGTCATTGTCCGATGGCTCGGAATCTTTTTTTCTGCGGGTATAACAGCTTCCGCACCAAATGCCAGGGCAAAAGGGGTTTCCGCAGTTGATGTTCTAAAAGTAGTTCGATAGACCCATAATATTTCGGGCAACTCTTCAGCCCATCCTCCCCCCCTTGGAATTATCAAGGCTAGCCTTGAGGGTATGCTTGATAATTTTATTGACAGCTTTTACTTGTCCGTTTGACTGGGGGTAATACGGAGTAGAGTAATGTTTTTTTATGCCCCAGCGAGCACAATTTTGTCTGAATTCACTTCCATCGAACTGTTTGCCATTATCTGTTACCAATGATTGGGGAAGCCCAAAACGACAAATGATATTTTTCCAAACAAAGTTTCACATTCTTTGTTTGGTGGCTTTTACAATAGCTTCAGCTTCCGCCCATTTAGTATAGTAATCAACGGCAACCACAACATAATTTACTCCCGATGTGCCAGTAGGAAATGGGCCGATCAAATCGATTCCCCATTTAGCAAATGGCCACAGGCTGTAAACCGACACCAGTTCTTCAGGTGGGCTATGGATAAGTGGGGCATGTACCTGACACTTATGACATGCGCGGGCATACGCGAGCGAATCTTTCTTGAGGGTCGGCCAGTAGTAACCTTGTCTGATGATTTTATATGCCAAGACAAGCCCACCTGAATGGTTTCCGCATACTCCATCATGAATATGTTCCAGAATTACATGACCCTCTTCAGAAGTAATACACTTCAATAATGGAAGTGAGAAACTTCTTTTATATAAATGCTCGTCTAAGATAGTATAACGAGCAGCTTGTAATCTGAGGCGAGTAGCTTGTGCTTTATTTTCAGGGAGAAGTCCTTTTTGTAAGTAATTTAAAATTGGAGTCATCTAGGTTTCTTGCTCGCCTGTCACATGGGCGACCACAACTCTGGGGATTGATGGCGAACAAGTTGTGACGACCACAATATCCGCCGTGCTCGTCACTTCTTCTACTGTTGCCAATCGTGCCAAGGCATCAGCGAACGAATTATCCAATCGTGGTAATTGTTCTATGTAAACTTGTTCAAATTGTTCAAGCAACTCCTTTGCTAGTTGCTGATATTGTGCCATCTGTTCGCCTCAGGCCTCGTACTCGCCTAATACTTGATATACAATTATTTGAGAATCGCTATAAATCATCAGCCTCTGAATTCCCATTGTCATACCCATGTGTAGTCCAGTGATCAAAGCTTCGTACTCGGCTTCGTTATTTGTGGCTGGGAAATCAAAACGGATGGCCATCGTGAAAGTTTGTCGAGTTGGGCAGATGAGAACCACGCCTGCTCCGGCTCTTGAACTTGTTGATGAGCCGTCAACATACATGTGCCATGGTTGGTCGACACCTCTTTCGGGCATTTGTGGATATGTCAACTCGACCATGAAATCGGCCATAGCCTGGCCCTTCATTACTGTTTGTGGTGTGAACGTAATGCTAAATTGGCCTAACTCCACCGCCCACTTGAGTAATCTGCCTGCAGTGTCTGGTCGGTGGAGAACTTGTCGCAATGGGAATGTGGTTAACACCTCGACTGAGTGATCGAAAAAGTATGGTCACAGTTTTTGAACCCTCATAACGAGAGCATATGCAAGTTTTTCCAGTGGAGGGTACCGGAGCTCGGCTTCTTTGAGCACCTGACTTACATAATAAATAGGCAAGTGTGTCGCTCCCTCTGCCCGAACGAGCACAACGCTTATTGCATGCTCGGATGCAGCAAGATACAGATAAAGCTGTTCGCCTGGAACAGGCTTAGATAATGTTTGTGTATCTGCTAGATATCGTTTTAATGATTCGAACGCATTTTGGCAATGCTCTGTCCACTGGAATTTTCCTTTCTTTAATGCGTCAAAGAAAGGTTTGCATTTGTCTCCAGTTCGTGATATAAACCGACTTATAGAAGCTAAACGTTCAGTTAATTTTTGGATATCTTTCACACTTCTGGGGGCCTGCATGTCGAGCATGGCTTGAATCTTTGATGGGTTCGCTTCAATCCCCCATTGACTGACCATATGTCCTAGGAATTTTCCTGGGTGAACCCCAAAGCTGCATTTCTTCGGATTTAACTTCATGTTGTACTCCCTGAGAATATCAAACGTTTGTGCGAGGTGGGTGATGTGGTCTTCCTTGTGCTCGATTTTTACCACAATGTCATCAATGTACACCTCAATTGTTTGACCTATGTGTTCGTCGAACATTTTGTTCACCAAACGTTGATACGTTGCTCCAGCATTCTTTAATCCGAATGGCATGCGTTGCCAACAATACATATTCTTTTCACTGCAGAAAGCCGTACTCTTTTGATCGTCTGGATGCATGGGTATTTGGTGATAGCCAGCAAATGCATCCATGAAAGTCATGAGGTCATGTCCTGCTGTGTTATCGACCAAATAATCGATATGTGGCATCGGGAAATTGTCTTTCGGGCATGCCTTGTTTAAGTCAGTGAAATCTATGCATAACCTCCAAGTTTCGTTGGATTTGCGGATGAGCAGAGGGTTTGCAAGCCATTTTGGGCATTTTACTTCTCGAATCAATTTATTATCGAGCAATTTTTTGATTTCACTATCCATAGCTGCATACTTCTCCGGACTGAATTTTCTGCGCTTCTGGATTATTGGAATTTGTGTTGGGTCAAGATTAAGAGAGTGACATGCATGTTTAGGATCAATGCCGACCATGTCCTCATGTGACCACGCGAACACATCCAAATTTGCTCGGAGATACGCGACCATTTATGTTCGGAATGGTTCCGGTAATTCTGAACCAATAAACACTTCTAATTCTGGTCTGTTCGGGTCGATATTGACAGACTCTAATTATTCAACAGGCGTTGCTCGCCTCTTTTTTAACTTCCATCGAGGATCTTCGATCGACCCCCAGTGCTCGTCAACTACCTCCATAGGATCAAAACCAATACGAGGTTCTAGGTCCGGTAGCTCGTTTGGCGGATCAATATTCATTAAATCTGAAATATGGGCTATCATCCCAGGTTCTATGTCCGCCCGTGGAGATGTGCTCGTCAGAGGAGGTATGAGCGTCCTCGGCAACATATTTGCCCGTTGGCTTGATTCTCCAGTTTCCCATGTTTGCTCCATCATGTTAATGATGTTTTGCTTTTCTGGCGCACATGACAGCAAACAATCTCGAGCTTTTTTCTGGTCGCCTTTTATGCTACCCGTCCCCTCTTGAGTTGGAAACTTAACATAATAATAATAAGTCAAACAGGCAGCTTTGAATTCCTGAATAAACGGGCGACCTAGAAACCCGTTATAAGTAGACGGAGCATCTACGATTACAAAGTCTAGCATTCTAGTTCGTCGGATCTCCGGATTTAAAGTTGACTCTAGCTCGACTCCTAACCTGATCATACCATAGGGCCGGGTTACAGATTCCCCGAAACCCATGATGGTGTGATCATATGGTTCTATATAACTACTTAGATCCCCAACTTGCTTCTCCATTTGGTGCAGAGTGTTGACGAACAAAATGTTCGCGATATGCTTTATGATCGACCAGAGGGATGCGTCTTCAAAACCAAGAAGACGAAAGGCCCGATGGTTAGAGAGTCATTGTGGGGGGTGATTATCTTGCGTCGAGATCGTCTTCCAAAACATGATTTGATGAGAGGGTGGCGTCTTTAGGCGATGTGCTCGCCACCTTCACGATGGATGCTTTTGTATGGCACGATCTCCAACTTCTTTCGCTGTTCGATAATGTCGGTGCTGATAGCATCCACCCTTTGGACCATAATCGGGGCCGAATCATGTGGATTTCTTGACTCTCCGACCTCTACTCATGGTAGGTGCCCTCTTTTGGGTAATTTTGACCTCTTTGCGGGATTCCCGGGATCCTTTGTCGATGATCTTCTTCGGTTTTACGCTTACCCCTATGATCACCTATTTTTTTACGTTCGGGAGTCTCTTTCACGGCTTTTTGAGGAAGCTGCGAAGAGGCGATTCTCTTCATATAACTTCAAAGTTGGCGAAGTAAATCGCGACATTCTTGATATTATGTCCGATGTACTCATGATAAGCGCAAAACTTGGAAGCATTAAGCGATTTTTATCCATTATTATTCTTCGTGGCTTATCCAACATGTCCCGATCTTTAATTTGATTAAATATTGTTTCTACCAAAACGCCCGTAAGGCCGTGGGGCATGTCTTCGCCTTTCAATCTTCAAATGGTTTAAAAGATCCTGGGGGTTTATACCCCTCATTCATTACTTTTTTACCAAAAACTCTTTTTGTTATTGCTTACGACCTAATCGTGATTGGCGGCGGATCTGCATGGCTATAATCTTAGGCGCCATTTCTGGAATTCGGCATATGTGTTCGCCAATCGATGCATGGCTTTCCACATATATATTCGTAATGCGGTCGAACCTCAGACCACCATGAGGATCTTGACATCCTCTTCAACCTGGGCTCCATCGTCACAAACATTTGTCAAATCTTTCGATGTATGCTCGATCTGACTCACCCTTTAGCTGGGAGAAATGTGCCAACCTTTGTTTTGGTGATGGGCGAGCACACATGGATGAGAAATGGGACAGAATTTCTATCGGTGGGCGAAAGGCGTGATGGACTTGTGAGCGAGTAGAAAAACCATCGTGGGCGATGCATAACGTCATGGGGAATGAAGACCTTTGCGTCGCGTCGGTGGCGCCTAATGGCGATCATAAAATGAATATTTCTTTGAGGTGAACATGTGGGTCGGACCAAAGATCGAACATAGGGATTGGTGGTCGGATCTTTGCTTTCTCTTGTATTTCGGTGCCATGATCGCCGGTGTTAGTGGCGGCGAGGCATTGTGCTGCTCGAGGTAGTCCTTCGTTCGCTGGGGCGGTCGGCCTATAAACCTTCGATTGCTTTTTGCATTTCTACAAATTTCGTGGAACTGACAGACTTTGATCGGGGTTGTGTCCCATCATGAGGACCCGGGGGGTCATGCTCATGATGGGGCAGTCCCCCTTTCCAAGTTCATCCTTGACTACCCAATCGATGATGGATAGACTATTTAGTTCAAGCCGATTTTTGTTCGGGATGTGGGCAATCATGAGGATCTGAGGGAGCCGGCATGTTCATCGGCTGTTCTCTCCCAGGATCCTGTCTCCAATGATTGCCGATTCGGTCTTTAAGGGAGAGCCTCAAACGTCCAAATGATGATGGTCTGGACCCTTGAGGCTGCTCGTCGTCCGACATATCATCAGCCTTTTTGTTGGCGCTTTAAATGCAATTTTTTCAACTTAACTTGCTCATTATCTCGGTGTATGCGAGCGTCGATCATCATCATCTTGAACTTTCAACTTGGCCAAATCCTTTTCGGCCCTCTCTTTCTGTGCTCGCAACAAGAAAGTGATGGCCTTTGTTGTAACATGGGATTGTTGGTGATATCTTCAAGATTGATGGTTTCATGGTCGATCGATTTTTGTGAAAGGTGATGTTGAGCCTCTTTCGAGCGTGAGGTCGGCTCATTCGTCGACCTCTCCGTCGGAAAGTATTCCTAGATTGAGGCATTATATTTCTTTTTTTTTTTCGCCATTATCTACGGGATTGTGTGTGGGTTGGTTTTTTCGACCCTCCTTCTAAGCGCCAATTATTTTAGTCATTTTTTATGGAGAATATTATGTGGCTAATTTGATAACAACTCACAAACAAAATAAATGCGTGTCAATATACGGTAAAAAACGAGAATTTGTTGACCCAATTAAAGAAATGACTACTGGGGGGCATTCCAAGCCAGGGATGTCATATTGTGAGGTTTACATACACAGTACACCATACTTCTCATGGGGAAAACTTCTATGAAAGAAGATGATTTGGGGAGAAAGTGTGTGAGTGCTAGGTTTTTTTCTCAACGTATGAGAGTACTTGGGAATTTTTTTACGAACCTAACCACTCGGGAAATTTTTGTGAACCACGGAATTTTTTGAAGACGCCTCTCTTGTTTTTTTTTCTTATATTTATAGTACTTTGACAAGCATGAGCTGGTTTGGCTAGCATGAGCTGGAGACTCCGTGTCTTGCAAGAACTCATGTGATGCTGCCACGTTTTCAACCGTCTTCTGGTTGACCTTTGCATTTACTTGTTTATAAGACACTCTTTTTGGTCGTCCAAATCAATCTTTTGCTTTCATTGATTGCCTGTTCGCCCTTTGACCATATCAATATTATCTTGGGATCCTTTGTCCTCATCGAGCATATCGAGCCTTGGTTACTCGAGCTTCTTCGAAGTTCAACTTTTACGAAATCGGACATCGACCCTCGAGTCACTTGACTCAAATTTATCGATTTCTTTTTTGATCGATCATTTCGATTGATCGGATCAACATATCTTCAGGATCATCTCGGGGATAGCATCGGTCATTATGCGGTTGGCGGCGGTGAGCATACTTGCTTGGTCGGCAAGTGGGGAGCATACTCGCTTGGTCAGCAAGTTGGCGAGCAAACCTGTTTGCTCGGCAAGCTGGTGAACAAAGTCGCTTGGTTGGCAAGTGGCGAGCTGGCGAACATACTTATTTGGTCGGCAAGCGGTGAGCACACTTGTCCATCGAGCATGGTTATTTTAATAGATTAATACACGTGTCCCTCTGACGTGTATAAATTAATCGAGTAATTGTATCGAACACAACAATATCATATGTGTTTTAATTATAGTGAGTAACAATTCCAATTGCAAAACTCCCACACCACATGGTGCTTCAAGCTTTTATCTGTAACCCACATGGCCTTGCAAGTCTATTGCATGACTTATCACTTCTTTCAACTTTATCTCTGCAACCTATATGACCTTTCCACCACCTATTATGCATACCTTGTCCTATAATATCAAAATTGCTTTCTCTGCACTCATAAATTAACTCCTTTCACAATTTGGATATGCAAAACTCACCTTATACTCCTAAATTTTTTCTTAGTGTTAGTTTTAAAAACAAAAAAATTTATCAGTTTTTTATTTTATTTTATTCGGTACCAATTTAGGACCGCGGATGATAGCAAAGAACTCATGGACATTGTTTTCAGCCACACTTGTTCGGTTGTAATGGTCAACACTTATTCGCAAGTATTAATCATTGACATGACATACAACACGAACAAGTACGATATGCCTTTGCTTGAGGCAGTTGGGACAACAAGCACTCACAAGACGTTCACCATCGCATACACATTTATGATCCGTGAAACGCAGGAACACTTCGAATACATCCTACGATTTATTCGGGGATTGTACGAGAAGGATCCACCAAATGTCGTTATTACGGACAGAGCTTTCGTGATGATGAATGTTGTGGATTTAATTTTTCCAACGTCTCAAGCACAATTATGCAGATACCACATCGAGCAATTTTTTTGAGGCCGGGCTATTTTACAACCAGGATTTCAAAATGAGTTTGCTGAAGGTTTTAAATATAAACGAATTACATAATCGGTGGCAATGCTAAACAGTGGAACATTAGGTGGAATTCTTTAAAGGAAACGTACAACAGCTTTGAGGGTCTAATTACATATTTTGAACAAACGTGGCTTATTCCGCACTACAACAAAATTCTAGGGATGTATATCGATCATCGCATGCACTATGGGAATTACACCACAAACAGGTAATCCTACAATCTTTTTACTTTTCGTGTTACCTATTATATTTATTTATACCGATGAACAATCACTATTACACGCTTATCATAACTAATACTATTCGAACGATGTATTGAGTCAGGTCAAATATATATATATATATATATATATATATATATATATATATATATATATTGGTTGATATACGATACATCTTTGAATACAATCATTTAAATATTTTTTATTTTATTATTAATGTAGGGTTGAACAAGAACACCATAGGGTGAAAAAAACTTGGATGGCGGGCTTCAACACTTTGACATTATCTTCCGAAAGCTTCACCAGGTCATGGAGTTGCAAATATGCGAGATCAAAAAGCAATCCAGGTTTAGTGGCCACAAAACAAGGACTAATATGTTAGAGAACGTAATCTACAGCCAACTAGTACGCAATATCACGTCTAAGGCATTAGAACTCATTGTCAAAGAATCGGGAAGGAAGCTGGGCCAAAAAAAAATGCGGTCATTTTCTCAAGAGAACACATGGTCTTCCGTGTCATTGCGATCTTACAGAGTACTTTAAGTTCAACTACCCCATACCTTTAAACTGTATAGACTCATTTTGGAAAACATTGGAAATAGATTTTTCTAGTGTACCTACCACCAAAATAGATGATGGCGGTGGTGGTAAGACTAGGAGAAAATTATTCGATGATGACACGGAAGACATTGTTCCACCAACGAAGGTTGAAAAAAACAAAAAGACTGGAAAAAGCGATCGTCAACCTTCTTGGCATGAGAAATTGAAAGAAACACTGGGATTGAACAAGTCTACTAAAAAAAAAGGGTAAGGAGAGAGTGGACGCAACTAATACGCAACAAGATATTCCCCCACAAGCTGATTGTAGACATAGCATATCTGAAGGGTGTATGATAAGTTTTTCTAAACAGACTCGGAACAGATTTTCCTAAAATCCTCTGTCTCATTCCCCCGAAACTCCAACTTCAAAGCAACGGAGGCCCCAACCTTCCGATGTCCCACCTCGCAACAGTACCTCTAGTTCAAGTAGGCCTCATCCTCAAACAACTATGAACGATCCAATACCATTTTATAAATCTCAGGTGGAGGCCGATTTTCCTCCATATATCAGAGGTTATATTCATTAAATACAATAGCGTAATTGGAGATGGTAAGCTGATTTCGAGTTGTTGCACTTTCGCAATCTACGGAACCCGGGATCAATGGTTTAGGTGCGAAAAAGACCTTTTCTTTGTCTGCAATCAAGAAACGATTTATCAAGAACATTTTACCCAAGTTACACAACCATGGAAGATTTGGCAGTTTCACTTTGTCACTTCAAAGGTCCTGCCAAAATGGACAAATGGTTTACATTACCTGAACATGGGTATCTAGTTGCAACCACGTATAACGTTATCGTAATGTCGTTCAGTGAACACGGCGGACATTTTTGCCTTCGCAACAATAGATGCTTATCCACGACGTCCAAACTCAACTTTGGTCTTGGGGGCGTGCACAACAATTCGCATTGGATATTGGTAAGGAAAAACTATGTTGATGTTATTTTATAATTTGTTTTCAATTTATGATTTTTATTGAATTATAACTATAATTTTTAAAGCGTAATTACAAATTGCGTATATGGCAATAAGCGACCATCCAATTACCATTCTTATCTACATCTTTGGAAAAAAAAAATGATGATCCTTACGTAGAAGGTTTAGATTTAGAATTTGAAAGGGGATAGAGTTTCACCGTACATTACCTGACTTGGATGCGCATGACGTGCGTCTAATTATAGGTCTACAAATAACGATCAACCTCAGTTTTTATAATTTTTTAGTATTTAATTCATTTTTTAATTCAACTTTTTCATGTAATTGTATATTTATAACGACAAGTTTTTACAAATAACGAAAAATTTCATTTTTTCATGTAATGTATATTTATTTTTTCATGTAATGTGTATATTTATTTTTTCATGTATAAATTGATAATTGATACATATTAACTGAACTATAATATAGTTGATAACAAAATAACTAATACTTTGTATACAAATAACTATTAATTTTCAATGAATGAACTAATACTTTTCATTTGATGAACTAATACTTTTCATTTGGTCAACTAATATTGTTGATAACCAAATGACTAATACTTTTCAATTTATGAACTAATACTATATGACCAAACAACTATAATACTTTTCAATAAAACAACTAATACTTTATAACTAAATAATTAATACTTTTAAATTAATCAAATAATATTAATTAAATAATGAAAAATGAAATCTGTCGCGCTCGTTGCGCGACAAAATTAATCTTGTCGCGGTCAACGCGCGACATCTGAAAAGTGTAACTTGTTATGTTGAAAAGTGCTACTTGTATGTTTATAAAAATACACTATGAAATTAATAAACGGTGCACCTAGGCTCTTTTTAAATGAAATAACTAATAAATTCAAAACTAAACAACTAATACTTTGAATGAAACAACTAATATTATTTGTATCAAGATTTTACATGTATTCAGATTCGATACTATCCCAAGATTTTACAAATCTACGGAAACTTTTTAAAAAAATTCGCGAATACACTTATAAATTGAAATAAATTAACATTTTCGAAAAAATAAATAAATTATGTCGCATAGTCAACGCGACAGATGCCTTCTCTGTCGCATTGACCATGCGACACCGACCTTCCCTGTCGCGCCGTCCATGCGACACAGACCACCTATGTCGCGGTCAACGTGCGACGGCAGGCTCGTCAAATCAAGTTTGTTAAAATGTGGATATAGCAATTCAGATATGGAAGCACACTAGTTTAGTTTAGTAGGGAAGCACTCAAGCACATGAGTTGATAGATTCAGACTACCTTTGAGAACAAAAATGTTTTCTGTCCCATAATTTTTTATAATTTCTTTTCCATCTAAAAAGAAATTAATTATCAATTTTAGCATCTTAACTATTTTGATTATTCAATTTTGATCCAATTTTCACTAAAAATACATAATGATGTCAATTTTAACTATTAAGATAGTATTTGCGGACTCTGTTTACAATTTAAAAACATTTCTTAAAAGCTAAAGCCGTGTGAGAACAACTTCAAAAAAAGTGCTTATGTCTCATCCAGTACTAGAGCTTGCAAATACCACTATAAGAAAATAGTGCATTGTCTACGAAATTTTTCAATATTTTTCAAATTTTCAACGAAAATAATTTCTTCTTAAAAACACACTAAAAGAACATAAGATTCACACCTTAAAATCACCTTTCCCCGATGATAATTTGGAAGCTCTGTTTTTATTCTTAGTATCTAGTTTTTTTTATAGTACCCCAAGCGAAAAATTGGGTCCTATATTGTAGTGGGGATGGTGCTGTTAGATAAATCGAGCCGCTCGAAAGTTCAATTCGGCTCGAACTCAGCTTGTTTATATTGATAAACAAGTCAAGCTCGTAAAATACTCAAATTACTAACAAGACTACTCAAGTTCGACTCGGTTCGAACTCAACTCGTTTATATTGATAAACAAGTCGAGCTCGAGCTCGTGAAATACTCGAATTACTACTCAAGCTCGACTCGTTAGGCAAGATAGTTAAAAAAATTCTTTAATTTATCTTGGACTTAGTTACCTAGTCGAACCAAACTTTATTTGTAACTCGTTAACGTTATCGAGCCAACTCGAGCTCGACTCCATAATTGCTCGAGTCGAGCTTGAATTTCAAGTACTCGACTCGACTCAAATAACAACTCTATGGGAATGCGAGGGACTCTAATTAATAATAAGTAAATATTAGAATTTCATTAAGTTTAATGTTGTAATTTTAAGTGAGTCATAAATGAAAAATTACGATTTGATTTGTCTAGTCGTGCTTCGCCGCCCCAAAAAATTACTGGATTAGCTAAGGTTTTAAGATTTGTAAATTGAACTACTACTTTTGGTTTATATATATGCCTTTTCTAAAAATGACCTAGTATAATATATTTTGTCAATAAATATTTGATTTTGATATGCATGTGAGGAAAAGCTTGATATTGTTTTATTCTGGCAAGTCAAACCTATTGGTCATGTTTTCCAGGCTCATGTGCATATTATTCTCTTCCTTGGCATATTTTGTACATTTATGCTTCCTTACATGTTTATTTAAATCTTTTTGGTTGTGAGACAAGATATATAATATTGGTTGTGTTGTAGCACAAATTAAACTGGATATGTGCTCGTATCCGACACGTCAGCAGGGCCCACCTAGGCCCAAATTGACCCGACCCGATAGGAGATCAGGGCTAACACCTCGCAGATCGCTGGATCAAGTAACGACCGGAGGATGTGCGATCAGAGCGACCTTGAGGACCTCGGTCTGACATAAATGCAGAGCATTAACTACGACTGGGCGGGTGTCAGACAGGCGACGCCGAAGAACTTTCCTAAATCATACCTAAATCAGAGATAAATCAGAAAGGGCGACACCGATTGACTTTTTCAAAGGTAACCTAAACGGCCAATTCCCCGCCGTCCGGAATTACTTGGGTCAATGTGTTTAGGTCCGCGAGGTCGACAACCTCAATGAGCGACCTCCTCGAGACATCCGAGGCGAGGTCGGACGAAGAATAAAGATCAGTGTCGGCGGGCGACCTCCCGAGGTCGCCGCCACAAAAGTCAAGCAGTGAGCACAACACAAGAAGATAATCCGGCAAAATCAGGAGTCAATGTCAACCTCGCGAGACGAGACAAGCATTTATTTAATGTAAATCTAGTTTTAATTATTAGATCCACAGTTGTAATAAAACCCTAAAATAAAGGGTTGAGACGAGCTTGTAAGGTTTTTTGGCCTATCAAGGGTGGTCCTCTCCTCTATAAATAGAGGACCATACCCCATTGTAAAGGGACACTTCCATTTGGCCCTCATTCATGATATATACAAAAAAAACAATATTCGCGAGGAAGAACTCAAGAGTTCTTCCCGCAGTGTTCTTATTCATTTATTATGTTTGATAGTTATTAATTGGTTCACATCATAGCCACATTAAATTCGTAAGTCCGACCCGATAAAATCGCTATCAACATGTTGGAGTTAAAAAAGGATGTTATTCAAGTATTTTTGCTACACCAAGAGATGAATGCATATGATGTTTGACGTTTGGCATAGTTTCCACTTATGGATTCCTCCTGGAAAATAATTTGACGGCATCTGCAAAAGGTTTGTTTAACAATATACATTTTTAGCATTAATGAAAATAGAAATTCAGGCATGGTTTTATTCTTTTCTGCACCTTTTTTTTTATCGGTAAAGAGAAATATTGTTAAACGAAAATGGGTATAAAGGGTACCCATAAGATTTACACATTTACATATACAACAAGTTAACAACTTATTTTCTACACCTTAATTTACGGTTCTGCCATTCTGGTCTCATATAGAGGTTACTACGATAGTAAGCCACATACACTTAGCAGTTTAAGTACATTTTTCAGCAAGAAGCTAGTGTATTTTCTGTTTTGACATTTAGAATACAATTCATGTATTGATCAGATGCGTATTGTTCAGTAATACTGACCAATTAATACCTTTTAGTAAAACAACGAATACCATAAAAAAATAATTTACATGAATTACATGCTGCAACTGGTGCACATAATTATTTGCCTTTCGTGATTGGATGGAGTGTGCTGCCTAGTACTTTGTAATAGAAGCCTTTATTTGCTTTTGGGTTTATAACCTAAAGACTTTTACACTCCGATTGTGATTCTAAGTGATAGGCTAGCTCTCTTGATTTGAGATGGCGGATTTTTATTGAAAATATATATATTTTGAATGAATCTTGTATTTGAATTGTGTCTTTAAAAGTGTCGGTGATATTTTTAAAAACTACGATGGATATATGAGTATTTCGAGATTGTTAATGTTATGGCTCTTATTATTGAATTTGAGCTCCATTAATTTTCAAATTAATATTAAGTTGATGAGTCTTGTTGAAAGAGCTTAATTAGTTCGATATCGGCTTTTTAAAAAAATAATCAAATTTGATGGGTCCTTCAATCCCCTCTTTACAGGAAGAAAATCATGTATTCCTTGGTATATAATATGATATTGACAACTAATACCAAAAATAAACTAATGCAGTCGTGGGATTTTCATTATTTTAGAAGTAGTCCATCAGCTTTTTAGTTTCAAGGAAACATAATTGTATATATAATTGATACATGGATGAAATGTCACTGTTTATAGAAATATGGAAAATCTCATCAATTGTATTCACCTTCTTCACTTTGGAAATTGGAAATTAAATATATTTTTAAATGATTCTAGTTGTTTTACTTAAAAGTATTGATTGATCAGTATTAATTGATATTAACTTTTTTGTGCACCCAAGTACATTTAGGATGGACCTTTTTAAAGTTTTATTTCAATGATTAATAAGACCAGTTGCTTGTAGTTATAGCATTGGAGATTTGGTGTTAGATTACAAGTAATCAACTGTTGCAATGGTAGCTATAATATTCTGACCCACCATTCATTATTTATTATAATTATTCCACCTTTGCTAATATTACCATTAATTAATTAAGCCCCCAATAATTGTAGCTAAACGACAATTAAAAATCATTAAGATCGTAAAAGAGATATAGAATGAGAACCATTCAAACTTAAACGTGCCATTAACTGTTTGGAATTTTATTCTGGAAGCAAAGCTAAAGGAATAAATAAAAAAAGCAAACCCATGTAGGCAAGCAATTTAGATCCTACTACTTTTTTTAATAGAAGAAAAAGAATTAAATAACAAAAACGAAATAAACTAAATTACAATTTCTTGTGGGTCGCGGCAATGGCGGCCTCGATTTTCCCTCTTAAAATATCTTTCTCCTCTTCATCACCCTGAAATGACATTGTTCAAATTATGCACTCATTTTTTGCAAAATGACATTATTTTTTGCTCACTTATGCTCCAATAATTTTCATCTTTTTGTAAATCGTCCTAATGCATTTACCAAAAAATGACAAAATTTGAACGTACGTACAGTACAGGAGTAAAATCTATGTTTTAAATTTGGTAAATTAAAGAAAGGAGATAAATTAAGAGAATAGTACCTCAAGAAACACAGTCTTGAAAAGTCTCCCTGAGAAAGCATTGATGCTACAAGTAATGATTTTGAGCTTTAATGATTCAAAAACTTCACATAACCTAATTATTGTGTCTCTTCTTTCACTGCAAGCTAGGCTCACCACCATTATCTTTTCTCCCATGTTGGATATTCTCATCTGCCAATCCAAAATAATTAATATCCCAATTAATTCATGTATTTATTTAGAAGCACATATATCAACTCGCATTACAATATACAAAATACCAATCATTAGCAAATGCAATTGGTAAACATTAGATATAGCCCAACATGTTGTACTTCTTCAACCTAACATGCAATATTTCATTAGATTTCGAGTTTCTTAGCACGTTACATAATTAAAGTAATTAGTTTGATTAAAGACGAGGTATATAAGTATCACCCAATTATTAAGAAAGCCCACCTCAAGAACCTCAATGGGAGATGGGTGGTCAATTCTTGTTCTCTTAGGTTTAGAAAAAAATGGCTCTGTCCCCTCTAAATAATCATTCTCAGAAACTGCACCATTTGATTCCAAATTCGAAATTTCAGCTTGAATTTTACTCTCTTCATCTTGGAGTGATTTGATGTGCTCAATTGCATCTCTGATAATAGATGCCTTATCCATCTACATAAAAAAATCAACCGTAATCAATTAATTAATTCATTCAATATTTAAGGAAAAAACAAAATGATTAAGGCCACTTCCTCAAAATTGATTCTTATGGAAACTGATCCACAAAATCATTTAAGTGGTAGGGCCACAATTAAATCGTACGTGTATTCTAGAGTTAACTAATATATAAACTATTATAAATTGAAAAAATCAACTTGAAATTTATTCTCTTCATCTTGGAGTGATTTTATATGCTGATCATAGATGCTTTGTCCATCTATATTAAAAAAAATCAACCATAATCAATTACTTAATCCATTTACTATTTAAGAACAAGACAAAATCGAGGTTGATCACTCCTCAAAATTGATTCTTATGGAAACGGCTACACACAATAATTTAAGTAGTAGGGCCACAATTAAATCATGTATTCTAAAATTAACTAATCAATTATGACAAAAACTATTGTAAATATGTATTTACTTATCAACTAGTATTACTGTTGCGCAAACGAAATGTTGCTGCTATGTACCTATAATACCACTGTTGTACATACAGAGTACAATAACTAAAAAAAAAATCAAACAATTTTTAAACCGGGACACTCAAAGAAGAGAGTTCAGACCTACCCATAAAACTATTGTAAATTGAAAAAATCAATGCCGCGTGGACCTTAATGGGAGCATTATTCACATAATGAAATATTAAATGTCAGTCAATATATAATTTAATAGTGGCGTCACATATATTAATTATTACCTTTGTAATGTTAGGGACTACTGATCTAAGTGCATAGAGTTTCTCATTTAGTTTTTTTCTTCTATTTCTCTCAGAGACAATGTTCTTTGAATTAATCGCCATTGGTGACTGCACTCCATCAGGCGAGCTCGAGTCGTAATAGACCGATATAGCCTCGTCGAAGTAACTGCATTAGATCAAGAAAATTTGAAATTACTTTTTTGCCCTTTTGCTCTAAAATGAAAATAAATTACCTATCGAGTTCTTCACTTTGGAGGAACATGTTGGTTTCCCAGTAGTTCCTGTAATCATCAATGTTCTCCATGTTAGAGAAACAAGAGAGAGAGAGTGGTGATGCTTTTGCTTTCTGTAAGAAGAGAGAGGAAATATGTTGTTGTTTCCATCATTTGTGGGTGTGGGGGAGTTTTATAGTGTCACTTTATAATATCACGTGGGATTAAAAAAATTATAGTGTGCAGTATCGAATTCATCTGGGGTGCGATTCGGGTGGGATTCTTAAAATAATGCACGGATTCTTAAAAAATGCACGGATTCTTAAAAAATTAATAATATGCAGTATCGAATTCATCTGGGGTGCGATTCGGGTGGGATTCGCACCCGATTCGCCAGAGATTCGCATCCAATTCGCCACGTGGCGAATCCCAATTTTTTTTTTTTATTATCGGATACGCGTATCCATTATTTTTTTATTTTTTTATTATTGGATACGCGTATCCTGTTCCGAGGATACGCGTATCGGATACGTATCGGAATTTTTTTGTAAAATTTATTAAATTTTGGGGTTTTTTTTGTAAAAAATTAAAACTTACTAATAATTTGAAGGACACACTCTAAAACTTATTAAATATTAAAATTTATTAATCTTTTATTATGATTTATGACTTGTATAGATTAATGATATTTGATTTAATTGTTATTTTGTTACTTATGAGATGAATTCCTTGATATTAGTACTTGTGTTTTAAATACTCTTGATATTATTACATGTGTTATATATAATTGTTGTAAATTTTTTAATATTATTACAAGTGATATATATAATTAAATTAAAAAAATTGACGTATCTTGACCGTATCGTATCCTAAAAATTTGAAAATTCTGAATCACATAATAAATAGATATAGATGTCTGCTGTCCATGGCATGGCCGTGCAACATAGTTACTTTGTTAGGAAAATAGTGTCCATAGATGAAGAAGGGAGAATCTTAGCCAAATGGGCTCCACACCAACACTGGAAACGATTGACTGCCCCAAATGTGAAATTTAAGATTTGACTAACTATTTTTATTAAATAAAAAAATTGTACAAATCTCATTTTCTTTAGGAAAATTTTCAGATCGAGATCTAATTTTTAAGTTGGGTTTACCACAATTACTCATTTTATAAGTATTTCAATTCAAGACTTGATTATACCCCACTTTATAAAAAAAAAATTAAAATTTGATTTAAATATTTATTTCTTAATTCAAGCCCAGCAAAAAAAAAAAAGTTAAAAATAATAGGGGGACCACCACCCCACAAGAGGGGGACCACCACAAGAAGGAATAACATTCTCTCTCCGTGTTTCGAACCTGCGATCTCAAGGTCTCAGGTACGAGTTTACTAAGATAAATGAATTGTATATCAACTTGACTCTGTTTGTTCTTGTTAACAAGTTTTTTCAAACGAGATCAAACATATATTTTTCAAGTTGAAATCCGAATAATTTACAAATGATTTTGTTTGATTACATCCCGCCTAGTTGATTCTTAAAAATGAAAAGCTTATAATTTATATATTCCAATTATGTACAAAATAAAAACAGTATTAATAATAGTAGTTCTCTTATAAAGTAATATTGCCTCATACAATATCCTAAAAAATAGCAGAGAAGAGATCACTGATCCAAAAATAGGCACAAAATTGGGTCACAAATACAATACTCGTTATTTGCCATAGTATTATTATATTGTTGTTCATGCATGTAGTGTTACTGGTATTAAGTATTAATACTATATAAATAAACAATAATGTAAATATTGCATGCAAATTTAGTATATACACAAACTAGTGATATTGTTAGACTGTTAAGAGTAAAATACGTAATTTATAAAGGCTATATGTAATTCTGAATTTGACCGGCAAAATATTTCAAACAAATTAGGCCCCCTAATGGATTTCATGTTTTCACCATTTTTCAATGAATATCGAAGCATTAATGACCAAGTGGTAGAACTGTTTGCTAATTAGGACAGATCTCTTTTATAATACTACTATATGGATGTCCATTTTCATGGCTTAGATTATTTTAATTAATGGAACTTAGAATTTTAAAAATTGCAATAGTTTAGTTTGATGTAATCAATGATGTAGGTTTTCAGTTAAAAAAAAAAGTGAGCTACGTTTTCATCCTTAAGAAAAAAATAAAATGAAAGCGACGTCATATTTTTCTCACTCAACATTGAAAAAGAAAAGGAGGTTTCGCATAGCTTACCAAGGAAAAACTCTAAGGTACAAAGTGGGAGAAGCAAAAAAATCGTTGAAAAAAAAAAAAAAAAAAGTGACTCTTGGGTACACGCTGGTGAAACCAAAAAAATCTAAGTTGTCATTATTCGCCCCTTCAAATTTCTACAATTAATTAACGTTTTTACACTTCTGACTAATTTTAACTTTTTGTATTTTAAAATTTTAATTTTTTTAATTTACCGAATTAATTACATTATTTATTTATACAAATTTTGAATTTCAGCACTTCTAGGCCAATTGTAGAGCGTATTTTTTAATTAATGAATTAACTACATTATTTATTAATTACATTATTTAATAATTTTAAATTACATTTTAAATTTATGTACTTTTGTGCCAATTTTAGGGTTAATTTTTTTTTTTTAAAATGTATTTTAAACTGATTTTTTAAAAATTGTATTTTCCCTATAAAAAAATTGTACTTTACCTATAAAAATTTGCATTTCTGGGTCAATTTTGAAGTGCATTTTCTTTTAAAATTGTATTTTTCCTATAAAAAAATTGTACTTTACCTATAAAAAATTACAATTCTTGGCTGATTTTGGAGTGCATTTTCTTTTAAAATTGTATTTTTCCTATAAAAAATTGTACTTTACCTATAAAAAATTGCACTTCTGGGCCGATTTTGGAGTGCATTTTCTTTTAAAATTGTATTTTCCTTATAAAAAATTGTTCATCCCCAAATTTTACAGAAATTGTACTTTCCCTATACAAATAGTACATTCCTATAAAAAAATATAATTAAAACACATAACCCCTAATCTGCAGAAAATATAAACACAAAAATCAGAAAATTGCAAATCAAACACAAATCTGCAAAATCCTAATCTGCATCTCATAGTTACAAATTTGCATACTAATTCACAAATTCATACTTACAAATCTGCATCCTAAAAATCATATTTACAAATAAAAAATATCTGCATCCTAAAACAAATAAAAAAAATCTTGCAGATCAAAAAAATATGCATCCTAAAAAAGCATGCAGATAATACTTTGCTTTATATTCGAAATTGGGATCGACCCATTCAGGATTCACACCGATGACGATGAAATGGCTAATATTTTTTTATTATCGGATACGCGTATCCATTATTTTTTATTTTTTATTAAAGCATGAATATCTGCCCGAGGATAATGTCGGATACAATATCGGAATTTTTTTGTAAAATTTATTAAATTTTGGGGTTTTTTTTGTAAAAAATTAAAACTTACTAATAATTTGAAGGACACACTCTAAAACTTATTAAATATTAAAATTTATTAATCTTTTATTATGATTTATGACTTGTATAGATTAATGATATTTGATTTAATTGTTATTTTGTTACTTATGAGATGAATTCCTTGATATTAGTACTTGTGTTTTAAATACTCTTGATATTATTTCCAATTTCCATACCCATCTCCAATTTTTGTCGATCTCGTTTTCTGGTGTGCAGTAATCTCTGTTCATATGTTTCATCATTTCGATATATCCCGGGCGTGCATAGTACATACCTGATTTTTCAAACTTTTGCAAAGAGAATTTAAATTTTTAAATCCATCTGCTAGGATTATTTCGGCTAAATCATAAATTGATGTATAAAATTTTCGTTCAACATCAAAGTAGTCGCCCAAATTAAGTCTCGAACTCTCATATTTTCCGATGCTTCTCTCTGTCGAGCCGGACTCGTGACCCGTATTTTGCATAGCCCATGGATCGTTCCATACCTCAACTTTGTTTCCGTCACCCCCACGATCAAATCATGCCCAAATTTCAAGGATTTTTCGACCGATAATGTTGCTCACGTATATTTTTGGGATTGTACCTGCACTCACTTCTCTAAACTCTCCCCGAGGAAAGTATCGAGCCTTGAGTGTTTTGGCAAGAAGACTATCCCCGTGTTGAATTATTCTCCACCCTTGTTTCGCCAAAAGAGCCTTATTGAACACCCCGAGGTCCGAATGCAATGCCTTTTTCCCATTTAAAGTGCATAGCCTTTCCGAGCTAATCAATGCGTCCTTCCTTCATCGTTCTTTTGATGAATAAAGAATCTTGTAATGTTTGAGCGGATTTTGTCCATTTGAGTAGGGGAATTTTAAACTTTATTTCATAAGGTATGTTGGGATTGATATTGTATTACCGATTTAATTAGTACCAACTTAATAAACTTTAAAGATAGTGTCTTGCTTTTCCGATCCTTCAATTTTTTCCACTTTTGCCCCAACGTTCTAAAAATGTGAATTTGGGGCGTCCACATTTGTTGGTAAACTAGGTAGATCATGATGATGAGCTACTCTAGTCACACCAAGCATAAGTGCCAATTCATCCCCCTCTCAATTTTGTGTGTGTGAGAAAAACACAATTTGGAATTTATTAAGGTTAATGGCTTGGAAGATGATTTTTCTCGTATTTTTCGGGATCCGTTTTGACACAATTGAAAAATATTTTATTTGCTCTTGAATATTATTTATATTTTTGAAGAACAACTTTTGTTTTATTTGTTATTTTTTATCCGGACACCATCAACACCCCATCCTCTGGTTTTTTTATATTGGCTATTAAATCCTTAGGAACAAATAGGGGACAACGGGTCATCATCTAAGAAATCTCTAAGTTGGGAAGAAGTGTCGTTTGGTTGCCCATTCATCAAACGAGAACGAGTTTTGCGTTCACACTTTCATGATGATAGTGTCGACCAAATTTTGGGAATTCCAATCTTGTATCACTCGAAAAAAAAGAAAAGCCCATTCCACCTATCATAGGCCTTGCTCATATCCGGTTTGATTTCAAAAAACCCTTCTTCGTGGCCTTATTGTGCTTCATGTTTGGAACACCTCATAGGCCAATAGTGCATTATCGTAATAAGTCTTCAAAATAACATTAGTAGGATCAATAATTATAAAAAAAAGGGTTTTAACCGATTATAAAATTGTCTTTGTAATAATCAAAGGAGACATTACAAAAACTAATCATGAAACTTTGTATGTACTGGGGGTGATTTAACTTTTGGTATGAATAAAAGGTATGATTAAGAAAAAAATTAGAACCCGCCATGATTCAAAACAACAAGAGTTGAATCGATGACCCTTTTCCCCACAATATGCCAATTTTTTTGGAAAAAGATAGTGTACATACCATCGGGACCAGGGGCTTTGCAGGTGTGCATTTGGAAAAGAGCTTTGGTAACCTCTTCCTCCGTGAACGGTTTGGACAACTCATTCATCATGTCCTCCGAGACTCTGTGTTGAACAACTCCCAGGACTTCTTCCATATCTAGATTACCCTGTGATGTAAATAACTTTGAAAAATATCCAACAAAAACACCCTGAATGTCCTCCTTGTTGCTTTATACTATTTCTACGTAACCAAACATCACTAATAAATAATAGGCAAATTTTAGATATTTTTTTCAGTTTTTCAGTTTTTTAAACCCGGCCCGGACCCAACCCGATCTGAACCCAACCCAAGTGGTTCATGGTTCTCGACCCAAATGGTTAATGGTTTAGGGTTTAAGGTTCATGGTTTAATTACACCTTGTACAATTGGTGCACACAAACATCACTCTAAGTAATAATGTGATGTAATAATGTGATGTTACCTCACAGTCTCACTCGACGAAAACCATTAATGTGTGAATTTATTGATCATGTATTCACTTAGGCTCCATTTGGATGGATGAATTTGAAATCCGTAGATTTCACATACAAATCATCATTTTTTAATGGATTTACAAATACTTAGATTTGAGAGTGTAGGTCAGTGGCGGATCCAGGATTAAAAATTTGGGGATACAAATTTTTTTAAGGGAATTTTAGGGTTACATTTGAGTACTAATTCCTAATTATACATCATAAAATATAATTTTAAAATTTTAACATAAGGTATACCAGATGGGTAAATTTTATTTTGGGGGTACAATTGTACCCCATGTACCCCCTAAATTCGCCACTGTGTAGGAAAGAGAATGAAGGGGGAGAGAGAGGGAAGTGATGATTTGTATATAAAATTCATGAATTTCAAATTCATTCATCCAAATGGAGCCTTATATAAAATGAGAAGTATTTTAGGTATACTTTCTTGAAATATATATTGTCTCATAAAATTCATCGTAAATTAAAAATGTAAAATGAATAAGCAGAAATATTGCATTTATTTTGGATTAGTATATATGACAATCGCGATATTCTAACATTACACCATATACAAATTTGCTGATATTTTATTAGGAACTAGGGGTTTAACACGTGCCTTGCACGTGGCACGTGTAACTGTGTTCCGATTTGTCGAAGTATGATGGTGCATGTTGAACCACAAATAAAGTTTTAAATTTTACAGATCAACTGAAAGCTCCTCAAATTTTGTTGTAATAGTCAATGTGTCTGAATAACATAACCACCGGGCTTTAATTTGATATTGTATGACTGACTTGCGGGAAATTGGAATTCACAAACTATAATTGTAAACTATACAAAACGCTTTCACAAAAGTTGTTGCGATTACAATCCTTGTACACTTCAGGCTGTTGTTTGTACAAAATTGTGGTCAAATCCTTATTCGGATGAGCCTGAATTGACAGTGCTTTTGCCAATGAAAGTACCTAAAATTTTGATAATTATTCTCAATTCTTCATCAATCACATCCAATCTTTCCAAAAATTAAAGACAGGAGAGTCACTAACAAACATATCAATATCCTAATCTTTCAGAGGATAAAACACAAGTATTACGTAGAATTTTGAATATTTCTAACACATATAGAGGTCCTTATCTCCCTCGGATGCCTTAATGATGCGATAGCCACACGAAATTCATAACCAAAACATTAGAAATTGCGGCAAGCAAAGATAGGTTCCATGAATTACCTTAAAC
This sequence comes from Stenogyne calaminthoides, assembly GCA_037126765.1. Classification (NCBI taxonomy): domain Eukaryota; kingdom Viridiplantae; phylum Streptophyta; class Magnoliopsida; order Lamiales; family Lamiaceae; genus Stenogyne; species Stenogyne calaminthoides. The sequence goes on along the minus strand of JBBCBC010000007.1, from coordinate 39,186,013 downwards.
AGAAAAGACAGACTGTTGAATATCCCACCGCCTCCAAAAAATATTATTGTCACAACTAAAATTAAAATACCGCCTCCAAAAAACATTATTGTCACAACTAAAATTAAAATAACCCATGTCGCGTATATCTTTTCTACTTAATCATGCCTCTAAGAGATAATGATACCATAGATTAATTATGGATCCATCACATTTATCTATCCATTAGTTTGCATTTGGATTAAAAGAATTGATGAAAGGAGGATTTCGGGGGTTTTATTGCTAAAATCCGACTTTCAATCGACTCATAAAACAGGATAATATAACAATTTAATAAGATGAAACAATCCAAAGTTAGATCTAAATTATAGATGCAAGATATAACAGATTACATCAAAATGAATCGAGATTAGAAAATGGACCAATATATAGAGCAATCAACAAACCATATACCATATGAGAAAAGAACAAAAAATATGAGATTGAAGATGAGACTTGCGGAGATTAATTTTCAGGGTTAATCCTGTAATAGAGACTGAATTTACGGATAGGTCTTGCAAATCCTTGGCAGAAAAGATGAATATGTCTACTTTTGTGTGTGCGCACACGTGAAAAAATTTAAAGAAGTGGTATCAAGAAATTGCCCAAAAAATAATAATTACCTCAATCATACAAAAGATCTGGAGCAAACTGGAACTATGGTTCATCGACAAACTTGAAACGCAAATCTGTTGAATTCGAAACCAAAAATGAGACAACTCCAAATTTGAAGAATATCGGAACAGGGTCAGGGGAGATGGAGAATATAGATTCTGAGGAGAAATATACCTTTTAATAGTCTAAAAGTGAGAAATAGCGGACTAAAAATCGAAATCCAAAGAAAAAACCTACTGATAAAACGTCAGAAAAGATAATCAATGATGACAAGACACGAATCGACAACAGGAAGAGAAAAGGAGTGTGCAAGGAGACAAATGAATTGAGATGAGATAATTAGATTTAGGGCAGAAGAAATGTTTGAGATATTTCAAGAAGAATAAACTACTAAAAGGTAAAAAAACTAATACTGAACAAAATTGAGTATGACACTTCATAGCATATCACTTTCAGATATAGGAGAAAAGCCAGCCTCATTTCTAATGCATCATCATCATTCATCAACCACAGAATCTCTATTTATAATCAAACATGTGTGAAGGATAAATAGTGACTCGGCATCCAAATCTAAGCCTACAACTGTTTTTTAAGCATCACCATGGAACCATTCTACGTTGGGAAATGCATAACATAAGAAGGATTACCTCCATAGGATGAAATTGTACATATGATTGAGATTCAATAATTAATCTTGTGTTAATACATAAGTCATAAAATCAGGATTTTCGTATACATGAGAACTGCTATAGGGGTTACATTAACAAACATAATAGTTATAACACACTCTACAAAATCCACTAAAGTTCAAATACCAGAAAAATCATAATAAAGCAAAGAATTCAAACGAAAAAAGATTAGAGGAGGTACACACTCTGTCTTTAAACAATAGAGGTCTTTGAATAACATCCATTGCAGTGTAAGAGACGACCATCACCCATGGTTGACAGAGGAGCTGTGACGATGGAATAAGAAGGGAGAGTAGTAGAAAGACTATACTGGATGCGGCGGCAATGGAAGTGAAGAGTGAAAAGTAAAATATCTGCAAAAGTTCATATGATGTTAAATATTAAAAATAAAGTTGGTATTGTCTTTAAGAAAAGTTTAACTTCAGTTTGGTTAATCACTCTGTAAAGCTAGTAATAACATCAAGAACCAAAGCAGGCCCAAAAAATTAAGGTAATTAAATATTCTGTACAACAAAAATCTCCCAATGAATGCAAGATATCACCGAAAATTTACCTTTTGTGTGGTTGAGTTGATCACCCTCCAAATAGAACACTCGATCCTTTATATTGGGATGCAAGGGCCAATCAATGTCAATGAGTATCTTACTTACAAGTATACAGCTAGTACTAAGGTAGATGTCCATCTCTTTCATCCACTTTGCCTCATGAAAGCACTCAAAAAGACCTTCACATATGAGAATCATTAATGTAAATCAGTTTATAAAACTAACCCATTTTTTTAATGAATATGACCAGCATCATCAAGCCTCGTGCCAAAAATCCGCACCAGCTCTTCTTTTCCAACTCAGATTTCCTGCAATGACCCATTAAAAATAAACTTAGATATCATCATCATAACATTTGCATATTAAACAGTTGGTCTTAATGCTGCCATCATATTGGAAAGAAGGCAAGTAGGAAGAAATGGAGGTTGCGACTTGCGATCCTATATTTTTATTGAATTTTTTATGGAGGAGAAATAGAAAAAATTGTTGCTGTCATTATTAGCCATTAAAATGCAATTTTAACAACTCTACTCCAAAATCTCAGGATATGAATGGAAACACTGACCTTCACCTTTTTATCTGAATGATGGGAGGAGGGAACTCCCCAAGAATCCCCTCCTCGCATGATTCTTCTCTCCTTTTTCTCTCTTCATTTCATTTCTCAAACTTCATTCTCTTACTACCAAAGGCACTTCCCAAGGCTTCATTCTCTCATCTGACGCCCTAGCCGACGTCGAAAGCACGCGGAGAGTCACGGGGTTCAGCGATCTATCTCTCTCTCCTTTAGACGTCGTCAACGTCACCCCTTTCCATTCTTCGTATCAACTGCGAATAATAAGAAAACCAAAGTCTATTTACCAGAATGATACAAAACAATGATACCAAAATGAGAAGACATTAAATCAATATAAGAAAACCAAAGCCTATGCATTAAAATTGTTGTTTGTAAAAATTCTAAAAATTGCTCCCATAAAAAAACATCAAACTAAATATTCACGTACTTTTGAAATTCCAACTATAGGAAGAATATGTGGAGATCTCAGGCCTTTCTCCCAAGCTCTGCAACCATATATGGCCGATGCAAAACGGTCCGGGAATTCGAAGACTCCCCGCCTGACCCTTCCTCTTTCGGTTCCCGTGCCTCTACCCTGCCCGTTCAGCCACGTCCTCGCGGCTGTAGCGACGATATCGGCCGCCGTTGTCACCGGTAAGTTATCCATCATCACAGCCGGGTTTGGTGGCATTTGGGGTTTGGTGGCAGATTTCTTAATATAGCGTGAAAAATTGAAAGGGACAAGAGTGAAAATGATAGAAATAAAAAGAGACAAGGGTAAATAGGTCAGTATTTAGTCAAACTGCACCGTGGCTTGTTTAAATGATGGATACGTCATGGTAGACAACTACCTACATACGCACAAAAGAGCTAAAAAAAATCACAAATAGTCCCCTAACTTTGCTCAAATTCACAAATAGTTATGTAAATTTTATTTTATCAATTTTAATCCTTTTATTTTTAATTTTAGTTATTTTTATCGAAAGATTGAAAATTTTGATCGGAAAATGGCCGGAAATATGATGTAACATACAGAATGATACGAAAACATATTGAAATGACGGTTCTAGAAAGAGAAAGAGAATAATATAGATTTCTACATAAATCTCAGCGTAAAGAAATGTTGAATTATCACAAAGTGATGAAAAAATGATTTTGAAGTTGCGATTCACGGGGGGAGGTGTAATCAAAACATTAAATTGATTGAGGGTTTTTCTTCCTTGATGAAAAATAGTTCAAATGAGAGTGGTGGTGATTTTTTTTTGATCGGACAAAGTTATATGTTAGTTGTTAGTAGTTAGTATAACAAGCACCAAAATACTCCACGAAATCGTCAATCCACCTTATAACTCTCATAACTCCAAATTCGTTCCCAGGGGGAATCGAACATGGGTCTCTTCTTTCAAAATGATTGCTAGTGGCCGACTTGGACTAAAGCCACTTTGGTTGAAATGGTGGTATTTGTCAACATGATAAGATGAACAAATAATTAGATCAATTTTCTTATCAAATTTTAAATTATCTGATGAAAATGATTAAAATTAAAATTAAAAAGATCAAAATTAATAAAATAAAAACTTACATAATCATTTATAAATCAAAGTAAATTTATAGGAGCATTTGTAATTTTTTCTCGCACAAAAAAAAATCCAATTAATTTATAGCTCAAAATCAGAAACCCATGTGTCCCATATCTCTTGTTTTTCTTGGTAACCATATATCTTAATGTTTGAGTCAACTTCATTTCAATAATTAAAACTACACGTTTTGCCTCAACAAATATCAATTCTTAATTAATGTTTTAATCCCAGTATCTCACTAGACAATGATGCTCCGTTTGCCTCAATTAAAATTTCCTCCCACCAATGTACAATTATTATATATGCAAATTAAGAGCCACCCCTAAAAATAAAACCCTTGTTGTGCCGTACTAACCAGTAGCTAGGGCTTCTCTCTAGGAGTCGGGTCAGTGATAGAATAAGATCTCACGTTGTTTAGTAATTATCTATCTTTATCAATATTTTTAAGTATTTTTCTATTTTTTTTATCGAGTCTAGTTTATTCTATTTCCCTATTTATGTTTGAGTCTAGAATATTTCATAAGATATATCTCGATATATTTTCCATATTTGTCTTGCTATTTCTTTGGGAACGAGCTAGGCCTTTAAATTTCACTAGTATAAATAAGTGTCAGTTGGATCATTACGAGAGCGTCTTATATTCAATAAACTATTAGGTGACTCTATCTGATGTGCTTCCTTCCGATCTACTTAATCCCTTTATCCATTTAAAGACGATGTTCTTTCTGAACGTTGTTCTGCCTTTCGATTTCTGCACAACTTGTATTTCGTTTTTGCCTTGTTCCCTTTCGCGAATCTGATGACTCTGACTGATGTGCTTCCTTCCGATCTACTTAATCCCTTTATCCATTTAAAGACGATGTTCTTTCTGAACGTAGTTCTGCCTTTCGATTTCTGTACAACTTGTATTTCGTTTTTGCCTTGTTCCCTTTCGCGAATCTGATGACTCTGATTGATGTGCTTCTTCCTGATCTACTTAATCCCTTGTTCCATTTAAAGACGATTTTCTTTGTGAACGTAGTTCTGCCTCATGATTTCGGTACAACTTGCATTTTGTTGTTGCCTTGTTCCCTTTCGTGAATCTGATTTTTCGAAGGTATGTGGTGCTTCACATCTCGTTTCTCAATCGACGACTCATTTTTGAAAATATACATGAGCATATTTTTTTAAGATCAAGAGATACTTCATCATATTTTTACTACTTTCGAGATCAAGGGATACATCGTGTTTATAATTATTGCGAAGATCAAGAGGTACTTGATTACACTTCTGATTATTAGATACCATTATGTCTGAATTCCTATCATTGGAGACCATGAGGTTCTTAATGGTCTAGATTTCTGATTATTTAAGGCCAGGAGGCTTGAATTGACAATGAATACTGAACTCATTGAAACCTTGAGGTCTGGAATGACTTGTCTATTTTGAGGCTAAAAGGCGGACTCATAATGAGCTTGAGTTCATAATTATAGGTCCATGAGGGCATAAGTGAGACTAAGAAGCAAAAGTTACAATGAATTAAAGTAGAAAATACAAGCACATTAGAACTTGTCTTACCTTGAGGCTAACATGCCGAATTATTAATGAACGTGGGTTCGTTAGAAGTTTATCCATGAGGACTATGGTTTTTAGAGTTTCCTAAGTCTTTGAAGACTAGGGTGAAGGGAGATTACGAGGATTGAATTGAGTAAAAGTATAAGTTTGTGAGAACTAGCTTAAAGACTTTGAGGTCCGTGAAGAAAAAAAACTCACGATAGCTAATTTTATGAATTACAACATAAGGTCAGGAGGCATAGGGATTTGCGATTTGTGATAAAAAAAAAAAAAAAAGAGAATTCGTGAGATTTGAGTAGGAATATGATGTTCTTACTCTCCTGCGTATCTGTACCACAAGAGAGTAGGGGGAAGTGGTTGATGCAGCACAAATTATGCCTATTTTTTAGATGATGATACATGTACATAGATTCTAAGATTGTGGCACCTGTACGACCACCATTGAAGGTACTGCTCGTGGAGCAAAAGTATTCGAGAAATTCAAAAAAATGCTTAAAGCCGAATATATTTGAATGAGTCTGAGATTTCTTGAAGATCAAGTCAAATTACACGACTTATCTTTGAATCAAACGTGAGCTTCACCCTTTTTAGGGAAGTTAGTAACTTAGTTGTGACGAAGTCTTTATAAGGCTTAAACCAACCCCTCACAATTTTGGGGGATTTTCCAGTAAATAAAACCTTATCTTCAAAGATGGATAATACGCGTTCAAATAAAACCAGATAAATTGTCGTCCAAGTTCTATAGCCCAGGAACTATAAATACAGAGATTAAAGACCCTATAAAACGAGTCACAAACTTGGGCCATAATCTTAAAACGTCTATTAGCCAGCCCATATGCAAATCAATCAAAAGCATAAAGGTATTTAAGCAGGCCCACAATTCATGGAATCATATGAGCAAATCAACCAAATCACAATTTAAAATTAACTTATTTCATCTCACATTGAGAATTTTTACATAGTCAGAGACATGCAATAGTGAAAGTCATACACTTATAATTAAAAAAAATAAATAATAATAATAATAATAATAAATCTACTGCAATAGTGAAAGTCATACACTTAAATTCTATATAACACTTAATTGAATACGTTAGTTTCTTTTTTTATACAAAAACTACCGCGATCTCATACAACGTGAGACTGATCACATTTATAATCCAACCATCGATAATTTAAAAGAAATTAAGTATGACCCAATATGTATGAGACCGTCCCACACAAGACTAACTCATACTTTGATTATTAAAATAGAGAAGTATGAATTATTCTTGTATGAGACCTCATGAGATCATCTATTCCATATTTGGTGTTCCACTTTGTATTCCTTTATATGGATGAATGACACGTGGAATAATAAAAAATATTCGACGGACCACCATACCCTGGGTCCATGTGTTAAAAATCCAGAAGGGTGAAAAACCAATGAAATACGAAAAGTGGAACAGGGAAATCGAACCAGTATGAGACGGTCCAAGTATGAGACGAAACTCCATTTTCATATTTATATATGACCCAAATATTTAATTATTTGAATATATATAATGTGAAAATTAATAGTTAGAAATTGGTCTGCAAGGACCACTTATCTTTTGCATTGGAATTATATGAATCTGAAAAGCAAACAAAGATGGGAATGTGCGATAGACATCAACAGCCACTAATTAATCAAGAAATGGACAAATTCCCAAATTATATTAACATTAAATTGCCGTATTGAGGCCGGCTAGGACAGCTTCTTAACGTTTTCATTACCCTTTAACCTTAATCAAATCTTCTAATGGATCTCTAATCTCATTTACATGCTTAATTAAGTGAATGAAAAAAAAAGCTTGTTCAATACTGAGGATAACCCAAATTAGCTTAAGTAAGAAAATAAGCATTCTTTCAACTTAAAGTTCAACATTTTGTATATAAAGCCAATGGAAATCATGGAATATCCAAGAAACATCTTTTATTTTCCGTTTTCCTAAAGGGTCAAGATCGATCTAATTAATTAAATTATTTATTGTGAGGTTTCTTTGAATTAACTAAAACAAAATCTCAATTAGCACCCTTTTCTAATTTTGTTAATAATAATTTCTTTTTTTTGAATGGACAGTACCCCCAATGGTAGAAAATAGGGATCTTTTGTTTCCTTTTTTTTCTTGTCCCACTTATGTCTAACCTAAAGAATTGAGCAGTGTAAAGTATATTTATTTGTATTGTTCAATTTCACGATCTTGGAGGCTTTAGTCTTTTCTTTTGCGATATCTATTATTTGATAAAAACTTGTTTGAACCCGAGATGAACTTGGTTATTTTAGTATCACTGTTATGTGTAAAAACTATCATTGTTATGCATAAAAACTATTATTGTTATGCACAAAAATACTCACTGTTTAAAAATATATTTTATATTTTTAAACAATGAAATATTTATGCATAACAGTGATAGTTTTCACATATAATAGTGATATAGTTCATGTATGGACCTGATTCACAAGAGTGTGATTCCTATTATTTTACGTGTTCGCTCGAAACATGAACATTAAAGTTTACTTATTTTGTTTAGCATTCAGATTGTAGCACAAGGGAAATATGAAAAATTGTATATGGAAAAAACCTTGTATTTCGTGCAACTCAAGTGCAATTTTGATACATGTTTGTTGTTTTAATTGAAACACGCAATTTGTTTTCACTGGAATATGCAAGTGAAAAGTGAAACCACTGCGGCATGTTTTTAGTGAAAATAAACTGCGTGTTTCAATAAAAATAAATTGCATATTTTAAAGATGCACTTAAATTATATGGTACACATGCAAATGAGACCTTTCTCATAGTATAGCTAGAGTATAGGGATCTGGTTTGATTAGACATGGGTCACCAATTAACATATCAATTTAATGATCAAATTATATATGTACATATATACATATTTTATTGGATAATCTCCAACGTGATTAAGCATATAGGGAAGCTTAATTTATAGGATTTTGTAACATGATTTTATGTATCGCATCGAATAGCTCATAGCTGATCTCCATAATGAATTATTGAGCTTGAATCTGAAAACTTGTCACTCTTTATTTTTATGTAAATCCATTTGAGAACGTCCTTATTCTACCGCGCTCCTGAATAAACGAATCTCCCCATTATCTACATATATAGGGAGTGTATTTTTTTATTTTTTTTTGATGGATTTTAATTCTTTTACAATGAGAAGATTTCACGAGAATAACATTTTTTTTATTGCCTTCAAATGCACGTATATATATCATGCATGATTAGCTATTGATATATAGCATATTCTTTCTTGGCGTCTATAAATAAACCCTAGCCACTTGTAGGACATCAAATTTGTTTCCTTCTTTCTCCAATTCCCTTATATTAATTCCTTCCTTTCTAAAACACACCTTCATGCACTATTCTTCCCTCCTAGTTACAAAATCTATAAAATCTCCCAATAATCTTTCACTTACATACAAAAACACACAAAAAAAAAGAGAAATTATTATGAAAGCAGAACTAAAAAGTAACTCCATCTCTTCCCTTTTCACCCCTGCACAAACCAACCCCATTTCCGGCGCCGCTTTAACCGGCTTCCTCGACGGCGCGTGCATCGAGAAGCTTCTCCTCCACTGCGCCGCCGCTCTCGAAAGAAACGACGTTACTTTGGCCCAACAAGTCATGTGGGTCCTAAACAACGTCGCTTCTCCCACCGGTGACCCTAACCAAAGACTAGCCTCCTTTTTTCTCAAACCCCTCATTTCTAGGGTTTCCCCCACCACCATGCCTTTCGCTGGCGGCGGCGGCGCCGCCTCCCCCCGCCGCCCCATGTCCGTCACGGAGGTCGCGGGCTACGTTGACCTAATCCCGTGGCATAGGTTCGGGTTTTGCGCCTCGAATAGCGCGATACTCACGGCCATTCGTGGGATGCCACGTGTCCATATCTTGGATTTGAGTATCACTCATTGCATGCAATGGCCAACCCTAATTGATGCATTGCCTAAAGACCCTCCGTTTTTACGGATTTCCGTCCTTTCGTGGAGGCCGAACGTTCCCCCGATGATCGACGTGTCCATCGAGGAAATCGGGCTGCGCCTCGCGAATTTCGCGAAAAAACGAAACGTCCCATTCGAGTTCAACGTTATCGAGACTGGAGAAGAGATTTTTGATACTCTTGACCAGTATCGTAGTCTGTTGACTTTGTTGAATCCTGACACACTAAAGCATCGCGAATGTGAAACTTTAGTGGTCAACTGCCAGAACTGGCTACGCTACATCCCAGATGAGCAAGCTGGAAGCTGTTGTGCACAGATTTCTATACGAGATTCTTTTCTCGATAGAATAAAAACCCTAAACCCTAGCATCGTGACCCTAGTCGACGAGGATTGCGACCTAGGGTCATCGACCGGGTTACCATCAAGAATCACCACTTGTTTCAACTACATGTGGATCCCATTCGACGCATTCGAGACTTTCTTGCCGAAAACAAGCCCACAAAGGATGGATTACGAGGCCTATATAGGGCACAAAATCGAGAACATAATCGGGCTCAAGGGGCTTCAAAGGATAGAGAGGCTCGAGTCGGGTTCGAAGCTTTTACAAAGAATGGAAAACAAGGGTTTTGTGAGTGTTCCCTTTTGTGAAGAAAGTGTTAAAGAAGTGAAAGTGTTGTTGGATGAACATGCAAGTGGATGGGGGATGAAGAGAGATGAGGAAATGTTGATTCTAACGTGGAAAGGCCATAGCTCCGTCTACGCCACGGCGTGGGTCCCACGTGAATCAACAATCCAAGAGTGGGAAAATATTCATGTTCCTATCTCGAATTCATTTTGTCTTGGAGATGTTAGATGATTAATATGAGGAATTAAAATCTAGTTATTCTAATTAATATTGTTGGATAGGAGTAGATTAAACAGTACTAATCACTAGAGAGACGAGTTAATTTCAATGTCCAAAGTATGTTTTTTTTTTCAATTTTGGTCGTGTTGTCGTTGGTTTTGATTATTTTGGACAAAAACTAAAGAAAAGTAAAAACATACATGTGACTAAATTTGGTCATTTATGTTTTACCTTTTCATTTTTTTATCCTTTTTAGTGTTCAATTTTAGTTCAGTATATTTTTAGTTTTCAAATTTCACTCTAAAATGACAAAAAGAAAAAAAAAATCAACGTACAAGACTAAAATTGAATATGACCTAAATTATAGGACAATTCTTGATATTAGCTCTCTAATGTAGCTACGAAATTTTGTTATAATTAATTAGTTATGAATCCGTTTTTCTTTATGTCTCATGTGTTCGATCATATGTGTAATTATATTCTTGATCAGCATGAATATATAGAATACAAGACATGAGTTGTTCACTTTTTCTAAAAGAGAATAGACAAATCAATGTTGCCTTTTTCTTGCAATAACTGTATCAATGGAGGGAATAGGCACAAGAGACAAGGGGAGGACGCCTCACTTTTTGGAGAGTAATTTCATACGGAGGGTTGAAACATGTTTTACGGAAATATGGATTAAGTGCATTTATAAATAACATAATTGAATGTGAGTAAAGTATAATGATAACTTGAGTAATTAAGTGGTTGTTGGACTATGAACATAAAAAAAATTGTGTTCCATAGACGTACTTAATCTCCCTTTCCGTAAAATCTGTTTCAGCCCTCTAAGCATACTTTTGGGGGACGGAGGGAGTAATATATTTGAGCTTTAATTTCTTTCACCATATAATTTGTCACGTGTATGAAAGTAAGTGATCATGACAAAAAATGACACAGATATTTCTGGTCCTGACTAATTAAGAAAATGTATATATTGATAGGTTTTTTCTTTTGTTTCATAATTTCACACATAATATATCAGAAATATGTCAAGGACATGCACGAATCATGGTATGTACTTAACTCTATATATGATAATCATGATGACAAAGATTTTCTCATTTCTCCTTGATTATGATGTGCATTTGGTTGGATTAGAAAATTGCATTCTTTTTTAGCCAACTCAGAAGTTATTAAAGGACTTTGTTTGTTGGATTTGATATGCATAATCAAGATTGGTTAATAGATATTTTCTCGTCCACCAATCTTATGCACAGTTGACTTTTACATGCATTTTTACGAACGAGTTTTGTATTAGTAATTGAAATGATAAAGTGACTTTTAAGGAGGGGTATGATAGATGAGGAGCTTATCTATCATGTCATTCCTTAAAAGTCATTTTATCATTTCAATTACTAATACAAAACGCGCTCGCAAAAACGTATGTAAAAGTCAACTGTGCATAAGATTGGAGGACGGATGGAGTACAAAAGTAACATGTGGACAGTAGAGAAAAATTACATGTAATCAAATAATGTAGGTATAAATACTAGCTTGCACAACTATACTTTCATAATTTGAGAAGAAAAGTTTTCTTGTCCCATAATTTTTCTGTCATCCATTTTTTTTTCAAAAAAAAATTTAACCAACTTATTTTAGTCTCATTATTATTATTTTGATTGTCCAATTCTCTGGTCCCATTTTTGTGGGAAAAAAAAATGACACTATATTCGGGCATGCGCAAGTTACGCGCGGATTAAAATTGGGGGATTTTTTGAGCTCGTAGCTGATATGGATGCCGATAAATAAAAAAAAATCCGCAACTTAGTAAGATTTTTTCTTGGTCTTTCTAATTTTTTAAAAAATATTTTTTCTTTTTTACATTCAGCATCCACGTCAGCTACGCATTTGAAAATCCCTAATTTTAACTGGCACGTGATAAAAAACGATGTCGTTTTCTTTTTTCGGGGAAAATGAGATAAAAATTGGACAATCGAGATAGTTATGAGACCAAACTTGGATTATTAAAACTTTTAGGAAAATGAGATTAAAATTTGACAATCGAGATAGTTCTTGGACCAAAATTAAATAGTTAAAGTTTTTGGGACAAAAAATTGATGACCGGAAAATTATGAGATCAAGAAACTTTTTTTCTCTACATACACATGAATGCACAATCTGTGGTATAATTATTTTTTTAGGATCACATTAACTTACAGGAGTGGTAAAAACATGACACATTTTTCCGGCTTCCAAATTTAGCACAATAACTTTTTAATAACGTTTGATTTAAGCCAATAACCTTTTTTAAATAATGCTAGTTTAGACCAATAAGCCATCAAACTGAGACATTTTGCCACATCAAAATATTTACATTCTAAAATTTTAAAAGATTGAGAAAAAATTACTATTTAATATGGAAAAGAAAACTATTTTACGTAGATGGTCTCATTGCTTGATCTCTGTTTAGGCCAAAACTTTAACATGATGTAATTGGTATAGATGAACGAGCTTATTAATTTACTTTGTAATTCTTACATCAACTGATAATATTTATCTGGTTTATCAAAATGATTTATGCTCTCCAATTTTTAAATGGTTGTCCAATTGCTTGATCAAATATATCTGCCTTCAGGTAATTTATGAGTAAATATAATAACAATCTCGGCCCATACTACATATCCAAATATTATAGCCCTTATTGTCATTTTTTAGTAAAAAAAATAGTTTTAACTAATTTCTTTGAATCTATTATAATAAACGTTCAACTTTATAATAAATCTACGAATCTATCAATATTAGTTGGCAAAAACTTATTCGATCGAACCAGGTGGCTTAGCCCACCTGGCCACTGGGCTCTTCAGTTGAGTGGGAGACCCAAATTCGATTCCCTTTGGGAACGAATTTGGAGTTTATGGGAGTTATAAGGTGGATTGATGATTTCGTGGTGTATTTGGGTGTTTGGTGTATTAACTACTAACAATTAACTTTGTCGAGAAAAAAAAAAAAAAACTTATTCGATCGAGAGGAGACCTACCAATTTGAACTTTTTTTAATTGCACGAATCAGGGTAAACAAGTTGCACTTTTCAATATAAAAAATTGTATAATTTTAAAATGAACTATAAGTGCATGATGCACTTGGGTGTACATAAGACACAACTATTCAAATACTAATGAAACATGAAACTTGTAAAGTAAAAACAATTAATATACAGCTTATGCAAAGAGTTGGGTGAAAATGAAACTGACCCAAAAATAAAACCAGACAGAAATACTGGTAAAAAAGTAAAAACAATACAATTGAACCAAAAAGGCAAAAGCCGAGTCCAAAAGAAAAAGAAAATAAGTATAGAAGTGGAAGCAAAGAATAAACATTCTTTCATCCTCTGCTCTGCCCTAAAAAGTTATCCCCACCTCTAATCATGGCAGTTAAGTGGGACCCTTCCAAACATTATTAAAAAATTCATTGCCAAAATCTCTCTGTATACCCTTCTTTCCAATGCAAATATAGAACAAGCCTGTATCCATAGAGAATCTTACCCAATTATATTATTTAATTTTATTTACATATAAGTTGATTTATTTTAATGAAAATAATGTGATAAGTTAAGAAAAAAGTTGTTTTGGTTCATGATATATTATATTTAAGGCAGAATTTGTTAAAGGGGTTTGATATGATCAAAGAAATCTTGATGCAATAAAATTAAAGGAAATATAAGAATGAGTTATATTTTATTTAGTCAAATAACTTTGTATTGTTTTGAAATTGGTTTCGATTGTTTTAACATTTTTATTTTGGTCTTGTAAGTTTTCGAAACTTTGAAATTGGTCCAGGAACCGCTTCTAGCAAGTTATCGAACCGGTAACCTGCCATGTGTGTATTTTATTTATTTTTTATGTGTCATTTCACTTTTTTTTTTTATCTAAAATATCTGAAAGCGGGTCCAAATAAGATTTAAGATGAATTTCAGATACAACAACTTATAAAATCGGGTCGGGTCAAGACAGGCCAAAAACCGACCCTCAAACTCGAAAAACACTCCCATTTTAAATAAAGCCCAAAACACTCTACCTCTCAAGCCTAGCATGACTAAAAACCTACCCGACTACATCGCATCATCACAAACTCACACTTAAGCAAATCCGATTCCAAAAATACTAAATCGACGTGCTCTTTGCTTCTGAGCAACGACGAAAACCACAAATCTCAAAACTCACAGCGATTGACGACAATAATCTCCTGATTCAACCATGAGGTTTCACTACCCATCTATCAAGTTTCTGTTGGAATTTAGAGGCACATAAACACGTAATACATGCGCACCGGAAATAAACAGTTCACCAACAACGAACAATTAATGCATAATTAAATACGAGTAAACGTAAACATAATTCTTACAGTAATCCGTACACGGATTCCACAACTATGGTATCCACGTAACATTCGTTTACTAAGTCGCACAGATCTGCCAGCGTTGAATCCCCGAGATGAATTTGCTAGGAAAATTCTAACTTAGAGATTTTATGGAGAAAATATGAAGTCTCATATTATGAATTCCCAAGAGCTCATATATATAGGGGACTCAACTTAAATCTTAAGGTAACCTGATTTGGAAATAAGATCTCTAATCTTGTAAATTAAATCCTATAGATTTAATTCCCATATACATAAATCTCTACGGATTTGATTTCCATGTATATCGAATCTCTACGGATTTGATTCCATATATATCAAATCCCATAATAATATTCCATATATTATTATTATTGGGAATCTTATTTAATTAAATCTAATTTAATTAATAGTAATAATAATTAATTCTAAATATAATTATTATTATATTCTCCAAAAATTAAATATTAATATCCAATATAATATTTAATCAACCAACTATAATTAGTAAACAACCGTTACTTGTTGTGTGGCCCATAGGCCCTCATATATCGAGCGATTAGTCAAACTAACAGTCTTAATTGATCCCTAGACTATAAATCAGATATTCTCAATATATGAGGTACGTTGCGAGGAAATGTGCAACTACCTGTAACTAAAACATGGGCTATTACGATAATTTCCTTTCATTCGCAAGTACTCGATTAAATCTTGAACATGATGAAGTGTCTATTCAAATAACTTAATCATTTTATCTCTAATCACTAATTGATCACTTATGTCACACTTGGCCACAAAGCCCAAGTTGACGTGCATCGGCCGATGACTTAGATCCAATTATGACGAGAAGATGAGTATTCTCTCTAAATCCACTTTGAGGAATGAATCATATTCTTGGCTCAACTACCACGCACATGCATTTCGTGATGAACCCAATCCAAGCCATATCTACCCATGGAAGGGTGCAAGTGTCGGTCATGATCAAAGTTCATCACTCCACACATGTCGTGCGTATTGACCTCAAGTCAAAGGAGTATCGCATTGCTCCCACTAACCGAGACACCCGTAGACACATATTGTGAAATTACATCAAACGATTTCTCGGATGAGTATATCAATACCCTTTAAGGTATTTGTGCATCCATCATGAGATACCTAGTATCTCGTAGTAAGTGAGATCTTACTACACTCTCTAAGAATATGATACAGATCGCACACCAATCTCAATTGCATCATCAATATCCCATTCTTGATGATCCTTGATTGGGGTCATTTGAGAATCATGCTTAAGTCATCTGAGTTCTCACAACTTCAATGACATCAATGACTCATGGGAATACTTGCATGAATAAATGAAAACAATCAAACATAATATTAAAACAAGTGTATTGCCATACATTAATATTAAATGAATTATAATATTAAATCAAACTGAATATCATCGAGTATTATGTCCTTATAATAGATTGTCTCTAGGACACTAACACTAACAATCTTCCACTTGGACTAGAGTCAATCACCTACATGTCTAACCCCTAGACCATCAAATGTCTAGTGTGTACATGAACACTCAGTGTTTTGGTGAAAGGATCTGCCAAATTAAATATGTGAGAATACATTTTAATTATATTTCTCCTATCGTTATGATCTCTCGAATCAAATGATAAGTCTGGGTACATGCTTGTTTCTGTTTGTTGATCTCGGTTCCTTTGCTTGAGCAATCGCACCAGTGTTGTCTCAATACAACTTTATTAGACAACTGACATTCGGAACTACCCCTATTTGATGCTATAAAATCTAGACAGCCTCCTTGAGGCTTCTGATAAAGCAATGTACTCAGCTTCGGTTGTTGAACCTACGGTCGACTTGCTTGGAACTATTCCAACAGACCGCCTCATCATTGAGAGTGAAACATAACCTGACTGTGATTTATAATAATCACAATCGGATTGGAAACTTGCGTCAGCATAAGCAGTCACTACTAGTTCTGACTGTCCACCATAGACAAGGAAACATTCTTTAGTTCGTCTAAGATACTTAAGAATGGTCTTGACAGCAATCTAGTGAGACTCACCCGAATTCTGTTGGTATTCACCAGTGTTGCTGATAGCGTAGGCCACGTTTGGTCTAGTGCAAGTCATGGCAAACATGATTGACCCAATTGCATATGCATATGTGACATCTTTCATGTGCTTGATATCAGCTTCATCAGAAGGACAATCCTTCTTTGATAGTTTTATCCCATGATTTGCCGGTAGAGACCCTCTCATTGAGTTCTCTATCGCAAAATGCTTCAACACTTTATCTATGTGGGTGGACTGTGATAGCCCCAACATCTTCTTGGATATATCCCTGTGGATCTTGATCCTTAAGATGTAGCAGGCTTCACCAAGATCCTTCATCATGAAGGTCTTTGATAACCAAATTTTCACCGACTGCATGAGCGGGATATTGTTTCCCATAATCAATATGTCATCGACATATATAACTATGAAGACAATATTCTTCCCGCTGCGTTTACGATAAACGCATGGATCTTCAGAATTTCTGATGAAGTCAAAAGATTTGACAGCCTCATCAAAACGGATATTCCAACTCCTAGAAGCTTGCTTCAATTCATAAATGGATCGTTTAAGCTTACACACAAGATTAGATTTTGTCTTAGATGTGAAACCTTCTGGTTGAGTCATAAACACTTCCTTGTCAATGTTGCCATTGAGAAAAGTTGTTTTGACATCCATCTTGCCAAATCTCATAATCGAGGTGTGCTGCTACCGCAAGTAAAATTCAAATGGACTTGATCTTAGCAACGGGTGAGAAAGTCTCGTCATAGTCAATGCCTTCGCATTGACTATAACCTTTCGCTACCAACCTAGCCTTGTAGGTTTGTACTTTGTCGTTTGCATTAGTCTTACGCTTGAAGATCCATTTGCAACCTATGGGTCTAACCCCTTTTGGCAATTCAACCAAGTCCCAGACTTGATTGTTGTACATCGAGTCCATCTCGGATTTCATGGCTTCATGTCACTTCTTGAGTCAACATCTAATGTTGCCTCAGTTTAAGTTTTGGGATCGTCTTTATCCGGGATCTCCACGTCATCATGTTCCTCTACGAGGAAACCATAATATCTAGTGGGCGGATTACGTATCCTAGTAGCCTTACGGAGCTGTGGTTGTGTAGACTGTACATTCTGATCATAAAAATTTTGTGGGGCATCGATTTCATCATGCCCGGAGAGTCCTCAAGAGCTACACTTTCAGATGCCTCTTGGGCGGATGGTAAGTAGTAAATTATGCATGTTTTTAACATATTAGAGTGCAATTTATTGGACTCATTTGTATTAAGATGACACGATTAATTACTAATGTGTGTTTTGATAATATTATTCCATACTTGATCCATTTCTTGTATTTTTGGTGAATTTCAGATATTTTTTAGAATATTTTAATAAAGTTTGAGACGAGCCACGTGTGAATATACATTACACATGAGTTGATCAAATTGAGCGAGAAGGAAAAGAGTCTAAGTGGGCTATACAACTATTCACGAAAGAAATCTTGGTTAATTAAACAATTAAATGGGCCCATGGGCTTAAGTGGTTGATGACCTACTCTTGGGACGTGAGCAGCAAGAAGCCGCCTTAGAGAGGCAGCTTTGCATATTTGGATGCACGCAATAAAAGAGAAGGACAAGGACGGCTGCAGTTTTGAGAGTCGTATTTAGTTAGTCGTCTTTATCCCAACTTCAAGAATTTCTGAACCCGTGTTTAATGTTGATGTTTTAAATCAAGACGTTTATGATATTTATTTTTGGATTGTTTAATTTATTTGTTTTAATTTCTAGCGTGTTTAAATTAATTGGTTTAGACTGACCATCTATTAATTGTTTAAATACGCCTATTAGTTCTAAACATATAATCCGTGTAATTGTTATATGTGGTGACAATTGGTAACAACTAGTGGGTTCACTAGGGTAAATTAAATCAGGTTCTTTCGGGTCGAGCTAGCGTACTCGGGAATTTGTTTGCTCTCTATCCTAATTTGTAATGCTTCTACTAGGTTAAATCTATGGGCGTACCTAGACTGCTTAGTTAGAAAGGTTTTCTTGAAGAAATGTTTTTTCAATTAAATATACTTAAGGGATAGGACCGGGAAATCAAAGCCTTTTGATCCCCGAGGGGCATTAATCTTGAAAACAAATAGAGTTAACGTTGAGGTTGAAACCATCGTGTTAATCCGGGGGATGAATGAACAGTGTGTTGGGATACTTGTTTCTTCTTGATTTCGTTTGCTAAAGTTTCATAGTTGTTATTTATTTATTTTTTTTTTATTATTTGCAATTTAGTTGTTAGAAAATCCCTTTTGAAAAACCCCCCACTTTTTGTGTCTCGTGTTTGCCTTCATAAATTCATACAATTAGCATAATAATTATTCTACGTTCTCTATGGATCGACCCCTTGCTTACCACTACTACGAGTTAGTATAGTAGACTAGGGTATTTATTTTTGTCGCACCTCGACAGTGCGGTCAGAGGGAGTTTGAACTATGTTGTTCTCATTCAGCCCACTTGGATTTTGTTGCGAAGGCAATGCAACTCCAATTACGCTCCCACTGGCTGAAAGAGGATCACCTAGTGATAAACTTCCACCATGAGAGTTGTTGAATGCTCCCACTGATTTTTTGTCACATTTCTTTGACAAATCATCAGTTTCTACGTTAATTTGTGGTTCTTGAATTTCTTCAAGTTCTATCATCTTATGACCTTATTCCTTAAAGACATAGTCTTCTTCGAGGAACTTGGTCTGCCTAGAAACAATCACTGATTGTTTCTCAGGTAGATATAAGTAATATCCTTTAGTTTCCTTAGGATATCCCACAAAGTAACCCTTTTCACCTTTGGATTTCAACTTGTCGGTAAACATCCTTTTCACAATCACGGGGCAACCCCAGTGTTTGATATGTGTAAAAGTTGGCTTCTTGCCACACCATAATTCATACGGTGTATGCTCAACCGATTTAGATGGAATCCTATTCAGAATGTAAATTGAGGTTTGTAATGCGTATCCCCATAAGAATGTTAGAAGAGAGGAGAAGCTCATCATGGACCTCACCATGTCTAATCAAGGTTCGGTTTCTCCTCTCGGATACACCGTTCATCTGCGGTGTTCCGGGAGGAGTCCAATGTGATTGGATTTTATGTAACTTCAAGTAATCAGTGAATTCATGCCTAAGGTATTCACCTCCTCGATCCGATCTGTTGGGAAATTTGTATTAAGTTTTGATGGAAGTTTCAAAACAGATTGTAATAGGACTAGTTACATGTTAGCTGACTGATGATTTAGAATCAGGATAGGATGACCAGCTGAGTTGTATAGACAACTGATGTATAAGATAGGTCACATATTGAGGGGGAACTCAATATGTATAGATCAGGTCAGACGGGTTAGAAGACTAGACGGGTCAGAAGATCAGACGGGTCAAAAGATCAGACGGGTCAGAAGACTAGACGGGTCAGAAGATCAGACGGGTCAGAAGACCAGACGGGTCAGAAGATCAGACGAGTAGAAGACCAGACGGGTCAAAAGATCAGACAAGCCAGTTAGTCAGATGATCAAGTGAAGACATAAAGCTCAAGTTCAGAAGACCTGAAGATCATATGACTGTCAGAAGATCAAGACCAGAAGACATATATCAGTCGAGTCTGCTAGTTGAGCTAAGACAACTTGGAAATCAGAAGACTCTATCAGGTAGATTAATCAGTTTTATCTGATCAAGTCAGCTCACACCAGGTGTCAACTGATGTTGCACCAGATCATACGTGGTCAATCAGACAAGAAGAATGTCAACTTTAGTTGGTAAAACAAATACTGAATAAGTGTACTTGTTAACCAATGAGAACGAGACACGTACGTACGGAGCTGACAATTCGGGATTCGGTCGCTGCATAGTCAAACGACTAGAAAGGACAAACATACATGCTTTCGGTCCATGCCGTTCTGAAGCACGTCACATCAAGCCTGCAAACTACAAAAAATAGTCTGAAATTCAAATTGCTCTCCAACGGCTATTTGATTTCGAGGTCTATAAATATGGGATCAATCTTCATAGTGAAGACACGGAAATTATCATCAAGCTCAAGCACAAGCAAATTTCCGCACGAAGAACACAAATTTGAAGAATATTTCTAATTGTTCATCCCATTGTTCTTAGCATAGAAGTCTCATCCTTTAGCTGTAGGCTACTCAAATACTATGATAGATTTCCAGTTGGAACAACAACAAATCTTATACTCAAACCCACAAAGTTAGGTTAAGTTTGTTTTGCAAGATTTCAGACTAGGGTTTCTAGTTTCTGATTTCTGGGATCGGTTGAGTGAGAACTCCTTAAACATCTGTTGTACTGTGTTGGACTAACACATTAAACTAAGTCCAGTTGGTTAGTTGGTGCCCCTGCTGATAGGGAAGAGTGGACGTAGGACTGGTTGTCCGAACCACTATAAAATCTTGTGTGCTTAATCTGTTTTACCTGCTTTACACTATAGCACACTACCAGATTTGATATTGCATACATATTCTAAGTCTAGATCAGTTCTACATCAAGCAACTGATCTGATCAACTTGACACTTTGTCACCTGATTGAAAACAGACAAGCAGAATCTGATTCTCTAAAACTGGTTTTTTGCACGGGTTAAAACTTGCTTCCGCACATCAGTTAAACTGATAGACACCGAACTGATCTGCCTTCAGGCGATCAGTAAGTTGGATATCAGTCCAAACTGATTCACTCGCACTCTGATCAGGCAATGTGCTTTCATACCTGATCTTGCACGAAAAGTTTTTAGAAGTCTATTCACCCCTCCCCTCTAGACTTCAGCCCTCACAAAACCCGTTCGGGACCTACACGATCGAAGAGTCTTGATACTCTTACCAAGTTGCTTCTCTACTTTAGCTTTGTACTCTTTGAATTTCTCAAAAGATTCGGATTTGTGTTTCATAAGATACACGTATCCGTATCTCGAGAAATCATCAGTAAAAGTGATGAAGTGGCCGAAGTGACCCCTAGCTAGAGTGGGCAATGGTCCACATACATCACTGTGGATCAACTCTAGAACTTCTTTGACACGAACCCCTTTTCCCAGAAAAAGGGTTTGTTGGTCATTTTGCCCTTGAGATAAGATTAGCAATTCCCATAAGACTCTAAGTCAAATGGAGTTAAGTAATCTAACTTTCTTAACCTTGCAATTCCTTTCTCGTTTACATGATCAAGTCTACAATGTCATAAGTAAGTTTAGGTTTTCATGGTTACTAAGTTTGAGTCTTTTACTTTGTATATTAAGAACATCATATCCACAAGGCAACAAATATATGTTGCGAGTAATAGAAAGAACTAGATGACAGTTATTAAGTTCTAATCTAAAACTAAAGGGTAATTCTAACACATAAGTCCCCACACGTTCAAAAGCAGCTGTTGCTCCATTTTCACGTGTAAGACGATTTCACCGCCCTAACGGCCCTAAGACACATGAGTCCTTTCACATTCTTACAAATGTGTGAGCCACATCCGGTATCTAATACCAAGCAGTTAGCGCTATTAGTGGACATGCTTATCTTAATAACAAACATACATATTCTAGTGCCAGAAGCACCCAATGTCTTCTTTTCAGCGACCAGAACTTTACAGTCCTTCTTCCGATGCCCTCTTCTCCTTACGAAAGAGAGGCACTGGCGTCATCCTCTGCAGATTTCTTTTTTTGAACACCATCTTAGTTATAGTGAACTCAAAAGTCTTGAGCACGTTGTGAAGTTTATGCATGGTCGCATTCGTCTTATTTATATTGTAGTTCATAATGGCCCGGAGGATAACATAAATGAAAAGCGTTGGTCTTTTAGCTCAATGCCTAAATTACCAAGTTTCTCAATTAGTCCTATCATCATTAGAACATAGGTGAAATCTTCCCTTCTTTAGTTAATAAGCGGATCTGAATCACAACCCATAAATCTTTTAATGAGATTGAGAATCAAAGAGATCCTTGGATCTTTGAGCATCTAGAAGGGACCCATTTTTTCACGTTCTTTATGTATATCGAGAGTCATGCGAGTAACATCACACATTGAGCACGGGAAGCATCCTTTGATCTTTTCAGCTTCTTCGTCAAGCGTGGTTGCCTCGAGGAACGATTCGGGGTAATATGGATTGGCGTGTCAACCGCGTCTTTCAATCTTTTATTGCTTTAGCACCAAACACATGTTTCAATAATTATCCAGAAAATTTTAAGCGAATTTATTTGTTTCAAAACACATCTCAATAACAAGTTATTTCGTTTAATTAAAGAGAAATAAAATAAAGCGGGAATTAAACACATCT
The DNA here is from genome assembly GCA_037126765.1 of Stenogyne calaminthoides. Taxonomy (NCBI): domain Eukaryota; kingdom Viridiplantae; phylum Streptophyta; class Magnoliopsida; order Lamiales; family Lamiaceae; genus Stenogyne; species Stenogyne calaminthoides. The sequence goes on along the minus strand of JBBCBC010000007.1, from coordinate 39,162,888 downwards.
ATGATCAATATTAAAGAATCAAAATAAACATGACCTTTATTTTATATTTATTTTGTCTCCATTATTTTCACATCTTCGACTTTATAAAGGAAAATGCAATTTATATTAAATATAAATTGTAATGGACTAGGATCCACATTCTTATTATTATAATATCTGCTTTGGTTGACATTGTAATAATAAAACCGATAGTCTCTAAACCAATTGCAAAAACTATAATTCTAGTTGATTAAACCCGGTTTAATCGGATGTCCTTAACTTTTCGTTTTTTCCTTTTTGGTGAAATAAAAGTTAAGTTGGTTCTAATGACACCACACAAGTCCTATAAAAGTCTCGTTGAATGTAGATCAGAAAAGACTTTGTTCTTAAATACCCATTGGAACTAAATCCCGATTTTCTTTTAATTTTGATGGAAGACATCTTATCAAATTCTTGAAAACCATATTTTTTGAGCGTTTTAAAAGGCGGGATCTTAATCAAATCCAATCATGTTAATATACATCACATTTAAATTATTAATTTACTCTTGATTTCAAAAACATATCTACCCAAACAATTATTACGGTCAGAAATTTGGCCTCCCAAACATTATAATCTAACTATAAATACGTCAATGAATTTTAAAGTAAATAGGTTAACGAAGTGGGATCAAATAATAAAATCATCGAATTAAATTTCAAAATCTAATTTTATATCAAATTCAATGAATTCTAACTCATTATTTAAAACAAATAAATTAATCCAATTAGTTTAATTAAAAGTCCAACTTTTAATCATATTTTAAAATTAAACTTTATTAATTTAAAACATATTGTAATTTTGTTTTAAAATTATTTTTAAAATTATTTGAAGGGGCCTATCAAAATCGATTTGCAAAAAAATCCCTCATCACAGCCCAGAAATCGTCTCATCATCGAGACAACCGAAACCAAAATCTAACCTTAGTTCATCAGAATTAATCCAATTAATCATACGAATAATTAGTTTCAGAAATTAGTTTCACAATACAATCCAAATCAGTCCAACTAATCCAGATAATGAAACCCAAATCACCAAATTCGAGCTGCACAGAACCGAAACAGGGAATAGGCAACAAGCAAGGGCAAACATCGGTGCAAGCAAGCGAGTCGCCGCCACCACTGGGCCTGTGCGGGCGACTCGTCGCTGCACACAAAACATTCACGGAACCAACACTCATCGTTTCAAATCAAATCGGAGACGTGAGTTGCAGATCGAACACGAGACGACGGAGATGACATCGTAGTCATGAATCGAGGCGAGTCGAACGGACCCGCCGCGAGCGAAATGGCTCTGAATACATAGTGTCGCGGCCTCGCGGTGGCGCGCCGTCGTGAGGTTCGTCGGAGTAGGGGCTTCGCCCAATCGATTCATCAAATGAAACGAGAGCGACGCCGCCGTGCGAGGGGAGGAGCGATTCGGCCCGCGCCGTCACGGATCCAATCTGCTTGAAATTGGGTTCGCGACATCGCGAGGCCAGCGTGAGTCACGCGGCTTCATCGTTGACTCATTCGCGGCGACGAATGCATGCGGGGATGGGAAAATGGCGCCGGAGCGAGACGGTGGTGGCGGATGGGATTTTCCCAGAAAACCTTAACCGTGTGAGAGAGAAGAAGTGGCCAAATAAAAAGGGGATGGGTTTGGTGATTTAATCAATCAATATATCAACTAATACACTCAATACCCATAAGCAACATCTAATGGTGCGGTTCAGTCAATCGATCGGCGGCACCCAGTTTTATAAAAAAAATTAATTTATAAAACCAATTTAATTTTGATTGGAAGACATCTTATCGTCGGAAAAAGTTCAATTTGGGATATTTTAAAATTATATTTTAGCGCAATGTTAGGACGTTCGATTTAATGCGGGGAGGATTAAAAAACAAATTGAGGGGAACTCATGGAATCAAGATGATTCAATCATCGAGATCAAAATGAATTAGATGAGTTACGATGAACCGAGCAAAATCACATTTGAGCAATTATCGAGAAAGAAGCGGGAAGATCAAGAGAAGAAGGTTAGATCGGAAGAGGCGGATGGGGATCGATCGAGATCAAACATGAAGATGGCGATGGTCAAGATCGGACGTGATTGAGACCGGATGTATTAAACCTGAAATACATTATATTAATATCGAACTAATGCGATATCGAAATCTACCCAAACAATTATTACGGTAACCATCATCGAACCGAAGGTCGGGATGTCGAATTGAGAACTCGGTCAATTGTCGATACGCCACCTAAGACTCGGAAAAATGTTATAATCGCGGACTATAAACCGTCAATGATGAACCCATAGAAATTTTAAAGTGAAATAGGTTATAAAACAAATTATTGGGATCAAATAATAAAATCATCCCACCCTGAATTCTATAGATATACAAATATTTCAAAATCTAATTTTATATCAAATGTAATGAATTCTAAGAATTAAAACAATTTAAATTTAAACAAATGTAATTTAGTTGGAGACAACAAAAATCCAAAACCCATGGTGAAGTGAGGTAGTTGTAAGGCAATTTGATAATATGTTTTAAACATTAAGGCAATTTGATTAATTTAAAGATTAAATATTTTAATTGATTGTTTGAAACTATAATTGTTGTGTTGTTTCTTTCGCTTTCGTTCTTATCTTTCATATCAAATTTAAACAAAACACAACACATGAGCTTAAAATCAAAAAAATCTGGAATCACCATAATTTTTTTATATGCACCTAACCGAAATGTTTGCTTCAAGACGCGCAAAATGGGTTTTCCCATGGGACTATCAATTGGTATCGAGCGGGGAGTTAAAAGGTTCACTAATTTAAAATAAAATCGATCTTTTTAAAGGAAAATAAGTTTCTTTAAAATCAAATATATTTAATGTTTTTGTTATCAAATTGTTGGATATTTTAGTTTTTGATGAATTATGCGAAAAATTATTTCAAAATAAAAAAATCGTCGAGATCAAAATTAATGAGTTAGTTTAAATTAAAATCCAACTTTTAATCATATTTCGAAAATTAAAACTAATCGGAATTTAAACATATTTTGATGAACTAATCGAAGATAAACCTTAGCTAAATCGATCAAAGCGAGAAGAAATTAATCAAAATGCATAATGAAATCACGAAGTCATGTGCACCGAGAATAATTAGTTGAATCGGTTGCACCAAGAATCTAAATGTCGATTATCTGATCACGAAATCGGTGAAGGCTCGAAGTCAAGACTCGAGAGAATCTGAATGGTTGAATGGTTCGAGGAACCGAGGAATATAGCCGATTGAATCGGTGGCGTGGATCTGCAGAACCTCTGAGAGAATAGTATGGATTTGAATGTGATTCTCTCCAACGGTAACATTCAAATCCACACTATAAATAAAGTTCTTCCCTCGTTATCGGTGTGGAAGGCGAAGAAGATAGCAACAACTTCTGAGCCAAAAGAGTTATACTCAAAAGCATTCCCACCCTAGAACACAAGTCTATAGATATACAAATATATTCAAAAGAGTGTTCTAGAACCCAATCTAAGCAACCCACGATGTATCCTAAGCTTAGAGAGATTTTCCCAACCTTAGCATTGAAATTTAAACAAATGTAAGGGAAAACTCACCATAGTTGGAGACAACACCAAAATCCAAACCCCATGGTGAAGTGAGGTAGTTGTAAAGGCAATCCCAAGGGTGATAAGTCCGATTGGAGTGTGAACTCATTAAACATCGTAGGCAATCCCGTGGAGAGGTGATAAGTCCCGAGGCGAACTTAAAGGTGATAAGTCGGTTTTGAGTCAGCTCGGTAAATATCTATAAAGCAATCCCGTGGAGGTGATAAGTCCCGTTTGAAGGAATTTCCCAAGGAGCAGGGAGAGTGGATGTAGGAGCTTGAGTCTCGAACCACTTTATACATTGTTGTGTTGTTTCTTTGCTTTTACGTTCTTATCTTGTCATATGCATTCGATTATAAGCAAAACACAACACATGAGCTTAAAAACCAAAAAATCTGGAATCACCATTCCTTCACCCCACTTTTTTTATATGCACCGAACTGAAATGTTTTTGCTTCGTAGCAGCATAAAATGGGTTTTCCCACGGGACTATCAATTGGTATCGAGAGCGGGGAGTTCAAAAGGTTCACTAATTTGAGTGATCCAATCGATCTTTTTAAAGGAAAATCGGTTTCTTTAAAAATGCATATATATTCTAATGTTTTGGCGTCATTATCAAAGGGAAATTGTTGGGATATTTTGGTTTTGGAAAATCGGCTTTGTGCGAGGCGATTCTAGCGAGCTAAAGTGGCGAATGAGTTTTTCGTTCGAGGTGAGCGACCGCGAGATCAAAATGTTAGATGAGGGAGCGGGCAAAACAAAAATGGATGGGTTGGTGATTTAATCAATCAATTTTCATTAAAAACAACCAATAGAATAAGCAACATCTGGCCAAACGGTCAAATCGACCGGGATGGGTTTGGTGATTTAAGCGGTAACATTCAAATCCACAATATAAATCAAGTTCTTCCCCATTATCGGTGTGGAAGTGCGAAGAAGATAGCAACAATGCTCTGAGCCAAAGAGAGTTATACTCAAAAGCATTCCCACCCTAGAACACAAGCATAGATAAACAAATATATTCAAAAGAGGTTAGAACCCAATCTGATGTAAGCTTAGAGAGATTTTCCCAACCTTAGCATTGAAATTTAAACAAATATAAGGAAAATCTAATTTGGAGAAAACCAAAATTGGTAATTAGTTGTGCAATCGAGTGAGGTGATAAGTCCCAGTTGGAGTGTGAACTCATTAAACGATAGGCAATCAGTTGATAATAAAAAAAGGGTGATAAGTCCATTTGAGTGAGAATTAAATATCTATAGGCAATCCGTGGAGGGTGATAAGTCCGTTTGAAGGAATTTCCTAGGAAAGGGAGAGTGGATGTAGGAGCTTGAGTCTCGAAACTATACATTGTTGTGTTGTTTCTTGCTTTTACGTTCTTATCTTGTCATATGCATTCGATTATAAGCAAAACACAACACATGAGCTTAAAAACCAAAAAATCTGGAATCACCATTAACTTTTTTTATATATGCGAAGAAATGTTTGCTTTACGCAAGAAAATGGGTTTTCCCACCGGGACTATCACCAACAATGAACAATTAATGCATAATTAAATACGAGTAAACGTAAACAAAATTCTTACAGTAATTCGTACATGAATTCTTCAACTATGGTATCCACGTAACTGTCGTTTACTAACTCGCACAGATCTGCCGCGTTGAATCCCCAAGATGAATTTGCTAGGAAAATTCTAACTTAGAGATTTTATGGAGAAAATATGAAGTCTCATATTATGAATTCTCAAGAGCTCATATATATAGGGGAGGCCCAGCTTAAATATTAAGCTAACCTGATTTGGAAATAAGATCCCTAATCTTGTAAATTAAATCTCATAGATTTAATTCCCATATACATAAATAGTAATAATAATGAATTCTGAATATAATTATTATTATATTCTCCATAAATTAAATATTAATATCCAATATAATATTTAATCAATCAACTATAATTAGTAAACAACCGTTACTTGTTGTGTGACACATAGGCCCTCATATATCGAGCGATTAGTCAAATTAACGGTCTTAGTTGAACCCTAGACAATAAATCAAACATTCTCAATATATGAGGTACGCTGCTAGGAAATGTGCAACTACTTGTAACTGAAACATGGACTATTACGATAACTTCCTTTCATTCGCGAGTACTCGATTAAATCTTGAACATGATGAAGTGTCTATTCAAATAACTTAATCATTTTATCACTAATTGATCACTTATGTCACACTTGCCCACAAAGTCCAAGTTGACGTGCATCGGCCGATGACTTAGATCCAATTATGACGAGAAGATGAGTATTCTCTCTAAATCCACTTTGAGGAATGAATCCTATTTTTGGCTCAACTACCACGCACATGCACTTCGTGATGAACCCAATCCAAGTCATATCTATCCATGGAAGGGTGCAAGCGTCGGTCATGGTCAAAGTTCATCACTCCTCACATGTCGTGCGTATTGACCTCAAGTCAAAGGAGTATCACATCGCTCTCATTGACACATATAGTGGAACTACATCAAACAGTTTCTCGGATGGGTATATCAATACCCTCTAAGGTATCTGTGGATCCATCATGAGATACCTAGTATCTCGTAGTAAGTGAGATCTTACTACACTCTCTAAGAGTATGATGCAGATCTCACATCAATCTCAATTGCATCATCAATATCCCATTCTTGATGATCCTTTATCGGAGCCATTTGATCCCTTAACTAAATTGCTAAAACTTGAGGGTTTTTGGTATCGTCGCAGATGTGGACGTTGACATTATTTTTCTTTTATTTTTTTTTATGTTTTTAATCAATTAAAATATACATGTGTAAATAACTCAATAAATTAAATAAAAACTCAAATTTAAAATCTACAAATTTAAAAATGAATAAATTTTACTTGTATGGAACTTTCGTATGACCGAAAATGACATCTTTCACGATTTCTGGTAATAATTGGACCACAATTTGACAATCAATTTATTTATGATATTAAAATTGAAAATTTAATTTTTTTGTGATGAAAAATATAGACAATAGACAAGTTGTGGGAAAAAAAACTTTTTTTCTCGCGTACATACATTTAAACATGGGCCATATCAAATTGAAAAGCACACAAAATTATCAATTAAGTATTTCGGGCCTTATGATATTATTGAGCAAATTGGCCATGGGGCTTATAAACTGTCTCTTCCAAGCGGCACCAAAATGCACAACGTTTTTCATGTTTCACAATTGACGAAGTACAACCAACATGTTCAATTACCAGATACGGGGATGATTGTTGCCTTAAAATTTAGCCCAATTAAATTGGTGGGCTGATTTTCACAGATTTTAAGTCGATACAAATTTACATAAAAATATTTGTATTAATCCGGAACTTTTATTCAATTTGAATCTGTCCCAACTACTAATTTATAACAAGAATGTTAATTATCAGTCCTAATTAAAATTATGATGTAAAGGTGGCAAGATTAGTTTATTAATTTATACAAAGTGAAAATCTTGGTTGAAGAATCTTACACTATCTCTAGGATGAAGTGAAGTGTTTTGTATTAGCAGCAAAGACAATCGATGCTCGAAAAGTCGTGCCAGATAAAAATAATGTCAGCATGATAGGCATGCGTTTCTTGAATCTTTAGTACATACGAACACGATCTAGCTAGTATTTGTTGGAAAATCGTGTTTTCCAATCAGAAATTCAGGGATAAGGAATTATAAGTAATTTTGGGTTCTTTCCTTTTGGCATTATCTCATATTCTCTTTGGCTCTCAAGCTTTTATTTGATGGTACGTTTATTCAATAGAAATTTATATAACGAAATAAAACAAACATTCTTATGTGGCAATACGAGAATAAACACTCAAATCAAGAAACAAACATCATGCTTTATTGGTTTTGTCGGCCGATAGTAGATAATAAATAAATTGTGGAAATTGTACATCAATCATTATATAGGAAATAATACATTACATACTATTATTAAATTAGAAATTTTTTTACTTAGATTTCAATAAATATTGAGATAGTATACTTTTGTTTTCAACAAAATATAATTTGCATATACCTTAAATTGAATTTAATTAGTAATCCTTTAATCTTATACGCAAAAACTTATATACAATATTGTATACAAGTCATATGTGCAATTATGGATTCATTGGGCTTTTTTTTTTTATCACAAGCGAACGCTGGTCGGGTGAGGCGAGGCTTCTTCTTCCTCGCGTCATGTATTGTTTGATTTCTTGAGTTTAATTTTCACAATATTTTTTTTTTTGAGTTCTTCCTTCTCCTCTCTTCTCATGTTCTTTTTTCTTTTTTCTCTTCCATATTCTTCTCAATTTCACAATCTGTAATTTTAGATTGATAATTTTTTTTCGCGTTTGTACTGGTTTTGTTCATGTAGTAACACTCTTTTGTTCATAGGGTAACACTCTTTTGTTCATGTAATAACACATCAAGTTGTTATGTAAATCTGTAATTTTGGACTGAGAACTTCTTTTCCGTTTTGTTACGGGTTTGTTTTATCGTTTATCTTGATTTTTGTTCATGTAGTAACACTCTTTTACTGATGATATTTTTCGCGTTTGTACTGGTTTTTGTTCATGTAGTAATACTCTTTTGCTCATAGGGTAACACTCTTTTGTTCATGTAGTAACACATCAAGTTGTTATGTAAATCTGTAATTTTGGACTGAGAATTTCTTTTCCGTTTGTTCTGGTTTTGTTTATGTGTTTGTACTGGTTTTTGTTCGTGTAGTAACACTCTTTTGCTCATAGGGTAACACTCTTTTGTTCATGTAGTAACACATCAAGTTATTATGTAAACTGAATCCCTTTGCCCACCACTGCCCGGCGCCGAGTCCGACCATACGACGACCCGCCATACGACCCATGAAATTTAGGCAACTTTTGTCTTATTTATGTTATATTACACATAACACAAGTGTGCAATATTTCACACACGACTTTCTCAATCTTATAATGGATACTTTTGATAAATATGAAGTCAATTGATGGATGTTTTTGATTAATTTCTCTTCTTTTGCATGCAGCACTGGTTTTTTTTATTGATATAAGTTTATGGAATATGAATATTATTTTCATGTAAACAGTAATCCTTTTATATATATATATGTACTTGAAGGGTTATCTTACAAAAAATGAAGAATCCAAATATGTATTTTTCGTTATACATCTATTATTATATATGATATGACTACATATTCTAGAGTAATTAAGCATGACATCTTCATGATAAGTTCACTCAAACTGGCACCAAAATAGTCCACTTTTAATTGGATATTGGACGTGAGTAATTTCGAGCATGATTGCCTCAACTGTATATATATATATATCTCAAATCATTTGAACTTAATGGACCTAGAATCATTGGAGTTCATAATATCCTCCAAAAGAGCACACATAAAATAATTAATATGTGAAGACTCGTGAAGAGATTATGAAAGTATAAGAACGAAATATTCTTTTTGTTTTACTTTCGTTCTATCATAATTTATTTTTAAAAATAACAGTATTGAATTGGCCTAATTCGATAAAATTTGTCCATAATATGATATTTATATTATTATACTTATAAAGTAATATCATAACACTTGATATTAATTTTTATATATAATTGTATTTTATAGTATGAATAATTTTTATAAGAGGGTTTGTATATAATATTATATATCCAATTTCGGCTCAACCACACATATTTGCTTTTGATTTCCTTGAAATATTTACCTAATTTCACTGTAAGAAAATAAAAAATTGCCTACAAAATTTTTAAACATGACTATAAATATTTTAATAAAAATAATTAAATTCTTAAATAGTGATGATTCCCTTGAATTTACCTATAAATCTAATCATTTAGACATTTTTGTTCTTCAAATTATATATCAATCAAATTTCCTATGGAAATGAATTTCATAAGTAAATATGTTTGTAGACAATTTCTTATAAAAAATCGTGATAGGTATATAATTTGGAGAATGAAAATCTCTGCATGATTAGAAACTTTTTAAAACAAATAGTACACAAATCATCACTATTTAAAGAATGAATTATTTTCGTTGAAAATTCCGTAGCTATATATGTTTAAAAATTCCATCCGTACCATGATTCTTCTTTATTCCCTTGTAGTGCTTAAATGGAGATATATCTCTTTCGGTATCATAAATTCATAACCCATTACCATGTGAAATTTATTTAATTAATTATCAAGCATATACCCAGAAATTAGTAACATAAGTTTGATATAAACTCCTCCAATCACTTTAAAATACAAATAAAAACCACACAAAAGTTCACTTTTTTTTTTTTTTTTTTGAAACGCAGAAAAAGTTAACATTGATCTTTACTAGAAGCGGATCTACAACCAAAAAAGGCGTCTATTGATTCGTATCTCAACCTTCATATGCATACTAAATTAACATTGAAAATATTAAAGAAAAAGGGGGAAATTAATATATTTTAAATTAGAAAAAGGGCAAAAATGATAAAAATATGTAAAGTTGATGAGAACTTTTTGACTAGAATAGTGGGTGGATGTTTAATTCACTCGAATAGATGGGAATGTGTCTTCCAAAAGCTTTTTGCATCGGAGTTACAGCCTCAGTGCGCAATGGGATGTCACTCATCTCATTCTTTCTTTATACCTATGGCCTCACATATAATTTCCTCATGCAACAATACAATCTGACATTTATCCTTTTTTTATTTATGAGTAGGTCTAGTGTGCAAATTTATATAGATGAAAATTTATAAAATTGTCATAAATTAACCAACTACACTCTAAACACTAAATAATTAACCCTAAATTATGACCCATTTGAGCTGGGTGAACCATGAACTAGTCGGGCCGAGTAAACCATGAACTACTCAATTTTGTATTACATTCATCAATTATAGAATTTGGTTGAAAATTAAAGTTTTTGTATCTATACAAATTTGCATACTAGACTTTGTCTTTATTTAATATAGTTATATGATTTTAAATTGTTGGAAATGATTTTCTATAGGCATATATTTGTAATTTGAAGATGGAGATTGTTGGATTTCGGTGCCGCTGGCTGCCATTAGATTTGGGTTAAAAGACGTCTCAAACTCCTCCACGGTCCTGGCAATGGTGTAGCCGTGTAGGGTAATTAAAATTCAAAACCACGTATAAGCCAGATGAGTCACTCTTCTGTGCACCCCATGCACCAATTCAAATTGGTGCAATTGGATTCAATTTTAATTTGGATGAACTATGCACTCTAAACCCTAACTCCTAAACAATGAACCCTAAATTATATATGAACCATTCGGGCCGGGTGAACCATGGAACACTTGGGCCTAGTGAACCATAAATCACTCGGGCCGGGTTTGGGTCCGGGTCGAGAAAAAAAAACGTAAAACTGAAATTAAAGTTAAAAGAAAACTGAAATTGAAAAAAAAAATTAAAACTGAAAAAAAAAAAAAATCTCCTAAAATTAAATTGCACCAAATTGATTTGGTGTAAATGATGCACAGAAGAATTTGTCAAGCCTCATAGAGATGAAAATTATTTTCGGTATATATATTGTAAAAAAATTTAATGAATCTAAATCCGATTCATGCATTGATTTAAGCATGAATCTCAGGAAATTGTGATTCTCACATTCAGATACGTTATTACTTATTAATTAGAATAGTAACCTTGATAAGCCCTTGACTATTAATTTGCTTGAATGATTATTGAGAAATTGGTTTCCATTAGGGACTATATACAAAAAATAATATAATTTATCATCTCTCTACAAGTTCGAGTTTTTAAGTGAGATAGAACTCTCTCAATTTCTCCCTCCTGACATTCTTCTTACTACCACGGGTAAAATATATATATATATATATATATTTAGGGTATATTAATGTTAAAAGATGGTCCTCTTTTTTTTTTTTCAATTTTGATCTCAACCGTTAACCGTTTGACAATTAACTAGAATATCATAATATTTATGAGACTAATTTTTTTTTTAAATGACAAATTTCGTGAAATTTCTAACAGCCTGTGTAGCTCACTAATCAACATCCGTTAATTTTAAAGGAAAATTTCCAATTATCTTGGGACAAAATTCATATGGGACTAAATTGAAATAACTTTGTGCAACCACATGACATAATACTATAGGTGATAGATAATTTGTAATTTTATTGTCTCTTTTATGGGTAGAAGGGGATCAATTTTAAATATAGATATTAAATGGTAATAGCTCGGGGAGCCGCCCATTCAAACGTAAAAAGATAAGGTTCAAGAGACTAGCTTTTTCAGACCTGTTTAAACCAGGACTGCTTCTATCCAAATTGTTTAGCCTGAAGTCATATAAAGATGAGTTTTGTAGGTTAGGACCCGTTCGCCAACAACTCATTTGAAAAAATTAATTTATTTTTTAATATAATTATATGATAATTTTATTTCTCTAATTATAATTTATTTAGAATACATAAATTTTAATTTTTATAAAATTTCTATAATCAAGAAGTATGTACAAATTAACTTACTTCTACCGTAGATTAAATTTTTAAAATCAAGTCACAAACATAGATTGAAGTAAACAAATTAATTAAAAAGTGCAACAATGATTTGTCTATCATAAGTTGCATCTTGGAATATTTACATAGACATTGAGCACTCCTTTTGCAGGTGAGTATAATGTTGTTATTTTTTCCAAATTAAAATTCATGACATTTCTCTATCATGTAGAGACAATCCCCCCACCTCCGCCGCTTCATGTAATCATATCTTGTTATTCTTGATCATGAGTCAAAGCAATGATCAAAAGCAAAATAATTTATGTATATAAAAAATCCCATTGTCATGTAGTGGAGATTGGGAGGCCAAATTTAAATTTGTACTCATTACTCTTTTTTCTTCATAATTATCAACATATGAATAGCAACTGTCACTAGTCAAAAGTGCTCATTTTTTTAGAAACTATTTTTATGCAATTAACATCTTCTTTTGGGGTATAATATTGTAGCAGATAATATAGTTTATGAAAAGGTCTTCAAGAAACCTTTGTGGCTAGTGAGTTATCAAATCTTTTGACACTACTTAATTCAATTTGCAACTCATTATCTTGTTTGTGTGCATTTTGTATATACCCTCATGATTAAAAACCTACTTTGGTCCCTAATTGAGGGATTGTGGCATCTATCAAAAGAAAGGGATATGGTTCAATTATGATCCTATAGTTGGCTTTTTGTTGTTACTTTTTTCCTTAAAATATTTAATGTCCAAACTTTCACAACTAATCTTGGAATATAACCAATTTTATCCCTAGGTCATAACATTTGTTCTACTTAAATGGGCTCATCACCACATGATAATGTCACAAAGAAATATCATCCAATGTTAGATATTATAATGAGTCAATAGGTCTCACCTTATCAAGAAAATCCCATCTAAAGATCCAACCTCATGCTTATTTTGAGATTTGAGTCATTTTCATAAATCCATTTAAACATTTTAAGGCATGTGTTTGTTTTTGGAGTTAGAGTATGGAGAAAATTAATTTTTTATGTCAAATCAATATATAAAAGTGAATGGTGTTGTATTATTGTTTTGAAGTTGGATGCGATTGTAATGATTGAATGATCAATGTAGGTTATGGTTTAAATATTTTACTAGAAAGTGGGATATTAGTAGGTTTATGTATATTTTAGTAGTGGTTAATTTTATAAAATTAAATTTTAAAATCGAAATAGAACCTGATTCGGATTTATAAATCCAAAACCTAGTTTCTGAATCGATCGCTAGTGAAACTTGTTCATGAAATCTTAATTTTTTCTCTATAAAGTAATGAAATTCAATTATATTGTGTATCTATATATCTACCATTTTGATCATGCTTAAATATTTCTATACCGATAAATATAACATTAACTTATAGTCATAGATAGTATCAAAGAGAATTAGAGAAGGTATATAATATGGAAGTGATGGAAATTAATAAAGCAGATGAAAACAAACCATGACATTGTATTAGAAAACACTAGAACTGCATACTACAAACATGGAAATATATTACAAGGCCTTTCTTCAACCTATGAAACAAACTGGGATCCTTTTGGGAAGACAAGTTCCCTTAAACCCATCTTTTGCACCATATTCCCCCTTTTCCCCTAAACACAACCTAAAACTAACCGTTTCCCCCTCTCCGTTATTCACACCGTTAAAACTCATTTGAAAAATGTCTTTCAGCCATTCTTCAAACAAACCGTTGAGATACCACCCCGCCCCTTTCAAAATTTCCTCTAACACCGTCTCATCCACGTTAAAATTACTTACGCTTTTGCCCCCACTAAATTCCCGAAATGCCCTCCTCAGTTTCATCAACAACATCTCTTTCGCCTCACTTTCTTGATCCGAATCTAGATTAAGCACAACCCGATTCTTGATTTTACTTACCAACCCTAACGAAGTGTTGTTCTCTTCAATCGGGCTTGATTCTTGATCTTCATCAACTTTGATATTGAGATCAAGTCCATTAGTACTTAGATTTCTCTTAAGCTCTCTAATCTGATTCATTATCGAATTCGACGAAACCTCTTCAATCTCATTCCCCCTTTTACCCTTGAACCCTCTTTCGATCAAATCCCACTCCGCTTTACGTTTATGATCGACGTTAGGCGGGCCCACAAGAACCCTCATCGGAATAACCAAGTTATTAGCCTCTTCTTCGCTTCTAACATCCCCACCCATTGTAAACAAAAACATATCATCCCTCCTCCCCTTAACCCCATCAAAAACAAACGCCAAAAACAGAGGATCAGCGAAATCAACATCTTCCAAAAGCACCACAACCCTCTCACGATTCTTCAACGCCGCCTCCAAAATCTCCCGATTCTCACCCCCCGTTTTCCCTCCCGTCCGCATGTTCATGCAAACGAGAAACTCCGAAGAACCGAGAATGCATTCCGCAATCGAAACAGCCAATCTTCTTTTCCCTACTCTGTCTTTCCCCTGCATCAGTACCAACTTACAATCTTCTTTCAACGCATCGATGATCAACGGAAAAGTTGCCGATTGCCACGGCACATTTTCTTTAAAAACGCTATACAGATCAGCGCTTTTGGTGTAGGTGGAATTTCCTAAAGCAAGTGTGATCTTTTCTTCCTTGTTTTTTAGGGAATCCAAATTTGGCTCCTCTGTTTGGTTGTTGCTGAAACTGAACTCGATGTGGCACGACTGCTGCCTTCGAAATCGAGGCAGAGAGCTCGGGCTTCGATTAAGCTTTGGAGATGGATTTAGAAATGAGATTGTTTCTGAATCTGAAAATATGGTTTTCTTGTTAGGCAAGAACGGATATGAGTAGTGATTCCAGCTTGAATTATGTGGATTTTGGCTTCCTTGATGTAGGCTTTGGCACAACTTGTTGTATTTTCTCCTCAATTGATCTAAATCTTCCTGAATTTGAAAAAAAAAAGACATATGGTTAATTAATTATACCAAGATTCATATCAATTGATTCCCATGCATTAATACAAGTAAATTATAAGATTAGTCATGCATGCATTTATTGGCTGTAAACGATTTTAGTCTTGTACAAATTAATTTTCTCAAGTAACTTTTAAAATTAAGCAATTTTAGTTCTATGTTCATGAAGTTGCAGGATTTTTGCACAGTGTCACTTAAAAAAATAAAATTAATTATCATATTAAATTAATATAAGACTAAAATTGCAGCATTTTTTAAATTATAGAAAGTAATTAAGAAAATTGATTCATATGAGATTAAAATTATCATATATAATAGACTCAAGATACCAATTTTGCAATTTAGACCTTTAACATTTTTTATGTTATAATTGCACCCAAGATGGAATTATAATGTAAAAGTTAGTACCTTTTGAAGAGGGGCATGGGTGTGGGAGTTGAGCCAGTAGGGCAATTGAGGTGAAGCAGCTTCTTTATCATAATTCGAAATGCATTCTTGGCAACAAGTGAGGGCATTTGCGTCATCTTCTAGACAGAATAGCTTCTTCTCTGAAACTGGAGATGAATTTTCTGAGTATGTAATACTTGAATTATCCCTCCTCCCACTGCAGCATACCAAAAATTAAAGATTTAAGTTTTGGAATATTAAGCTACCACAAATTTTGACTAAATTAAACCGACAAGAAAGTGTGTGAATAGAAAAGCAAAAATGAATAAATAAATAAAAGACAACAATCTCTCATTCATCCAGACAAGACATGCAGTTGAATATGAAATTTCAAATTTATGTCCGTATCTATCTAGTGTTGTAAAAAAAAAAAAACTAATGGAAAACCGAGCAAAAATAAAAATATCATGCGGTTAACATATTCCAACTTATTTGGGTCATGTCCGAATAATTCAATCATAAAAGAAAGAATAAACAGTTTACCAAAACTACCATTTTATAGCAAAATAATTAATAATTTTTAAAGAAACAATTAATACTATCAAACTAATACGGTTTAGAAATATGACAAATTCTCTTCATGCACCAATAAAATTGGTGCAATTTAATTTTATGAGTTCTTTTTCTAATTTTTTTTAGTTTTAGTTTTTTTTTTCAATTTTAATTTTCTTTTAACTTTAATTTCATTTTTAGTTTTTTTTTTTTCCTCGACCCGGACCAAAACCGGCCCGAGTGGTTCATGGTTCACTCGGCCCAAGTGGTTCATGATTCATCCGGCCCGAATGATTCATATATGATTTAGGGTTCATTGTTTAAGGGTTAGTGTTTAGAGTGCATAGTTCATCCAAATTATTGAATCCAATTGCACCACCAATTGCACAAGTGCACAGGAGAGTAACTCTAGAAATATACTCCCTCCAATTTTTTTTAAATGTCGTTTTTTTCAAATATTAGTATAATAAATATCGTCCTGACCTCCTTATCGCACATATACCCCTAACATGGTCATTTAAATTTTCAAACTTCCTACAAATATGTTGGTTGAGTATTTTTCCAATAAATTGTAATTATTGTTATGAATATTTAATTATTATTAATTAAAATTAATTTTGGCATAAATATATATTTTTAATTTGTCTAAAAATCCAGAATGTCATCTAAAAATAATAGGATGGAGTACAATGTAAACTAGTTGTACATCAAAATTAGTTTACTTAAAATTAGAAATAATATGATGTAGCCTATAATCTCAGCTAGCTAGCTAGTAGCTACTTACTTTTTCACCCATGGTACATATAATTTCAAAGTTGTAGCCATGAAAGCTTAAAGATAATAAAATTAGATGATGTAAACCGTCATATATAGCTATCCAAAAATAGTAAGTCATAGATATATATACACTTATTTTATAGGTGTAATTAAATGTCAGAATGGTTAAAGATGTGAGTAAAATCTTCTGCTAGCTAGTGTAAATATAGTGTGTGTTCCCAAAAATTCTAACTAGCTAGCTACAGCAATAAACTTTTCACTTTCTTGAAATTCAAAAAAAAAAAAAACTGACCTTGTAGCATTGAGGCTCAACCCCAAACGACCAGAAGGAACAGAAACAGCCTGAAGAGCCCATTGCACATCAAGAGAAGGTTGCTTCATCTCACACTTGATATAAGTCTGATAATTGGCGGTTGCAATTAGCCACACTCTGATGCAGCTTTTATAAAACGAAACAAGCTTCCCAATCTCTACGATCAAATGATCAATCGGATTATAATTATTACCACCACCAGTACTTGCAACTGACTCATCCACCGCCCATTTCAGATCGCCTATGTAGATGATCACTCCCCCTTTCGACGACAGGGAGTCCACCTTCCGCTTCAAATCCATAACGTTGGTTTCCACTTCCTCCTTGTTCATGAACATGAGCGGCACGGCCGAGAACTGGAATTTCACCAGCTGCGTCGATTTCAGCTCGTCGGGAATGTCCGCCCCACGCTCCACTTTCTGCATCAGGTCCGAGATGATGGTTTCGGATACAAATGAAGAGTCGGAGATGATGACCGCGTTTCTTCTCCCGTTGTTATTTTTACCAAGCAGTACTTGCAGGACGACTCTTACGTCGTCCTGGTTGGTACTATTGGGGTATAATAACTGGGGCGGTTCCGGTTTTCCGTAGTACTGCCAGGAGGGGATAGGGTAGCGATTAGAGTCGATGGGAGGGGAACTCGGGGCAGAGTATATCCCACCACATTGGAACACCGAAGAAACAAGATTGCATTCTTCCAGATTATTCTTAACAGAAGTGCTGGAAAATCCAGCCTCCCTCATAACCCTAGAAACACTAGGGTCATCCAGAATGGAAAGTATGAGCTGTTCATGCTCCACTTTTACCGCTATCAACGGCTGTTGTTGTTGTTCAATGCAGCCGCGTCTCTGGTGGGCCTGGGCCCGCTTCAGCACGGCCACCAGTGCGTTGGATAACGACGGCTGGGCGTGCAGGAGCGGGCCAGGGGCAGCAGGGAGGCGGTTGAGTGCCACGTTGAAGCAGAGCTCCAATGCGCGGCACTGGGGTGGTGGTGGTGGTGGTGGTGGTGGTGGGACTTGAGGCAGGCGCGGCGGAGGATGCTGCCGCTGGAGGTCAGGAGAGTGGCGGCGACATGGAGGGGAGTGACTTGGGCGTGGCCGCGGCGGCGGGCGAGGGTGAGGGAGTGCTTCAACACGGAGGCGGCCTCCGCGGAGAGGGTCTGCTGCGGTGCACAGGCTCCTGCGCGCATAACTTGGCCAACACCCACCCCTACACCCCCCCTTTGAAGTGTTACCAATCTTGAGAATGATTTTTGAGATGTGATTCCCCCTCTGTGAAAGAAAATGGTGGTTTAATTAATTGGGTTTCTTTTTTTTGGAAATTTTGAGAGTTGGGAAACTGGGGTTTTTAGACTTGTATTGTATGGTATCAGTGTGGAAGGTTGGAGGGCATAAATAGCGGGTGAGATACCTTTTGGGAGTTAATAATGTAGTCCGAGGGCTGTTTCGGGATTTCAAGTGTGACATATACGTATGTATGGTGGGAACACATCATGCGTCCCTTGCATTGCTAATTTATACTTGACCTACGTACACCTACTATTGTGTGTGCCCAAAATTTCTTGTACATCAGGGTGCGACCAAACTTTTTATCTTTGCGTTTTAAAATCGTCAATTTGTTTTTGTATATTACCGGTTTTTTATAAATTAGTTGCATTTTTTGGTATAATAATTTGTATGATTCTAAATTGCACTATGAATACATGGTGCATCATATATGGTTATATGCATACAAGACTTAGCCTGTGTAAAATTAATAAGCGGTTAATATTCATTATAAGTATCTATATAATTTGTACACCTATTCCACTTTGTGTTTTAATTAAAAAATTAATGACGCATGGTAATAATCTAGCTAGTGAAACACAATATTAATGTAACATAAAAAAATGGCAGAGTATAATCAAATGGTATGTGTTATGCAACACATGTACGAGTTAATTTTCATTATAAGTATCAATTAATTTGTTATTAAACACTATATAAATATCTGAATGGTATCACCTATTCCTTTTTTATATTTTGTATTTTAATTAAAAAAAAAATTAATAAACGCATAAAATTAATACTAATTTATAACTTATAAATCTATTAAAATAAGTGAAACACAATAATTTAATGTAAAATGAAAAAAAATGAATTTATTTGAGAGAAAATTATATTGAGATAAAAACAATAACATTATATAGAGAGGTTTAGAAAAAAAAAATAATGGTATTTAATAAATAATAAAATAATGTACGAGTTTTTTGAGTAATTTTTCGAGTGAAGTACCAATTAATAAGCATTGGTTATTAAACATAGTATTTCGAACGTTGGTTATTTATTTAAATTTTTTAGCAGTACTCTATTTTTTAGAAAAACAACACTCAAACTGATCACAGTTCCTAACATTTTCACCCCTATATGGAAATACATACATGTAAAAGTAATGTTTAATAGTGTAGTACTGTACGTAATAGTGAAAAAAGGCTACTTGTGATCAATCATTTAGGTGACGATATAAATACCTACTGTTTTATAATTAGGAAATGTTTTATTTTTCCTTGTGAACCAATTAATAAAGTGTCTCTTTTCTTTTCTTTTTAATTTATTAGTAAATAATAAATTGGGCGGGCAGTGTACTTTAACTTTGAACAAGAGTGGTGTTTTGAATGACAGGGCAGGGCAGAAATTGAATAGATTTAAAGTAGCAAAGTAAAAAAGGTATGAAAAGAAAGGAGAGAGAAGTTAAAAAGAGAAAGTTGGTACATTTGTTGTTTGCATGTAAATGTATCACGCCAATCCTCGTACAGAGACACTGTGTTTTATTCCCCCTCTCTCTCCTTAAAAAAGCAACACTCTGTCTCCTCTATTCTCACAATCTAATTCCTCTTTCTCTCTCTAAATTCTTTTGTTTTTTGAGAGAGAGAGAGAGAGTTTACATAATCCAACAATAACCCACTTATTTTACTTTTTGGTAAATCAAGAGAAGATAGTGAAATCCATGCCAACTTTTGTCATTCACGCGAATGGTAAAATCCGTATCATTTTTTTACTCGATCGTACCGTTTATGTTTTATTATATTTTTAATTAGTTGATGCATAGTTTTAAAATCATACACTTTGTTATACCACTACAAAAAAATGTAGAAATGCTTATAATTTTTTTAAATGGCTATGAAATTTTTTTACAAAAATAATTTGGTCTTTAAAAAGTGAGAATTGTCTGCGATTTGTCTACCAATTTTTAAAATAATCATTGAAAAAAATACCTACACAAATAATTATCTAGGCAAACAAATTACCTACGAACAATTTACCTACACATTTGTAATTTTCATAGAAAAAACATACCTACACAAAGAATTTCTTAGGCAATTTACATTTACGTAGACAATTATATTTATAGTTTAAAAATAGTCTATATAATTAGAAAATTTTATAGGCAATTCTTACTATTTAAGGACGAAATTATTTTTGTTATAAATTTTATAGGCATGTTGGAAAAATATTTAAAATTTTCGTAGGCAGTGCACTATTTTCTTGTAATGTATTGAAAGATACAAATTTTTTATACTGAACTGTGCAACTATTTTTCTATATTAATAGTTGCACGATTCAGTTTAAACAAGTTGCATTTTTTGAACTAAGCTAAAAATTAGAGTTTGAATCACAAATAGTCCCATAATTTTGACCTTAAATAGATTTAGTCCCAATAACTTTTACAATGTCTTATTTTAGTTCCAAATCGATCGAAATAACGTCGTTTTGCCGTTTCAATTTGGGGCTTTCAGGAGGATGCTTTGAGCCTGTGACTGAGATGCCACAGCATCCACCGGAAAGCCCATAATTGAAACGCCAAAACAACATTGTTCTAATCGAATTAAGACTAAAATTGGACATTGTTAAAATTATTGGGACTAAATCGACGACAAATATACTTATAAAATCAAATCTATTTGAGCCTATGGGGTCATTTGTGATTTAAACTCCTAAAAATTAGGCAGTCAGCTAATAGAGCTAGAGGTACTTACTCTTTGGACTGCCTAAGTAATTCAAAAGACCAAACTATTTAATCCAAATCGGGAAAACATAAAAACTCTAATAAAAAAGGAGATTAAAAACTCAGAGTAGTTCTTTTGTGCACCCAAGTGCACCGTGTACTCATGCAATTGAATGACTCATTAAATAAATTAGACATATTCTGTGGATATACGTGTAGGGTTGGGGCGAATGCACGGATCTTAAATCCGTGCACCAGTTGCACATGAAACTTTGTTAAAAACTCCATAAAGAATAACATGAAACCCCACAAAAGGAGATGGAAACTTCACAAAGGAATTACAAATACAACAAAACAAAAAAGAACTAACCTAACAACCGGAGTTGAAAAAAAAAATCACCATGAAACCAAATGTTGCAGCCTAAAATTCAGATCCGGACATAATAAAAATCTCAAGATAATAAATATTGATAAAAATGAAATAGAGTATCAAAATTAATACCATATAAAACAAAAATTGTAATGGGAACTCGACGGTGTTATGGCAATTAAGAACAACTTTTCACAAAGTGAAAAACAATTACAACAACTTTATAGTCAAAGTCATAAATAGCGTCTAGATTATGGAATCTAAAGCTTTTGAGATTGGATAATCACCTTTTAATGACTGTTACAATTTTAATTAACACAATGCAAGATTTCATCAGAAAGCAAAAAGTGGAATTTCAGTAGTGATCGATTACTGACTTATTAGAAATTAATTATAATTAGGTGGGACATATTTTCCAATATTCCACTTTAATATGTGTTTTACATATGAGATGGTAAATTACTTAATAAAAAGAAACAAAACGAAAATTTGAAAAAAGGGATTAATGAATGCCTTTAAATCATTGGGAAATTATCTTTGATCGAGTTGATCAAAAGTTATAAAGATGAAGAGATGAACATACATACAATTATAGTTTGCTCTCCTTACAAGAAAAGTATAACTTTTTTAATAAATTCATATTTTCCATCTATTTTGGGCTTATCAAATGATTTTGTTTTGCTGTTCCCTGACAAATATTCAAGAAAGCATTCACGGTAGAAAGTGTAAAAAATTACCCACAGTTAAAAATTAGAGATTTCAGATAAATTTGTTTTTAGTCAATTTTTATCCATACGAAAAACGCAAGTATTGGAAGTTGGAACCCCCCATATGTTACAAGATCAGTTTTGCAATTTTGTCAAATCGAGAGACTAATTCCCTTCCAATTGATTAAACATAGACCATCCTAGAAGAGAATATTGGTTCCTTCAGATTTTATATCAAGTTAAAAAGTGGAGACAAAAGTTGATACAACTACCACATAAGTGTCATTTCCTAAACATATATATGCTTGAGATATATGTTTTGCTAATTAATGACGTCATCAATTCATGAAATGATGATTTTTTCTTAGTTTTCTACTTCCTTCAAATCTTTAAGCTCCTCATAATATTCCCTTCAAATTTATTCGAAAGTTTCTATAACATCAATCAATTTACGTTCCTCATCATCTTTAATATATATACACACACTAATAGAGAGATAGAATAAAATACTATACTTTGATTGGGCCCATTTTCAAACTTGGGCCGGCTTGTGCTCGAACTCTAATTTTTCTCTTTCTCTTTAATTATAATAGTGATTAAATTTTTTGTAGTCAAGTAACTTTGCTTCGTTTTGAAATTGGTCCCGATTGTTTTGACTTTTTTATTTTGGTCACGTAAGTTATCAAAAAAATTTAAATTGGTCCTTCAACCTGCTGTAACAGGTCACCAAATAGGTAACCGTCACTTATGTAATTATTTAATTATTTCATTTAACTTTGAAATGCTACCTAGACTTTTTTAGTCCTAATAATTTTGGGTTGGGATTTTTCTGCGTATTTTTTTAGAGAGAAAGAGTGATTTTCTGCGTATTTTGGTTTATTTATGGATTTTCCGGTCAGTTTAGATCTAGTAAACCGACTCAATTTGCTTTGTCTTTTAATATACAAATTATTTTTAGAAATGACTCAAAACCCGACAAAAATTATTAGGATTAAAAAAGTTCAAGTAACGCTTCGAAACTAAAGGGAAAAAATAAAATAATTACACATTTGACGGTTACCTATTTGTTAACCTGATGCAGCAGGTCAAATGACCAATTTCATAAAAATTGAAAACTTACAGGACCAAAATCAAAAAATCAAAACAATCGGGACCAATTTCAAAATGATGCAAAATTACTGAACTACAAAAAATTTAATCTCATTATAATAATACCGCATTTAAAAAACATAGAGAATAAAATATGTTCATCATTGACACACGCACAGCAATGAGATCACCCGTTGTATTATTGACATTCCACATTGTATTTCATAATATAGATGATTAACACGTGAAATAGTAAAAAATATTCAACCAACTATCATATTTTGAGTCCATGAGTTAAAAATTCAACAGGTGAAACACCAGTAAAATACAAAAAAATAGAATAAGGAAATCCAACGGCACACAGTGTGTTCTCTCTGGTTTTACAATGTAACTAATACTGATTAATTAATAATTTAATGATAATAGGTAATATGTACTTTGTGAATTGTTTTTGCCATAACACCCGACCGAGTTCCCATTAATTGAAACTATTACGACTATTGGGTGAAAATAATTAATAATATAAGTGAAAATTATTAAAATTATTAAATAAAAATAAATCATATTGTTCAATAAAGCACAATTAATTTTACATAAAAATTTGCCAGTCAAATTGACATCCTTATCTTCCCACGTGTCAAGGACCATAAAATGCAATATGAGTGCACGGTGCACCTTGGTGCATATAAGACCTACTCTTTATTTATATGTTTCTTTTCCTTTTATGGGAATGAATTACAGAAAGTTGGTCATTATTAATTAAGGTGAGACATTGAGGACCATTGGAGGTAGGTACATCTGGTTATCATGTACTAATAATTGATGCTTTATATTTTAGATGAAAATGAAAACCTTAAAAGGTTGAAACTAGAGAGTTTGGTTAAAGTAATTTAAAAGGGTAAAAAAAAAATTGTATAGATCTGGTTCCCTTATTTTTAATTCATCGTATTTGACCTTACTCAGGATATAATATGGGTCAAATTTAGCAGTTCAGAAAAATGTGTTCAAAATGAGTAAAATGTGTCAAATAATTTAAGTTTATAACGTAGACCTGATTCATGGGAGACCAATCTAAAGAGTAAATGGGAATTAAAGTAGCTTATAAAAGATCAAACAATTTGATTTTTAAATGTGCCACAAAAATGATAAATAAGTTGACACTTCTATTACCCACCCAGGCAACTTGCCCTGAAGTCTTTTTTTTTTTTTTTTTACTAAAACCAATATTAATATTTATTCAACAGTCAACACAATATATCACCTTGACACGTAATGACATTGTGGCAGAGATATATCCAAAACAATATATATTCCACTTTAAAAAAAAGAAATTAAAATACGAAACATAAACTATATAAAGGTGTTAAATCTGAATGCACAACTAAAATATATGAAAATAATAGGTCAAGTTTACTCTTGGGTCTATTGTCAATCAGTAGTCTGAATCGAGGACTAACACTCAAGTTGACATTATAAATTATAATTTAATATGACTCATTTTGAAAGAGATGTATTAACTTTAATTTTATTCTTGATTTCAATTTTCACCTCGTTCATGCCAAAAAATAACTCTCATTTCATTCTCACTCTTGCGCCGCTGCGTCGCACCACCACATCTTGATCTTACTGTTGTTGATGCTTCAATTCTGATTTTTCTGATATAAATTGTGTCTTCACTAGTGACAGTAATAATTTTTTTGCGTAACAATAATATTTTTTCTTCATAACAGTGATAATTTATGTGTATAACAGTGATACTTCGTTTCTCTTATAGTGACAGTGATAGTTTTTATATGTATTGGTGATATTTTTTTTTTACATACCAATGATAATTTAATAACGTTACAGTGAGAGTTTTTATACATAGTAGTGATAGTTTATGTGTATAACAGTGATACTTAATTTAGCATACAGTGACAGTGGTAGTTTTTCTGAGTAATTTGAGTAACAATGATAATTTTTCTGAGTAACAATGATAGTTTTATGTGTATTTTTTATAGTTTTTTTTTCATATATACCAGTGAGATCGCCGAAAATGAAAACGCAAATTCCTCTAAAAAATTAAAAAGAAAAAAAAAAGACGAACAATAGTGAAAAAGACAATCAGAGGAGCTGATTTAAGCGGCGGTGAGTGTGTAGGTGTTTCCTTTCGCTTGAGACGCGATTTGTGCGAAGGAAATCCTGTCACTTGAGATTCAATTCGGAAGATGTAGATGGTAGTTTTTGCGGCGACGGTGAGAGGTGAAGAGAGAGAGGCGCGAAATAAAAAATTAACTCAAATAGTGTATATGTGATCAGTTTGTAGTGTATAGATCAAGTTTGATCCGAATTCATAGAATGAGTCATGTCTATACAAGTTTTTATCTTGAATCGAGTGATCATGTATAAAATATTTCATCTGAGAAACATTTATTTTTTCAAGACAAAGTCTTGTGTGCAGGAGTATATTTTATTTTTAATTAAGTTATTTTTCATTGAATAATATTCATTGGTCAGCCGGACGAGAAGAAGGCGTACTCAAGACTGTGGCGACAAAGAAGAAGGCGTACTCAAGACTGTGACCTGAACGAGAAGAAGGCATACTCAAGACTGTGGAAATGTTTCACGCCAAGAAGAATTCAAGCTATCGTATGGAAATTTCTCAAGCTAAGGCTCTCAACTAAAGACAACTTGCGTAGAAGGGGCTGCCTTCAAAACCCAGGTGATCCTATGTGTGCGTTATGTGGCGACGAAGAAGAGAATCAATATCATTTCTTACTCGGCTGCAAGTTTGCTTGTGGAATTTGGAGTTCGTGTTATAAATAGTTTAATATCGCGAAGTCACATCATAGAAATCCGGTCCTCCATTTGCTACAACATGAGGATCTCTTCGAAAAGGACAAGAAGGCGAAGATGGCTACAACGATTTGGGTTGAAATCATTTCATCCATTTGGGAGGTTAGAAATGATTGCATCTTTAATAACATACCCCTAATTAATCCAGTCAAGACTTGGGACATTATAAGAGGAACACTTTGGTCATGGTTCAAAATACATGTACCAAATGCAAAGAAAATTTCATTTCCTCTTTTGTTAGAAAATCCCATGCGAGTACATATTCTAGGATAGGAGTATTAGTTATTCTGGTTTCTTTGTGTGGTACGGTCGTACGGGCAAGGAGGAGTCGATTCTTGTACTTTGTGTTGATAGGGTGGTGTACTTCTTGTACCCGAACTGATTTTCTTTAATATATTTTTTCCTTGCCTGATCAATATATATATATATATATATATATATATATATATATATATATATATATATATATATTCATTGGTCAGCCATAATTATTTCAATGAATAATGCTCCCTCCATCCCGGTGTAATTGTCTCATTTCTTTTTGTTGTTTTGTTTAAGGAATACCAATAAAATAATAAAAATGAAGGGTAGTTTTGGGTGTTGGGAGAAAGAAAAAAGGTATGTGGAGTAATGAGTGAAGTAATTAGTAGCATTTTTTGTAATATTGTGTGAAAAATGAGGATAAAAATTATGGATAGTGAAGTTACTTTTTCCCTTTATGGAATGAGAAAGTTATAGTAGGACGTCCATAAAAGGAAATTGAGACAATTATAATGAAATGGAGGGAGTATTAATTATTTTTATTTTTTTAAAAAAATAATTGTGTACCATTAGACCATTTTATAGACTCACTTTAAATAAATAAAAAAAGATAAAAATTCATATTAGACAGGGTATAGCTTAGCACAAATTACACTTATTCCTCCTAAAATATTAAAGTGTCAATGTTTAATTTATGCTCTGTTTTACTGTGAAATCGTCTCATGCAAATGTGTCTCAAAGAATAAATTAGTTGGAATAAAACGGAAATAAAAGTGAGTGGGAACAAGGTTTAAACAAATAAAGCCTGCATTGCCCACTTATAAATCAATTTGTTTTAATTCCACCACTTTTCCTCTCCTATCATTTTCATTCCCTTCCAACCTTTTTTTTTTTAGTTCCATTTTATTCCATTCTCTTCCTCGGACTTGGGGATTCATAAACAAATAATCGCATTATTATTTACTCTCCACTCAATGTTCCTATTTTCATCATAAATTGAATCCTAAAAATATTTTTGGGACCTTACAAATGTTTTCAGATTTTGTCAAGACAAAAAGTAAATCACAAACATGATCGCGTACGAGTGCGACCTCGCTTAGTCATAGCACAACCATATGAGCAATCAGAGAGGGATCCAATGATTAATGAAGGATTGGGCTACAATTTTTTAATTTTTTTGTGAGATAATTAGTGTCGAGGGAAATTAAATAATTGAATTGATTTCCGACCCTCTTAAAAAGTTTGAATTTTTAGTTGAGACGAAATTCTTTAATGGTATCAGGGCATTTGACTCAGCCCAGATCTTTGGTTCGATTCCTGTGAATATCACTTCACCTATTTAAATTGTCCATTCATTGAACCTCCTCCCCAAAGGGCAGATACAATGATTCGGACCACGAGTGACGGAGAGTGTTGAGGGAAATTAAATAAATGAATTGATTTTCGACCCTCTCAAAAAGTTCGAACTTTTAAATGAGACGGAATTCTTTCAATTACGTACCAAAAAAAATTATAAATTATAAAGATTATTTTTTTGGTAGATGATTGTAGTGTATTTATAATCTCTAAAGTGAATTTTGATGAATGATAATGTGAGGTCCCGAGTGAAAACTCATTTTGCGCGTGCGGAAGCAAAACATGTCGTTGATGCATTATAAAACAGGGGTGAGGGAATGGATTCCAAATTTTTCGCTTTTAAGAACAATGTGTGTTGTTTTGCTTGTAATCGAATGCATATGGCAGGTAGGAACATAAAGCAGTAAAGAACACACGATATTTTATAGTGGTTTGGACGAAACCCGCCCTACATCCACTCTTCCCTTTACACAGGGGCACCTTAACTGAACTTAACCTGCGGGACTTATCACCCTCACGGGATCGCCGATAGATGTTTACCGAGTTCACACTCGAACGGGACTTATCACCCTCACGGGATTGCCTATAGATGTTTACCGAGTTCACACTCAAACGGGACTTATCACCCTCACGGGATTTCCTATAGATGTTTACCGAGTTCACACTCAAACGAGACTTATCACCCTTACGGGATTGCCTATAGATGTTTACCGAGTTCACACTCACCTACAAACTTAACCTAACTTTGAGTTTGGGTAGAGGTTTGTTTGGTTTCCAACTAGGTTGAGATTTTCCCTTACATTTGTTTAGCCTCAATGCTAAGGATGGGAAAATCTCTCTAAGCTTAGGATATAGCATTTGTGCTTAGATCAAGGGTAGAACACTCTTGAATATATGCGTGTATTTCTTGCTCTGTGTTCTATGGTGGGAATGCTTGAGTATATAGAATCGGGAGCACAATTCCTTTCAACGTGCCTTGTGTTGAATGCCTTAGCCGTGCTACGATCAGGCCATATTTCAGGACTCGCATCATCTGGCACACGACCTTGGCTGGGAACTGCTGGAACCCATATCTTCTTAGCTCTGTAGCATCGTTTGCTACATTCTCCATACTCTTCCACATTCATCCACTCTTGATAATGAAGGAATAACTTATATTTATAGTGTGGATTTGAATGTTACCGTTGGAGAGAATCACATTCAAATCCATACTACTCAGAGATTTTTTGCGACTTTTTCGGGCTTGTCGTCTTCCTCTCATTGGTCGCCAAATTTGAATCTAACGGCTATATTCTTGATTTCTTCCGAGTCTCTAACGGCTATATTCTTGAGATCTTCCGAGTCTCGTGGATCTTGATTCTATCTCGAGCCTTGAGTTATCTCGAGCTATCTCGAACCTTCGAGTTATCGAATTTATCTGAACCTTCAGGTTCCTTCAGGTTATCTGAGCCTTTAGGTTATCTGAGCTATTTGAACCAAAGTTATCCCGAGCTATCCGAACCTGTCTTCTTGTCTTTCACGATCTTGACTTCTTGTCTTCGATTTTGCTTGTCTTCGATTTAATCATCTTCGATCATCATCGACCTTATCCGGGTCATCCGATACTTCGACGACCTATACATATTGAGTTCCCCATCAATATGTGACCTATCTTTACATCGATATCTATACATTTAAATTTGGTCATCTTAATTTGATTCTAAGTCATCGATCACCTAATGTGTCCATTTGGTCCTATTACAACCTGTTTTGGAACTTCCATCAAAACTAAATTACAGATTTCCCAACAGATAATTAAATCACAAAATTGAGATGTCACGAGACACTTTATGAATTAAAGTGAAGTTGTGAAATGTGGAAAATTAGCTAAAGAGTCAATTATCCCACATTGAATATTTAATTGATTTAACTACTTATTAATAGGAGTGTGTTAGATTAATTCAAATTATAGTGGCTAATGAGTAATCTCTTTGTTCGAGCTCGAGCCCCATGGTTCTAATTGACAATTGGACAATGGATCTAGGTCTGGGAGTCCATTTATCTTTTTGGAGCATGATCCAAGTATGAATTAATCTGATCCAAATGTATAAGCTTGATTGCCATAAATGCCCTGGTTTTAAATTTTGGTAGGCTCCCCATTTGAAGACTTGAAGCCTATAAACAGGACATAGACATTTGTATTATAAAACACTTGAAAATCCTGCATTTTCCAATTGAAATTTTGAGAGCAAAACTCATAGCATGCATTTGCATTTCATTTAGAGTGCATTTCAGTTTCTCACGTCTATTCAATTCGTCGGAGAATTATATGTTACGATTTCAGTTTGACGTATTTGTTTTGCGGGTAAAAGATTTATCCTTGACTCGACTTGTTGCTATTTTTCGTTCGTGTTGTTTTCAAGTTTTGTTCGTAGATTGTTGTTGTGATACCTGCCTAAAGTGGAGAGTTGCTCGGAGTAGAAGCTGCTAAAAGGAGAAGCTTGTTGCTCAACTGAAAAGTATTAGTTGTAATTCAATTTTTCTATTATTTTCTTTTATTTATTTCCGTCAATATTGTAAATTATTGTCGGTGCTCTAATAAACCAACATCTTTTATTATCTCTCCAATTTTCCGCATGCTTTAAAAAAAATCCACATATTTTGAATGAATTAAAATAGTCTAGAAATTCCCGTCCAAAAAAAAAACAATAGTCTAGAAACTTTCTTTTCCCCTAAGAATGTGCCAGCCTCATTTACCAAATAAAACAAGAAATTCCTCACTCTAGCCCCTTCATTTTAGATAGGGGGTATTTTAGCACTTTAGAAACGATGGCAAGTGTCTGGTTAAGTCGTCTTATAGGCTTGGTATGGCCGGGATAAAAATATTCTTCGTCTCATAACTTTCTGTTTTTTCGTAAATAATCTCAAAATTGTTAAAAATTCAATTTAGTAACATAACTTTTGTTGTTGCTCAATTTTTATTCCATTTTCATCGGAACTTCAAAAATGTCATAGTTTTTATCACGTGCTCATTAAATTTGGGGAAAATCTGGCGGAAATTTTGATGTGGTTGCTTGTGTGAAAAAATAATTTCATGTGTTAAAAATTAAATGTGGTCAGATTTAGTTCCACGTACGTAGGATCCAGGTTGTTTCGATTTATAGTCTTTCTTTTTATCGTCTTCCGAAAAAGACGGTTAGTGAGCTTATTAGCCTACAAAGAAATTTTCTTGGGGGGGGGGGTGAGCACAAAAGCAAGATACCGTGGGTGAGTTGGGAAACTATTTGCAAAGATAAAGTTTTGGGGGGTTTGGGTATTCGAGATTTGTTGCGATTTAATCTTTCTTTATTGGGTAAATGGATTTGGAGGTTTCTAAACGAACCTTCAAGCTTATGGGCTAGGGTCATCAAGTCGAAGTATGGGGGGTTCGGGTCAATTGAGTCACATGTTGGGAATGGTCGGGTTTATAGTAATAGGAGTAGACGTCGGAGTCTCAAGTGGTCGGGGTGGTGGTCGGACATTTGTAATCTTTACTGGGGGGCAAATGGTGAGGGTTTGTGTCGTGAGTTCAATAGAGTGGTGGGCAATGGTGAGGGGACTAAGTTTTGGGGGGATTGTTGGGTTGGGGAAATGTCTTTTAAAAATAAGTTTAGTCGTCTTTTTAGGATTAGCACTCAAAAAGAGTCTTGTGTGAGTGAGTGTGGTGTTTGGGGTGCAAATGGGTGGGAGTGGGAGTTGAAGTGGAGTCGTGAATTGAGGGCGAGGGAAGAGTCGATGTTAATTGAGTTAATGAATTGCTTAAACAGGTCACAGATTTCTCAAGACACACCGGACGTTTGGAACTGGAAGTTCGCTCCGAATGGAATCTATTCCACCGGCGCGGCGTATTCAACTTCCACCTTCCCAGGAGTTCCGGTTTCTTCTCAGGACAGCATAGGCACAAGGAGTTCAAGGCTATTTGGCGGAGCTACGCACCAAGACGAGCTCAGGCTATCATTTGGAAAGTTCTTCATCAAAGACTACCGACGAAAGATAGTCTCAAGGTTAAAAACATCATTTTGGCAGACGACAACAGTTTATGTGGGCTTTGTGGAGCTTACGAAGAGAACATTCAACACATTTTGTTTGAATGTCAGTTCGGTAATCAGATTTGGTTCGAGATTCTTCAGTGGCTAAAGTGTTCAATGATGGCAACAACATCGCCAATAAATCATCTCTCTTGTTTTTGCAAGCAGCTTGGAGATGGCAAATTGAAGAGGTTAGCAGCAACAGTTTGGACGTGCACCGTATGGACTATATGGAATTGCAGGAACGAGGTAATTTTCAATAATTTGAGCTTCATCGTACACAAGGTTATTGATGAGATCAAAGGTAGATTATGGTCATGGGTGTCGACTAAATTCCCTAGTGTCAAACAGTTACAG
This sequence comes from Stenogyne calaminthoides, assembly GCA_037126765.1. Classification (NCBI taxonomy): domain Eukaryota; kingdom Viridiplantae; phylum Streptophyta; class Magnoliopsida; order Lamiales; family Lamiaceae; genus Stenogyne; species Stenogyne calaminthoides. The sequence goes on along the minus strand of JBBCBC010000007.1, from coordinate 39,130,788 downwards.
TTTTCGCAGTGGTTATATGATCCGATATCGTGTTGTGGTGGTATTGTTACTCATAAATAAACTCTAAATAACTAGAATCCGTTAGGAAGTTGTGGCGAAATTGTATTATATTCCCGTGTAAGGGTTGGGGTACCCCTTGTACTCTAATCAATACTATTTTTTATGTTAAAAAAAAAAGGGCGGAGCCAGGATCTTGGGCAAGGGGGGGCCAATTAATATAGTCCAACGCTAATATATCTTCGATAATAAAATTTAGATATTTTATATTTGTATTAAAATATATCAATGTTCATGGTTAAATATCTCAAAATACGTAAATATGTTCTTTTATTAAAATATATAAAGTTTCTCTCGCATATCATGAAAATCAACAATTAAGTCTTTACATAATTCTTTGAAATTTGCTTCTCAATATAACACATTAATTGACCGTTCGTAAAAAAATTCACATTTTATTTTGTAATGTTGTTTTCAATTAACGGATTTAATTCACATATTGAACCTTTGATATTTTCTTTTTATAAAAAATATTAACTATTTATTCCTTATTTGTCTATAAAAAAATATTTATAATTTGTTTGGGATTTAAAAGAAAAAAATATATAAAATTGAACCAGGTATGTTAGCTTATAACATTAATTTAGGTGGATGTATATATAATAAATAGGCTGACAATTGTTTGGGCTTAGTGAAATGTATCTGCTGACTTGGTAAAATATCTGTCCAATTTCCAATTCCCACTTTCAACTTCCAATATCCACTAACTCTCAAATTTAATTTCTAATAACATATACTATGTCATTTTTATTTTTTTTTTGACGGAACATATACTATGTCATAGACTCATAGCAAAGTGAAAAAATAAAAATATTTTTGGGTGTACACATAGTTCATAAATTACATAAATTGTTGAATTTATATGTGGCTTTTGGGTACTGAAATCAAAGAGCTGGGGATATATGATCGATGATTAAAGGGGTGACCAGAAAGTAAAGAAAGTGGAAACAAATTGTAAAAAGAAAAGAAAAAGGTAGCAGTTTCATGCTTTATTTTTGCCCTTTTTTTTTCTATTTCACATTTTGCATGCAAAAATGACATCTTTTGTGCCCCCCATCATTACTGTCTGTTCGGATCCCCATAAATATATATATAATATATACAAAACAGCCTTTTCGAATTAATTCTTTCCACACCATACCTTTTGAATTTGTTACTATTATACATTCAATAATTAAATCCACTTTTCTGTTGTGAGAATACATCGTGTGATTATGCTTTTCAAATGATAAACACTAACAAAAAAAAAAAAAAAATACCAACAATATAATGTTAATACTTAATACTGCTATAAAATGAAGTAATTGATCATAAGATATGTACATATTATCATGTATTCCCTCCGTCTCAAACTTAATGGTAAAGTACCCATTATTTTTGTCTCAAACTTAATGGTAAAGTTACTTACTCATTTTATCACTTTATCACATAAAATATTAATAAATAACTCTTTTATTAATTACCCATCATTTTATCATATAAAATCTTAATAAATTTATTTTTATTCTTTTTTAAATTTATTCCTTAAATACTTTATGAACAGTCAAATTACCATTTAATTTGGGACGGAGGGAATAGTTAACTACCACTTTTGTCATGATAAAGCTAGCTATTTTATTGTGTGGTTGAGTTTCAGACTCTAAGGTGAAGGTTGTACGAAATATATATGCATTCTAACATTTTATTGAATTATGTGCATCTTAGATTTTATTTAAGGAAGATGTATCTAAGGGAAGACAAACTTGGATGATCGCCTAGCAAAAATTTTAGTTAGTTGAACAAATTAAAATATTTAAATTTTAAAATAATTTGTACAAGAATATATTTGAAGGAATGTTCAAAAGAATGAATCACCAAACTATATTACTTACAAAGATATTCAAAGTAAGTTTATTAGTATTTATAAGCTATCTCTTGAATTGTGTAAAGCTAGAATTTGAAAGGTTTACCTAACTTATGTTGTTTATTTAAATGCTATCACATGACTATATGCCACTTATATGCTCAATAGGTCCTTGTGAAGTATATAAAATTTAAGTATATTAAGTTTTGAATTTTTAAGTGCTACATGTGATTAAAAATACCTAAGTAGAAAGTAAAATTTATATGTGTTATAACTTGCTGCATGTGTTATTTGTCAATATCATGTCACTACTATGTTTCCTAAGTGTCGTTAACATTTTTACTAAAGATAAAAAAAATTATAAAGAATTTTATTAAAGGAGAATAAAAAGAAGACGGGCTGGGCTTGGGCTTGGGTCATGGGCCATGGTGGGCCTTGTCAGAAAAATCTATGTTCAGCATAATAGCCCATTTCTCCTGCAAAAACTAGCCCAATTTGAATGGACAATTCCTGGGCTGGGCCTAAAGCTAGTGATAATGAAGCAAGATTTGGAGAAACTTGTGATGAATTTTAATTTTATTAAAAAAATATATATATCAAACTATTTTTCTTTTCTTTATTTTATTGCGAAATTGAAAGCGATGAGAGCCCAACTGATATTTCTTTTTCTTTTTTCCTTTTCCTTTCTGGGCAAAGCAACCTAAATCTTCATTGGACGAGTATTTCCATGAAATAACGATGAAAAATCTTGTTTCAGAAATTGAATTTTGTTCAAGATATGTTTGAAATCTGTTTTTAAATTAATTGATTAAGTGAAGGTTTATGTGGATGTACAATTAATAAACAATTTGACTACATAAAAAACCATGGTTCCTTATCAAAACTTTATTAATTTACATCATCAAAAATTATTTATATAATGTTACAATGTATGAGTATTTTCATAAAGTTGACGTGTATATATATTATTGTTTTAATATATTTGATGGTGGATTTCTTATAAGACCCAATATCAACCCAAATTATTTAATTATGACAAAAACTCATATCAGACGGTCTCATGCATGAGACGGGGTACAACCAAACACAAATCACACCCATCATTTTCAAAGTGTTAAAGCGTCAATGCCCAATTTATGCCCCGTCTCACCGTGAGACGATTTCTCATGCAAATGTGCCTCATTTATAATATGCATGTTATAGTGTACAAATGTTATATGTTTGTGTTGGATCTTCACAAAAATCCATCGTCATATTTCATCTCATTATTCTATATATATATATATATATATATATTCTTTCTCCTTTCTCCTCGTGGACAAAATTAAGTTGGTACTTTTGCTGAATAAAAACAGTAGGTCAAAAACCACATGCAAATTAAGCTGCAATATATATATAGTTGCCTAACTTGAGAAGTTGCATGTTGAAAAATCTATATTTGAACGTGTTATAATATTCCTATATAACATCTAGCTAGCATTCCTATAATGAATCCTCTCCTTTTTCTTTTTGTGTGTAAATATTTTGTAAATTCGAAAAGACAAAGATACATGCATAACAATAAAAATAAGTGAAAATACAATTTCTTATTATATGTCTGCGCCTCCAAAAGAATTCGCAGTAAATTGAAAAAAAAAAAAAAAAAAAATGAACACGTGCTAAGTACAAAATTATATTTTCAATATTCAACAAATAGTACTTTTTTAATAGAAATATTATCACTTTTTAAAGTAAAATGCATCACTTTAAAAAAAATATAGAAATGTACTCCTTAATATGATACTCGTCGCACTGTGAAACAGTCTCAACCTAGATTTATTCTTTTATTTTAAAACTCATGGCTTCATCATTCTCCAAAATATATAATTAGCTAGCTAATAAGACCAAATTTAGACACTCGGATCTTCCATTGTAATGCATTCAAAATTATAATATATATCTCATTACATATCTTGTCACCATATATATAAATATAATATGCCAAACAAAACAAGCAAGGAAAAGGATAGATGATACACGATCGTATATTAGCTTATCTGTCTGTTCATTATTATTATTTTTTATAATCCAGCAGAAAATAATGCAGTAGGATAATCAAATATACGTGTTCAAAAATATCAAGTCATGAACCCACAAAAAGAAACGAAGGCCCCAGCCAGCTCAAAACATTATCCAATTATGTTCCATTATTCAGGTATGTATAATTTTATATGTCGACAAATAAATAAATAAATATATATATATATTTAATATAAATATAATATGTATCACTGAGTACGTAATATGTGCAGTAAACTATTGAATTTGAGGCACACTTGCATGAGATCGTCTCACGGTGAGACGGGACATAAGTTGGGCATTGACACTTTAACACTTTGGGAGGAGTGAGTGTGATTTGTGCTTGGTTGGACCCCGTCTCATATGAGTTTTTGTCATTGAATTTTATTATATGGAGTCAAATTGTTTAATAGTCATTTGTGTAGAATATTAATTACTAGTAATTTGTGTTAGGTTTGACCTGATCATATATTAAAAAAATTTAATTTCTAATTGACTCTAGATGTAATATATTATATATAGAGAGAGTAATGATATAGAACCAACTATCTGGTTTTTTATGGAACCAGATTAATGACATGTCATGCCAACTATTCCCTAAACCATAAACCCTAAATCATGAACCATTCGGGTCGGGTGAACCATGAACCATTCGGGTCGGGTGAACCATGAACCACTCGGGCCGGGTTCAGTTCTGGTCGAGTTGGGTCTGGGCCGGGTAAAAAAAATGTAATTTTTTTTTCTGTTCAGTTTTATTTTTTCAGTTCAATTCAATTTTTCTTTTTACCCGGCCCGGACCAAAACCCGGCCCGAGTGGTTCATGGTTCACCCGATCCGAATGGTTCATGATTTAGGGTTTATGGTTCATGGTTTAGGGAATAGTTAGCATGACACGTCATTAATCTGGTTCCATAAAAAACCAGATAGTTGGTTCTATATCATTACTCTCTCTATATATATATATGGTCATACGATTTTCTTGTCATAATATATACCATGATATACGTGCATTTGTTACTCATACAAAATATTTGAGTTTGAATAAAAAATGTTCTCATAACTTTGGCCTCAAATAGAGTTAGTCACATAATTTTTTTTATCGTCTATTTAGTCCCAATAACTTTGACAATGTCCAATTTTAGTCCTAAATTGGTCGGAATAACGTCGTTTTGCCGTTTTAATTTGGGGCTTTTCGGCGGATGTTTTGACTGGTTAGCCACGTGTACTTTTTTTTTAACAGATGAAGTTCACTACAAGAAAACAATCAAATTCCAATGGTAACATTCCAACGGAATTTTGAGTTTTTTCTGATGGAATCATTGATTCCAATGGAATTCTGGCCATTGGAAAAGTGCCTGTTGGAATTGCGAAATTCCAACGAAATTAAATGAAAATTTCATTGGAAAGAAATTTCAATGGCACATTCCAACGGATAATGAGCGTTGGAATTTTCAGTTGATGGAATTTTTTCCCATGCAAATTCCGACGTCAATTCCAGGGGTATAGTTCCAATGGAATTTTTTTTACAATAGATATCTACCATTGGAATTTCAATTATTGGAAATTATTCATTGCAAATTCCAATGACATTATTTCATTGGAATCTTATTTCCAACATTAATTTTCTATTGGAGTTTTCAACATCATTTTTCAGTTGGAATTTTTTTTCAAGAAATATTATTTGTTTACTTTTATAGCTATATCAAAATGCCATATCAATATCAATCAAAATAACATTATTATTACAAACAAAAAGGTAAATAAATATTTTTTTTGATCAAATATATTACAACTCCAAAGTCAAGACATATTTAAAATTGTTCTAGAAATATAAATATGCTTATCATCCTACCAATTCTCATCACCATAAAAAAGAAAGTAAGATTATAAGATATATTAAGTACTAAATCACATCATCATCAACACCAAGGTACCTATCATCCTACTCAGTCTCCTTACATTTGCTTAAGAATTCCCTGTTTTACTTCCTTCTTTCGTTGCTGCTCTTTCATGGGATTGAGTCTGCACCTTGTGGAATAATTCAACAATCTCTTTTTCTACAAGACCTGGAGTTGAGGTTGCTTGAAGCCCATTTCTAATAGAGAAAGTTTCTGAATCTTCAAGATCTACATTTTCTTCTCTCCAAATTATATTTCAACCATAAGTTGTCACAATAATCAGCAATACAAATTGGTAAAAGAGTATTAAAAAAAAGAAACAAAAAGGAACTAGCTGATAGAATATAGAGTGTGCCAACATACTTATTACTACGTTCACGTTCACATTCACATTCACTCTCTTTTACTTAAGGATGCGCCTCAACATAAATTGAAACTAGATACTCATGTCTCACAGTCCTGAATGCATCAAGTCAGGTGAAGCCAAAAAAGGTGGGCGAATTGAGAAATTTAACTAGAAAATAAATATGCTTAAGAAATTAATATTCATCAAAAGACTTTGAGACATGGCATACTAATATACTTTGAGGACCAAGACAACAATACATATAAAGCAAATTAAACCAAGGCATCATATAAACAACTTTTATATTAGGTGAAAACAGATTCACCTTTCTAGCTAATCTAGGTAAAGCCCATAAAATAAGCCAAAAAGAATTTTTTTTACAAGGATTCTTTTACAAACATAAGCTAATAGTTAATGTTAGAAATGTTATTAATATGCAACTAATTAAAACCAATCACTAGCCAATATAATCACATACTACAACAAGACTGAAGAAAGTATATGAATTTTAAATCTACCATTTTACATCCATAAAGTTAAAATCATAGTAAGTAATTAGACATGCTACTAAAATGCAACTAAAAACATCAATAATTAGCCAATTTCTCGCTCAGCATAGCATGACAGCAAATAAGTGACATGAAAATCAAGGAATGAATTAACAGACCTAGGTGCTTCAAATTAAGGACAACCTAGAAATACATATATGGATAATAAAACCAGAAAAAAAACTAACATATCAGGAGCTTGTAACAAGTTATATGCGAGAAACACAACAATCATAGCTACACATGCAGGATTCAACCGTCCTTAAAAGAATATTTTTACAAGGAATTCAGTTAATACACTGGCAAAACACAATACATGTAACAAAGAAGTTAGATTTTTATCACCAAAAGAAAAATCACAGCTTAAATGAATCTAAGCATGCATAAAACTTTGGTCATATTAACCACTCCAATGTCTTTAACCTTCAAATACTTTAAAATACTTTTGGAACTTAAACTTGAGGTGTATATACAATTCAACTTTTACGTATGAATATTGTCCAAAAATACAAAATTAGGAGAAGGGAACTCCTAACTTAGAAGCTACAATCTGCATTTAGATATAATAATGGGAAATAATAAAATACCTTTTCTAATTGGCTTGGAATTACGCTCCCACAACAGACAATGGCCAATGAGGTGATTAAGGCTGCTGAAACAATCGTAAATCTAGCAGTGTAGGTGTTGTTCATATCAACAATAGAAAAACTTCAGTAGCAATAATACACTCATGCGGAAGATGTCAAATTTGTTACTACATGCAATCAACAATTCGAACATCATCGAGATTTAAGTTGGGAAGATTAAAAAAAGTAAGAACAAAGAGCATAAATACCTGAGAGACATAGGTTCTATTTTATTTTTAAAATTTTTAAGACATGATTTCCAAGTAAAACAGGGGATGCTTTCCATGTGTGTTCTAGCACTATACAATTAAGCACATTTTATTCACTTTTTTTGCTTCTGATAAATGAAGATCACAAGGCAAACTACGATTAGATGTTGGAAATACATAAATCAATTTTCAAGAGACATGACTTTATATACTATAATTTCTCAGAATTGCGCATAATATTCAACAAAATTTTAATTGGAAATGCCTGATACACAGAATGTTGAGAGAAACCTAACGGACCCAAAGCAAAATAGACTACCATGATACCCTAGTTGTGTGTGTAAGTGGTCAAGCGCACGATACAAAAGAGAGAGAGAGAGAGCAACCAACCTGCCGCTGGTCGCCGATGAGTGCCAAGGAGGAGTTGCGGAATCTCTCGTTGGTCGCCTGTCCTTGACGAACACAGTTGAAGGGGAAGAGGGCCGATCGAAAATTATCTTCTATTCAAGAATGTCTAGGCTCGTGAATTGACAACACTACTTTAGCGTGATGGATCGGTCGTAGTCTCGGGAAGATTGAGGATGAAAGATTGCCATGGTGATTCTAGGGCTTGAGGCGTAACAGAGAATGGAAAATGGGGGGAAAATTTTGGGGTGGGGTTTTGTATTACAATTTTATTTATATTTTAAATTTGAAAAATAAATATAATTAAAATTTAAATACTCTAAACTTTAGAAAAAAAAATTTCTTTTTTTGAAAGGAAACTTTATAATTATTTATGTACACAACATATAGATAATAGAGATACAAAAATATTATATGATTTTTTGGAATCATTCCAACTGTCTAGCGTCATTGGATTTTATATTGTAATAATTAAAAAAAATACTTCCAACGATATCATGTCGTTGGATATCCCGTTGGAATTACATATCAAAATAATATATGGTTTCGGGGTACTATTCCAACGGTTTAACGTCGTTGGAATGTTCGTTGGAATAATTTAAGAAAACTTCCAACGATAGCATACTATTGGAAATTCCGTTAGAATTAGATATAAAAATATCATTTAATTTTGGAGAATCATTCCAACTGGCTAGCACCGTTGGAATGTCAGCTGGAATAATTTTTAAAAATATTCCAACGTTGTTTCCAACTATAAATTCCAACAATTACCGTAAGTTGTTGGAATTACCGTTGGATTGTTCCAACGGTTACTTGTGTCGTTGGAAAATCTGTTGGAATTTTGAAATTTTCAATGAATATTTTTTCTGTTGGAAATTTTCCATTGGAATTTGACTGTTTTTTTGTAGTGATTTTAAGCATATAATTATAATTTAAAACTTAAAATTAAAACAGAATTGACGGCAAGAATTAGTCAAACACACTTAAAATACACGTGACAGTACATGTGATAGTCCAGTCACAACATCCGCTCGAAAGTCCCAAATTGTAACGGAAAAACGACGTTGTTCCGACCGATTTGGGACCAAAATTGGACATTGTCAAAGTTATTGGGACTAAATCGACGACAAAAAAACTTATGGAACTAAATCTATTTGAGGTCAAAGTTATGTGACCATTTGTGATTCAAACTCAAAATATTTGTTTCTTAAAAAAAAATTCCAGCGGGAAAGTGGAAGTTGAACTCTTATTTTTTTAGTTAATTTTTTTAAAAGGGAAGCCAATATTTTGGCTAAGGAGTTTGTGAGAGTCCCTTTCGTATGGGATCTCTTCTTATTGACCTATCGGATTTTGTGATTGAGCTTCATGTCGTTCTGTGTCCTAACAATATTAATGAAAGCTAATTTTGTTTGCTTTAAAAAAAAATCTAGGAACTTATGTTATGTTTGATCTCATGCATATGAAAATTTACACAATAACTCTATATAATATATGATATGATACACTTGCATTTGGTACTCATACGAAAATTTATGTGAACTCGAATATACGTGAATATTTTTCTCTAAATGTCAGTGTTATATGTATATATACTATCATTATTACGAATATATAATATTACTGGTATGTATATGCACTATTGTTGTTTAAATAACACTTTATTTTCAAACAATGATAGCGCTATAATAATGTTTATGCAAAAAAGGCGTACTCTACAAATCTTCTCTTTTTTTCTATTTAAAGATCAGCCCTCGCACGCTGTATTTTGTTCTAAAAACAATATTCATATGAACCCGAATTACAAGAGGTTTTGAAAAAAAAATCATCTCATTTAAAAGTCCAACTTTATAAAAAATTGTTCATGTGTACCCATACATATATAAATTTACCTTTATTTTATTTTATTTTGTAAGTTCTTGATATAGTGATACTAGTTTAAAGCCCACATGTTACGCGGTTTTCTAATTAAAAATTACAACATTTTCAATAAATAATATATTTAATAATTAAAAATATAAATATGTACATAAATTCACTAAATATGAATTAATAATTTTTTAAGGTGTATATTAGTAAATTTTCTTAAACTTTGGGATAAGATTATTGTGTCATGTATTATTTATCCATGTTAGTATGAAGTTGAAACCTACAAATCAAAACAAAATAAATCGACTAAGAAAAGACTAATAAATTAATTAACATGTAATAATTAAAAAAAAGTGAATGAATTATAATATAAAATACTTTTTCCACTTAAAATATTTTAAATATATACTCCCTCCGTGAATAATAATATAAAAGCGAAACTTTTGGCGTTCTTTTTTTTTTCACGTGTTTTTTTTGAAGCGAGTTTTTTATTAGTATTTGAAATGATAAAATAATTTTTAAAGATGCATGCAATAGATGAGAGATAGATCTATAATACCCCTCTTTAAAATCAATTTATCATTTGAAATACTAATAAACAACTCGCTCACAAAAATTCGATAATAAAGTAGGTGTGCAAGCTTTTATGGGATGGAGGTAGTACATAAGAGCAATTATAAAATAAAATTATTTATAAGAAATTAATAATTGAATATAATTCACACTAAGATAAAATACATTTAGAATGAATATTTATTTATCTTAAATTAAGTCAAACAAAAATTACCAAAAAAAAATATAAATGAATAATATTATATAGTTAAATAAAACATAAAATAATAAATATGAATTACACATTTTATAAAAATAACACATAAAAATGACATGTGTAATCAAATTTCTCATTGAACGACACATAGGTTTAATTATAGGGGATAGGGGATTGTTTAGGATATACGAAAATAGAATTACACATAGGATTTATTTTAGTGACATGTAGGATTTATTTTTAATGACATGTACACCAAATTTCTCCTAAAATGATACTCCCTCTGTCCCAAACTTGTTTTCGTGTATTCCGTTTTGTGCGTCCCATACTTGTTTTCCTATTTCCTTAAATGAAAATTTCTACTTTATCACTTTTTCACTTTATCACATAAAATACTAATAAATAACTCTTTTTAACCCTAACTACTCATCACTTTATCACTTTATCACATAAAATACTAATAAACAACTATTTTTACCCAATACTTTATCACTTTTTTTTTAAAACCCGAACACACAGTAAACAAGAAAATAACTATGGGACGGAGGGAGTATATAGGTTAAATCAATGTATAGTTGACACATAAAAAAAAAACTTCGTATTAGTAATAGATGTTTGTGTTATTGTGTAGAATTAGAATGCAAGCAGAAAGACTACACCTACTGTACACATCTTAGGAAAAAGCATTAATTAAACGTAACATGTACAATCTCAATCCTACGCCCCACGCGCACGTTAGAGGGACGTCTCCGTAACGACCCTCAGAATACCGCCGAATCTTCTGGACATATACGCCCTCCTTCCCCCATTATAAATACCCCTCTCACCTCAAAATAAAATCTTAGAAAAAATTCAAAATCAAAACCTCCTAACAACCCACTCAATTTAAATCTCAGCTATGTGTTTTTTAGGCTGCGGCACGGTGGAGACGGAGGTCGGCCGGCAGCAAGCGCCGGGCAACTGCCCCTACTGCGGTGGAAAGGTGAATGCGGTGGACGTCGGAAGCCGGTGGAGTTTTTGCTTTCTACCGATTTGTTTCAGATTCAAGCGCAAGTATTTGTGCACGCTCTGTTCTAAGCGGTTGGTTTTGTATGATTTGTGAAGGCGGAATTTGAGTTGAGATCTGACTGATTATTTGTTGATTGCTTCGATTTTTTGATGAATTTGACTAATTTTAGCAAGTTTAATTCAGTTTATGTCATTTGAAAGCTCCATTTGTGTGTGTATTGTGTACGTATAGTTCTGTATGTATATAATTATTTAATTTTACGAACTTTTTTGGAATAATTAATTCTCTTGCCTTGTTGCCTATGTTTAACTTTTCGAGGCCGTTTATTTAGGGGACCGGATCACATCCTGTACTGCAGCCTCCTGTGCAGTCAAAACGGTACCGTTTGAAAAATGGAATAGGGAGCAATATAAGGATGAGAAGGTTATTACTATTTATAACTAGTATAAAAATAATAAAGTCAACAATTTTGATATTGTCATTAGGCTCTTTTTAAATATTATCACTCAGATAATATACATTAAAACAAATTATTTTTGTAAAGATTAATAATTATGTGATACACAAAATAGTTCTTCATATTATTTTGGGTATTAATTAATTTAATAAAATAGAAGATTATTTATTTACCAAGATAAAATAAAATTGATCAATATTTTTAAATTAATCAAATATACTAATTGTACCTTAATGAAATTTATGATATTATTCTCACACAAGATAATCTTGTATTAAGATTGAAAAATTATGAGACACACTTGTATGAGACAGTCTTACGGTGAGACGGGTTATAAATTGGGCATTGACGCTTTAACATTTTGAAAGGGGTGGATGTAATTTGTGCTGTTAAATTGTATCATGTCTCATATATATTTTTGTCAACTAATAAAAATAATTTTAGAGTAAAGGAACGATAAAAAAAAAATGTACCATTACACAAGTTTTTTAATAATTAAAAAAACAAGCGTAAGACAATTTCATAATACATAGTTTTGATTTAAATTTTGTGATTAGCCTATCCTGTGGGATGTGGACCATAATATGTCTTAAATGTAATATAATTTTTTGAATAAATTCACAAGAATGAATTATTGTCGTTTAAATTCAATTTAAGATCATTTATAACATTTGCATAGATATCTCAAATTATCCCTCGATCGGATCTAAACTCAAAGATCAATTTTTCAGGATATGATAAAAAAGATGCAATATATCCTGCAATTCAAACATATGTCTTAATTCGAACAATCCATTCCAAAAATTCAATCCAACTTAATCATATCACAACTAATTAATTCAATCAGTCTTGTGAAGCAAACGAGGCTTAAATGATTGTAGATTGAGAAATAATATAATAATTTAATAGAAATAATTATAGGTAATAAAAAAAAATTAAAAATTCGTGTAGCATTTTCAAACAACGAGAGTTTTCATACAATTAACTTTATATCCAAAAAAAAATAAAAAATCTACCTTAATAGTACAAGTGAGTGTTACATTTCTATATGCATTTCACAAAATATTTTTGCCAGAGAAACTAGAAGTCGGAACATATAACCAATTCTTTAATGCAAAAACTTGTTTGGTCAAAAAAAGTTGATGCAAAAACTTTGTTTGTTCACTTCTTCCTCTTCTACTAAATAAATATAAAGACTTGCAAGTTGCATATACCACAAGTAACACGTTTTCGTAATTTAACTTTAATTAATTCATTAATATGCCTGTCAATATCAATGTTTGGTTTCAGTTTTGAACAAGAAAAAGTAAGCGAGTGAGATGGGGGTCTTTCCTTTTTCCTTTAAACTTTTATTCTTCTTCTTTGTTGCTTCATCATTCACGCACATGCTAGTTTAATTCAAATATGGATGACAATTAAATAAATGAATAATTTTTTATTTTATTTTTTCGAAATAAAGACAAGGTTACAGGCAAGAGGCACATATATCGAGAAGGACTTTCATAAAATTAAAAAGTTCAACCCAACAATTAGGACTCTCAAAGATACGAGCAGCCCTAGCAAGCAAATGAATGTGTCACTGAATAACGGGTATGTTGGCTTCCGAGTTGGAGGATGCATGTGAACCTTTGTAGAGTATACCCGATCAATTTCATTAATTATAATATTATATAATCTTTACTTGTGTCTTGAATATATTTAATTATTTATATATTGAATAATGATGTTCACATATTTATTTATACGGAAATGTAATTCATATAAAAATTTGTTTATAGTCAATTTACTGCTTGTAGGTAGTTTGAGGAATGAAAATGTTTATTTGATTAGAAAAATATGTAGGCAATTAAATCGAAGCAATCCTCACAATATAAAGACGAATTTTTTTTATTGAAAATTCCATAATCATATTGGAAATTATGTAGTCAATCGTTTATTTTCTTGTAGAGTTATTTCATTCGATTATAGTTTATTCACTTGTATCAATCATACCCTATAAATGGTTAGGGTTTTGTGTTAAGGAGTCTATCTCATGACCCGACTCACAAGGCAAACTATAGTGTGAACAAGTTTCACACAAGAATCTGTGAAACTGTTTAAGAAGTATGATTTATATTACTAAAGAGTATTAATTGTGATAAACTAAAGGATATGACTTTATATTATAAAGAGTATTACTCATAACACTGAAGAGTGTGACTTATATTGCAGCAGGGTCAATTATTATTAGTGATAATTGAAGGATGTGATTTATATTAACAAATCATAATAACTGAAGGGTCATGCCTGTAAAAAGGGAACTAGTGATGAACAAGTTTCACACATACCAACTCGACTCACAAATACATGTTCAAACAAAATTTTGTCTTAATTTTTACCTTATATCTTATTTTCTTTAGCTTGTAAATTGATGTATTTTACTTAATTAACTAGTGTATTGCCATGTCTAACTACATTGTATTAATTAAAGGAGAAACACTCTTGTGAAATATTGTACACTAGTGTTATGTGCAATACAACATAAATAAGGCAAATATTGACCAAAATTCGCGGGTCAGCAGGCGGGCGGGTCGGACGCGGGCAGGACGGGCTTGGGTTGTGGGAAAAATTATATTATCATTTAAAAAAAAAATACATTATCATATGATAACACATTATTGTTCATATGGTAATGTGTACAGTGTTACATATTACTAAAAAAAATGTGTTACTACATGAACAAAAAATATTACGCTATGAAGAAAAACGTGTTACCACATGAACAAAACCAGTACAAGCGTGAAAAGAAATCCCCAGTCCAAAATTGCAGATTTAAATAACAACTTGATGTGTTACTACATGAACAAAAGAGTGTTACCCTATGAGCAAAAGAATGTTACTACATGAACAAAAACCAGTACAAGCGCGAAAAAAAAATCCTCAGTACAAATTTTTTTTTTCAAGTTCTTTTTTGTGTGTTACTATATGAACAAAAAGTGTTACTCTTTTATGAAAAATGTGTTACCACGTGAACAAAATCAGTACAAGCGCGAAAAGAAATCCTCAGTCCAAAATTGCAGATTTAAAGAACAACTTGATGTGTTACTACATGAACAAAATAGTGTTACCATATGAGCAAAAGAGTGTTACTACATGAATAAAAACCAGTACAAGCGTGAAAAAAAAATCTCAGCGTGAGAAGAGTACAGAAGGATCTGAATTTCAGCACACATTTTGTGTGGGGGGTTAATCCAACACCACACACATATTCTCTCTTCTTCTCGCATAATCAACACCAAAATCCCAATTGAACAAACTTGATTTCGTCCAATAATCGGAGCGAATCAAAGAAAATTAAATTAGATAAGAAATTAGGGCACGAACGAGAAAGAAGAAACCCATGAGATCTGAAGAAAAGAGGAACAAGAAGAAATCTGGCTGCGTTAATCGCTGCGCAACGCGAAAGAAGAAAGTCCATCAATCTGCCCTAACCCGACCCGACAAAGCCTGACCCGCGAATAAATAAGAAAAAACACAATTACTCTATAATTACACATATCACTTGTATTGTATGCAATATTGCATACAAGTTTTTTTCTAATTAAAGTGAATACACTATCTTAATTAACTAAAATATGAATATATGTATTGAATTTGTTCTAAATATAATATTGACATGTTAACATTTAACTAACAAGGAATATACAAGGAATATCCTTTGTCGAGAAATTTTTATACGCCGTCTAATAGCAAGGGGAATTGATGGAGTTTAAGTTTGGCGTTCAAATTTTCCCAAAATATAAAGGTTGGTGTAGGTTGATGATTTTATATGACCTAATAAATACGAAAGTGACAGTATAATAAATATGGACTAATTGTATATGCTATTGTTAGGGATTATAGATATTTGTAAGTTGTTATATATTTAATTTTTTCTTTTTCTGACCAAAAGGAGTTCTAAAGAAATAATAACAGGATCATAACTTGCATGCGACTTTCATGATATTACACTTTGAAGATTTAAAAAAAAAAAAAAAAGAGTACTTATTAAAATACATCCAGCTATATATATTTATACTTTTACAGAGCACACATATTTGGGCAATAACCTTTATAAATTTTAAAATCTTTGGTAATTACAAATTTATATATATAGGATCACTTGCAAGTTGCAACTTAATTATATAGTGGGGTTTCAATGTTTTTGCCTCTTAATTGGCAAAATATCATTTAGCGCTCGAAACATAAACAACAGGCCACATCATAGCCTTCTTTTCATCCAACAATTGGTGTACCTTAACATTTAAAATAAGAATTAAGGGAAAAAGAAATCTAAATGGTCCCAATTCATGATTTGGAGATAACATATAAATGGATCGTCTACAGTGGGTGTGGTCCATTGTAATTAATATTTAGCAAATCTTGATAATTTTCAATTTATTTGAATGTCTACCAAATGTAGAAGTTGCATATCTATTTAGCATATTGTTATTCATTTCTCCGATTTAATTTGATAAACACTTACCATTGATCGATCAGATTCGAATTCAGATTAAGCTAGATTTTAGATGTATGCTCTTGCCCACACGCATCTTCAATGATAAATTTTGGTGTGAAATAGTGTTACGTGGACGAATCTAAATTTAGTTTATTTTTACTCATTAATCTATCTATTTTTTTTAATTATTTGTAAAAGTAACACTTATGTGCATCTATCAGTTACACAATGGACAGTTACAGTTTGAGAGTTTAGTAGAAACCTTGCTCCAAATGCAGTGAAATAGCAACTTTGCTCCGTTTTTGACAACTTTTCATAAAATGATCAGGTTATGATAATGGAAGCACTTAATTCATTTTATCAGTTTCAGGGGGTATTTGCAAACAATATTGTCACTTTTAAAGTGATTAAAATTGATTATAGTAGTAAATTTGAATTGAGTAGAGCATTTTAAAACAAAGTATTTTTAATCTATTTTTTAGAAACACAGTGTTTACAAAATAAATTATTTTTTGATAACTTTACAAAAATATCCTTATTCAAGAATTCTACATATGCACCAAAAGTGATTGTAAGTAGATACCTTCCTTGATTCTTGTTGAGTTCGTATGCAATGCTTTGGACTTCAAGACAGGTTGTACTTCTTCCAAAGTGATTGAGTTTTGCCTTTATTGTTTGTTATACACTAAATTGGACTTACATTATACTGGTACATACATGCCAGGAGTATAATATGATCATATGTTATAATTTGTGATTAACGGAATAAGGTACAAGTTTAGCACAATAAATTATAAGATCTATATTTACGGACATTACGGGAGTAACACTTGGGTGTAACAGTTGAATGTTTGCAAATGTTATGTTAGGAGACCAAAGCATTTTTTTTTTCTTAAGGTGAATTTGGAGCTCAATTCTCACTCACAAAGTTGTCATACTCAAATAAATATGAGGCACATTTATATGAGACGGTCTCACATTGAGACGAGGCATAGTTTAGGCATTAACACTTTAACATTTTAAGAAAAGTGGGTGTAATTTATATTAGGTTGTACTACATTTTATACATGATACCGTCTCATATGAGGTTTGTCTATAAATATTGATATCACCTGAATCAAAAAAGAGTTTCAGAAAACATGTACAAAGTTGATATTTTTGCATTAATTAGCTTTTCCTTTCTACCTTCATTTATTTAGCTTTAAAGCCAAAACCTTTTTCCATAATAACCAAAAAAGGAAAAGAAAAGGGCGAGCTCCTTTTATTTAAAACCTACGCTTCCAAATAATGTAAAACAAAAAGTAGCATATCATGAAGCTTTATCTTGCTTATTCTGTTCGTCACACCATATTAATTAATTGATTGGGTCTTGTACGCAGTCAGGGACGGATCTAGGATATAATGGTGGAGTGGGCTGAAATTTTTTTAAGTTTCGTCACATTAAAATTTTATATTTACATATTGAATTTTTTAATATATTAATTTGGACTTCAAAAAATAAAACTCATCAGTATTTAAGTCCGAATTTATCTATATTTTTAACAAAATATATTCTAAAAGATTGGTGTTCATTTATAAAATATATTGTTTTTCTATTAATAAACAATATTTAGTTAAAACAAAATCATACTCCCTCCGTCCTAATTTAGATTGTCAATTTTCCGTAAATAGGTGTCCTAATTTAAATTGGTCATTTCCTAAAAAGGAAATAAAACAACTTTCTTTACAAAATAATACCCCTTACAAACAACACTTATTTACATCACATGTCACTCTACTACACACACTAAATCCATTTTATATCATTTAATACTAATAAACAACACCTTTTTTAAAGTTGAATTGACATTAATACATCTCCACCAAACTCACTTTACACCATTTAATACTATTATTTTCCACTTTTTTTAAACTTGGGATCTACAGTAACCGGATAATTAAAATTAGGACGGAGGGAGTACAACTTATGCTCAATATATTTTTAATCATTTCAAGAAACGATTGTCAGTATAAAAATTATCTCATTTAACTCATGTTAGTACATTATTACATTTATAATTTCTCTTTTTATAATATTAAAGTGGTTAAAAATTTATCATTATCACAATATATAACAAATAAAAAATAAATTACTCATACATATTCGTCAGAAAAAGGACAAAAATTGAGGGAACAACGTATATATTTAATACTGAACAAGTTATATAAATAAAAATACTAAATGAAAAAAATAGAACCATATTTAGATGATTAAAATCTAAACATTTGGGTGTGAGAGCCTCAAGAAA
The DNA here is from genome assembly GCA_037126765.1 of Stenogyne calaminthoides. NCBI lineage: Eukaryota > Viridiplantae > Streptophyta > Magnoliopsida > Lamiales > Lamiaceae > Stenogyne > Stenogyne calaminthoides. The sequence goes on along the minus strand of JBBCBC010000007.1, from coordinate 39,111,932 downwards.
GCACATTCAAAATTACAATAAAATAAAATATTTGTTGTGGATGAAATTCTTGAATTTCAATACTTTAATTAAATTTTAATTAGAAAAATAAAAAAGAAGGAGATACACGATACATTGGGAAAATAAATTTATATCAAGTTGTATAGAGTGTGGGAATGAACTTTAGTTTTAGATTGGGGTTTGTAAATTAAATATAAAATAAAAAATAATATTGGACTATGCTTAAATTCGTATATTGAATTTTATTCACGTATTATATACATATATATAACAGATTAATGGGGGCTTGCACTAGGCTGGAGCCCGGTCCAGCCCCCTAGAAGAACTGTCCCTGTACGCAGTGCATTTTAGAATCGTGTAATTTCTTATACTGAAATATGCAATTTGTTTACACTAAATCGTGTAATTATTTTTTTCATATTAATAATTGTACGATTCAGTGTAGACAAGTTATATCTTTCAGTATAATAATTTGTATAATTTTAAAATGCACTATAAGTACACAACATGCACTTAGATACATACAAGACCTAGCCTAATTAATATGATTAAAAAGTAGAATTGTATATTTGTATTTCAATTTAATATTTGGCTGATTTTTTCAAGACAAAAACTCATATGAGACGGTCTTATGCATGAGACGGGATACAACTTAGCTTAAATCACACCCACCCATCTCAAAAGATTAAAAATTCAATATCCAACATATGCCCCGCTTCACCGTGAGACTATCTCATACATGTGTGACTTTTTTTTCAATTATAATAAACTATTGCATCTTATATGAACTGAAGTCTTCCTTTATAATATACTTGTTGAATTGTAGTTCAATAAATATGATAGTTCTAATATTATAATTAATAACTAATATTTACTGAGTTTGTGGATTTTGTAGTTCATAATTTCCTAATTATTTCAAAACGCCTAAGAAGAATTTCATATAGCTTTGTTAATATTCCCCACACATGATAATTCAAAGAGTTAGTGACAATTCACAATCTATACTATTGTCTTTTTTTTTGAATTTGCAATATGTTCAATATTTATTATGTGATTGCAATACCTATTATATGAAATTGACTGATTGTAATATAAACTCTACTTTTATAGTAATTTTTTGCCAATTAAAATAGAGCTTAGGTTCCAACTGGTAAATTGTTATTGTGTTATAGCTTTGTTAACATTCCTCATACATAATAATTCTAAAGGTTAATATCGATTTGCAAATTGTATTATTGTTTTTTTTCCTTACTTGCCATCATTACAATTTTTTTATCGCTCGCAACATATATTATATAAAATTGACCGATTGCAACCTGAACTTTATATTTTTGGTATTTCTGGCTACACTCACCACAAAAATTTGCCAGCAAATACCACAAAAATAGAATTTAAGTTGCAATCGGTCAATTTCGTATAATACATGTTGCAATCAGATAAGAAAATTAATACATTTCGCAAATTGAGAAAAAAAAAAGTACTACCTCTGTATCCAACTCAATTGAACATTTATCAAAAACGTCTGTCGCAAACTCAATTGAACCTTTCTATAAATGGTAATAAAATATTTTTTTCTCTTTTATCTGTACCTTCAAACACCTCAATATTACAATCAATGACATTATTTTTTGAACATTAAAATCCATTTTATCTCATTTAATTTATACAAATGTCACTCTTTTACCATTTAATCCCCAACTTTATCCCTTTTAATAATAATAAATAATTATTTTTTTTACAATTCGTGTGTACAGTAAATGTTCAATTAAGTGATTAACTATGGGACGGAGGAAATATAATAAAAATTGTATATTGATATTAACCATAATTCGAATTGCACATTACTGCAGGGAAAACGAGTTAACTGAGTGAGGACAATCTGAATTAATTGGAGAGAGTAAAAGGCATATCAAAGAGTCTAAAAATTGCATATTTTGAAGGGATGTGTGCGATCCAGCTTTCAAAAGCCGAAAATAGGAGAAGCGATCTTGGCAATGAGAAAGCGATTAATCCAGCAGCTAAGAACATGGTTTCTGTTGGATGGAAAACCACACACCATTTTCACTGCCACCAATAACTTTGCATTCAAGTCAAAAAATCCAAAACTAAACCCATTAATATTTCCAACGGTAAACTTAAAGGACAATTGGGGTTAATAGTTAGTACTACTTACTAGTTAGGCTACACGTCGTGCACTCATAGTGCATTTTAGAAGCATGCAACTTGATATGCTGAAAAGTGCGATTTATATACACAGAAAATAGCAATTGTTAATATAGGAACATATTTGCATGCTACTGTTTGAAATAATTGCACGTTTATATTTTGTATAGTTACACGGTTCTAAATTATACTATGAGTGCACGGTGCACCCAGGTAACTAGTAGAGACCCACGCTACTAGTTACTACCCTTTTCATATTCATAATGGAGCAAGTACCCTTCACCATGTTTTTATTGTGTGAATGCCCTCTTTTTTTTTTCCTATATCACCCTTGGGACTGGTTTGTTATTAATTTTGAGAGAATTTGAATTCATATTGGAAAATTTTGGTATAAAATAAAGTGTGAATTTTGTAAGATTTGATACAACATGATTTTGAAAAAGTGGATGATAGAAATAATATTATATTGTAAAAAATAATGTAGAAATAATTGAATGATTATATATATGTATGATGATAATAAAGTAAAAAAATAGGAAATACAGTACTTTGGGTGGGAAATAAAGGAAATGTAAAACTTTGGGTGAGACTCCTCAAATGACAAAATGTAAAGCTTTGCTCGAGAAAGGTGAGTATATTATAAATATATAATATTAAAAAAATCAAGTTATGTTCATAATTAAATTAAGATTATTAAATATTTAAAGTATATAATTTAAAATAATATTGTAAAATTTTTTTTTTAATCCCGCAAAATTTGCGGGGTTACGTGCTAGTATAATAATAATTGAAAAATGTGATATGTGATTGATTATATATTGGAAATTGTGTTTGAAAAATTGAAGATAAGTTTATAGTATCTATTATAGAGTAGAACTTTAGAATTTAAAATCGACAAAGTCTAGTATGAAAATTTTCATACATGAAAAAACTTTAATTTACAACCAAATTCTGTAATTGGTGAAGGTAAGACAAAATTGAACGGTTCATGGTTCACTCGGCCAGAACATGTCATAATTTAGGGTTAATTATTTAGTGTTTAGTGTGTAGATGGTTGATTTAAGGCAATTTTATAGATTTTCATACATGAAAATTTTCACACTAGACATATCAAAATCCTGATAAACAAACACGAATTTGAAATTTAAAATTTCCCCAAAGTAAACTCCTTCAGTTTAACCTTTTTCACCGCAGTAAAATTTGAGAAAACCACCCAAGTAAAATTCTACCTATCTTCCTATATATAATTAAGAGAGCACTCATTATCGAACAAGAAAGTACAAAGCTAAAATATTAATTAAATAAATACAAAAGAGAGAGGGATGATTTCTCATGAGAAAGAATTGGGGCGGCAAGACGCCACCGGCGCGTGCCCTCATTGCGGCGGAAAGGTGGCGGCGGTGGACGTGGAGCGGCGGTGGAAGCTCTGTTTTTTGCCCATCGGATTTGTGGTCAAGAGGAAATATGTCTGCACTAAATGCTCAAGGCGACTCGTCTTATTTGCATAGCCATTTTTTTTCCTTGGGGTATTTTTAGAAAAATAAATTTCTTGAGATTATTGTTAGGAACTTTTTTTACTTTTTATAATGTTGGTTAATTGAGTTTTTTGGTATATAATGAGCAAAATTTTAGTATTTTTAATGGATTTAATGTGCACACTGATCTGAATGTGCGGATTTTGGGTGTTTTCAAATTCAATTGAACTCTAGAATCACTTTTTTCTTTCTTTTAAAAAATGTTGAGTTTTAGTGGCTTTGAAAAAAGAAAAGTGATTCTAAGATTGTTCAGTAGAAATTGCAAACACGCTCTATATGTTACTGTGATTACATGAGTGTAGGTATTTGCCTTAAATTTATTTCCAAGGACATGCATTTGGTTTTCTTATTTACATCTATGAATTTCTAATTAAGCATGAGTACTAAATATAAATTTGCTCCAACTTAAATCAAGTCGAGGCATGTTTTGAAGAGTTTTGATCGAATTTTGTAATTATGAGTGATTAATACTAGTTAATTATGACCAGATAATAATTATTCAGTTTAGTTAAATGTGAGCACTTTTAATTGTTAAGATATTCTCACAAAAATTAAGTTGTTATATGAATACTTCAAAAAGATACCTTATATATGTAGACATGTCTTGTTTTGCTATTAGTGAAAATATAGTATAAAATTTGACAAGAATTAGGTCAAATGTAAGTAAATGTCGGATCTGTTCATCTTACATTGAAAGAGTGAAAAGATTTTGTGGTCTCGTGCATATAATGGAAGAATTAATTATTGATTAATTCATTGAATTTAGGTGAGTTTTCGGATGGATTGACCATAGTAGTAAGAATGACTGACTCACAGTACAATTTTTTTTTTAAAGAAAATAAATTATAATAGTTCCCAATGATAATTAATTAAAATAATTCATTTTACCACCAGGCACATGGTAACATCATTTCATCTCGCTGTAGACCGGAACCGCAATCACCACAAGAGAGGGACCACCCGAACCTGCAACTCGGAACCGCAACCGCATTGCAACCGGAACCGCAACTCCACAAGAGGGGGACCACCACAAGAGGGAATAAATATTTCCTCTCTTCGTATCTTGAACCCGGGACCTCAAGGTCTCAGGTGGTGGAGCTCTAACCAATTGAGCAATCCACACTTAACAATGACTCACAATACAATGACAGAGGGAAAAATAGATTAATGCTTGGTTGAAATGGAATAAAAATAGGCATAATTCATTAAAAGACTTCTCAACTATCACCTTTTGTTTCGAAAGGTCCTTAAACTATTTTTTATTTTAAAAAACTCTTAAACTATTAATTTTTATTTGAAAGGCCCCTAAACCATTATTTTATAAAACTAGTTTAATGTTTTCTGTTAAATTATGGCACATCGGTATATAAAATTCATATATATATTTATATACACTAGCACGTAACCCCGCGAATTTCGCGGGATTGAACACAAGGTTTACAATAGTATTTTAGATTAAATACTTTAAATTTTTTAATTAATTAATTAATTCAATTATAAAGAAATTAATTATATAGACTATATTATATCTTAAAACAATAAAAAAATAAATAATATGAATGTATGAATATTCAAACCTATTAACTTTTGTGCTTATTCTCTAGTTAGTAACTTTGTGTCATTTAAACTCATAAATTCAAATTCGATTATGGACATGAACGTTTTACCTCGAGAATTATATATATTTAGTATTGTTTTATATAAGAAAAATATATTAATACAAATATAGCAAATATTGTATAGATATTATTAACTATAACTATTTAAAATCTTTCAAACACTTAAATTTTTTAAAGATTTTGTAAAATATATATTTGGCTGAAATTAGATATTTGTTTGTACAAATTATAATTAATAGATTTATAGTAAATTTTTGGAAAAAAATATATATTGCAAATCTTGCATAAATATGATAAGCTACAATTCTTTAAAATTTTCAAACAATTAGATTTTTTTAAAAAATTGTATAGCAAATATTTGGCTGAACTTAGATTATTTTTTGAACAAACATAATTAATAAATTTACAGTAAATTTTTGAGAAAAAATTATATAGATTTGTTAAAGATATATTTTTTTGAACAAATATAATTAATAGATTTATAGTCATTTTTTTGAAAAAATAGCAAATCTTGCGTAGATATGATTAATTCTAACTCTTTAAGAATGTTCAAATAATTATATTTTTCAGAGATTTTGTAAAATATATATTTGGCTGAAATTAATATTATTTTGAACAAAAAAAAAATTGATTACTTAGTTTATAGTTGTCACGTGCGCATGTATTGAATTGAGTTCATTATGTATCCATCCCCAACACAAAGCAAATCATATCCGCTAGTAACTTAAAATTCATTAAAAGAAAACACAATATTTTTTATAATAATAAAATAATATTATCATATACTCTCCAGTTTTTTAACCTATTGTAGAGACTATGAACTTTCTTTAAACTAAAGAACAACAACAATTATTTTAGCAAGCGCGCATGTTAATCAATATTGACCAATATTCAGTGGAAAACTTTTTTACTGCCACCATTAAGCTTGACCTCCTTCTCGAAGCTTTCATCTGCAAGTTACGTATACTTACTACGTAGGAGTTCATTATTAGAAAAATATCTAAATTATATCAACTTCATCGATCTTTAGTTGGCATGACATTCCTCATCGTCACAATTAATCTAGTTTAGAGATGATGATCTTTCTTTGAACAAAAGAACAACAACGATTATTTTAGCAAATGCGCATGTTATTCAATATTGACCAATATTCAGTGGAAAACTTTTTTACTGCCACCATTAAGCTTGACCTCCTTCTCGAAGCTTTCATCTGCAAATTACATATACTTACTACGTAGGAGTTCATTATTAGAAAACTATCTAAATTATATCAACTTCATCGATCTTTAGTTGTCATGACATTCCTCATCTTCACAATTAATCTAGTTTAGAGACGATGAACTTTCTTTGAACAAAAGAACAACAACGATTATTTTAGCAAATGCGCATGTTATTCAATATTGACCAATATTCAGTGGAAAACTTTTTTACTGCCACAATTAAGGTTGACCTCTATCTAGAAGCTTTCACCTATAAATTACGTATACTTACTATTTAGGAGTTCATTATTAGAAAAGTATCTAAATTATATCAACTTCATCGGTCTTTAGTTGGAATGACATTCCTCATCGTCACAGTTACAATAAATATTTTTAATCCATGTAGAGCTCAAAAATACTTACCTCAAATACTCTACAAAATAAAATCACTAATTTAATTGCACAATTACAATAAATATTCATAACCAATTTATAACTGAAATTATTTTCCTCAAACCTCCTTATAAAATACAAAACTAAATTAGATTAAAAAAATTCATCAAAATAGAAAAATTGCTATAAAAAAGAAAGAAAAAACCATTCATAACTAATTCAAATCTCAAATTACTTAGCTCAATACTCCCTATAATATACAAAACAAAACGATGAGAGTGATCACAATGAACAAAAAAAAAGAAAAAGCTATAAATTAAATATTTAATTTAATTACACAATTGCAACAAACATTCATAACCAATTCAAAACTACTTACATCAATAATCTCTACAATATACAAAACAAAATCATTAATTTAATTACACAATTGCAATCAACATTCATAACCTAAATGGGGTATGGACATGACTTGGAAAAGAAGAAATCCTAAATTAAAATTTTAATTTAATTACACAATTGCATTAATAAATATTCATAACCAATTCAAAATTCAAATTATTTACCTCAATACTCCCTTCAATATACAAAATAAAATTATTAATTTAATTATACAATTGCAATAAACATTCATAATCAATTTATAATTCATTCCTTACCCCATTACTCTCTACAATATACAAAACAAAATCAGATTAACAAATTCATTATACAATTGCAATAAACATTATATTCATAACCAATTCAAAACTCAAATTATTTATCCAATACTCATGCAATATACAAAATAACATTATTAATTTAATTATACAATTGCAATAAATATTCATAACTAATTTAAAACTCAAATTAATTACATCAATACTCTCTATAATATACAAAATAAACTCAAATTAACAAATTCACCATATTAGAAAGTAGCAGTGTATATGCTGGATGAGATTTTCAAAAGGATGTTGTTTACCTTGTTTCAGCAGAAGAATGGACCAAGAAATTGGCTGGTAATTTCCAATTTCTTGATATAGGAACAATATCTTCAAAAAAATTCAGAAGCACTGTGCGATCTCCAGATACCATAAGGAATAGAGAGGTCGAAAGGTGAGGTAGGGCTGACGGAGATATAATAATAATGAATTAATGAGAAAATCTAATATTAATATTAATCTTAATATAAATAAAAAAATTTAATTTAAATAACTTTTAATGAGAGTGCACGATTTTGAAACGATATAATCTGGTTGAAATGAGTTTTACGCAGACTAACGTGGTTCCGTCACATAGGTTGAATCAGATTTACAAATATATAATATTAAGATATATATATATATATATTATTTTTAAGCCTTCAAATTAGTAGCTATTAACTTATTATGTTTAATAAATAGTTTATTTTTTGTTTAATTAATTGTAGTTGGTATTACTAAAGATTTTATTTAAATCAAACATCATTGACCAAAAAATTTATAAACCAATGAACTCTATTCCTACTCAACAAATCCTAAATGAATGTTATTATACATTTTTATAAATACTATATAAAACATCGGGTTAGAATTAAAGTCTAAGTGTTATCAATATTATTTGTGGTAATGATAATTATTAGAAGCATATACCATTATAAGCAAGGGCGGATCATTGTGTGGGCTGGGCCGGACTGTAGCCCGCCCTAATTTTTGGGGAAAATCAATATTATTTGTGGTAATGATAATTATTAGAAGCATATACCATTATAAGCAAGGGCGAACCATTGTGTGAGCTAGGCCGGGCTGTAGCCCGCCCTAATTTTTGGGGAAAAAAATTTATTATTAAAAAAAAAATTGCAATTTACCTCAACTAGATTCAAACATAGGACCTTTAAGAAGATATTATCAAGTCTTTACCATTAGGCTACTTCAATTTTCATTATTAGTTTGTAAAGTATAAGAATAATACTCGTTAAAGGAATGTGGGCTTGACTTTTAGCCAACCCTAAATTTTTATACTGTTTTCACTGCTTGATTATAAGTCTGTGCTGCTATCAATCTCATTTGCATTTCAATATCTCGATTTTTGACAAACCAAACAATCCTCCTATTAGACCAAATGACGAAATGGTGTAGAGAGGTCCCCGAGCACAAAATTACTAGTGGCTATCCTATCCTATGTTTTGTGGTGGATAAAGTTAAGATGTTATCCTGCATTCAGTTTGTGGGTATCCAGAGTTCGTATCATCATGGGTCCCATGCATGATATATAAGACCTTCTGAACCATCACTCAACATTAACACATTTTGTCTCTAATTCTCAAACTTTACTTTTTACTTGCGAAAAGTTGTTTTGTAGTGAATTAATTATCTACGGATCTTCTTTTTAATGGACAGCCATTTAAAAATTCAATATAAAATAATATTGAATATAAGTTCAAATATTAAAGCATGTATAGAACCCTTCATTTATTACCATTAATACAATTCTATAATATAAGTAATATTCTTCAATTATCACTACTAATACCTTTATTGTAATATAAGTTGTGAATAACTCAAGTGGTTAGAGCTCCACTATCTAAAATCCTGAGATCTTGGGTTCGAGACACGGTGAGAAAATTTTTTTCCCTCATGTGGTGGTTCCCTTTGTGGTGGGGTTGTGATTCCCTTTTTGTGATGGTATTGTCATTGTGGCGTGGTTGATGTTCCGAACGATAGCAAGACTAAAGGATGTGACATGTGTCCAGTGGTAGAAGGAACTAAATGTAATAGACTCTTTTTAAAATACCCTTTATATAGTAAAAAGGCAAACATTTCTGTTATCACACCCTTTAACCAATTTCACATATTTTTTGTTTGAAACTTATTCACTTTATACTTTGAGCCTGTTTGTTTCGAGCGAAAATAAATCATATCCCACTTTTTCAAGTATTTGTTATGATTGATAGTTTTTTTCTTACGTCCAAAAGCACGTACTCCCTTTTTCATTTTGACTTTATTATTCGTGCCACCTCCTACATATATATATTATATAGTATTGATAATATCAAACACTATCCCTTGATGTTAATTGACATAAATAATACATCATAACAAACATTTGAAAATATCAAATATATCACATAATTTTAAATCCCTTCAAATCCCATACCACTAAACAAATGGCCAATTTGTCATAATTTGGAGGGGTTTTCCACACTTGCAATAGGGACCACTCATGGCCGGTTACAGCTTACAAGGACGGACTTGGAGTTTTGCTCGAAGGAGGGAAAAGTTTGACAAAAACTTGCATACACCTGGTTCATGCTATGAACTCAGTTATATAAGTATCATTGTTACATATAAAAACTCTCACTGTTATGTATAAAAACTATCACTGTTATGAACAAAATCAATTAATGTTTAGAAAATGTTTTATATTTTTAAACAGTGAAAGTTTTTGTGCATAACAGTGATAATTTTTACACATAACAGTGATAGAGTTCATGTGTGAACCTGGTTCACATGAGTGTTACTCGAAAAGTTTACGCATTGTGAAATTTAAGAATATGTTTTTTTTTATCGAGCAAAGTTAGTTGTTAGTAATTAGTACACCAAGCACTCAAATACTCCACGAAGTCACCAATCCACCTTATAACTCCTATAACTCCAAATTCGTTCTCAAAGGAAATCGAATCTGGGTCTCCCACTCAAATGAAGAGTCAAGTAGCCAGGTGGGCCAAGCCATTTGGTTTAAGAATATGTCTATTCATGTTTTGGAGTGAATTTTAAATTGAATTGGGTGTATTTGATGAAGGGTGGGGTTAAATTTCCAGATGGCACTTCTGTAATATTAATGTTTTATTCTAATCAAATGTCATAAATTACTCTTATTTGAAAAAAAAAGAATGAATGTGAATGCTTCAAATTGTTTTCCTCCTTAATATATATTTTCAAGACATAGAAGTTCCAAGATTCGACTTTTATTCTCATTCTTCTTATATTATTAGGCATCACTTGGTAGGTATGAATATGACTTTAACAGTGGTTCATATTAAATTAACATCCCACTTGGTTGGGCTGTATATGGCCATCTTATTTTACTCCGGATCCGAAATTAATACACCCGCCCCGGAACGTATTACCACCATTTCCCCCTCATTTCCCTATTCACTTTAACACTAATTAATGTCTCCGACGTGAAGGTATTAAGTTAGACGACTTCTACAGTTACTTTCGCTAGTCCATTTTGCCCCTCTTTTTGTATTTATTTATAGATATCAGGTCCATTTGTGCGTTCAATTTTTGGAGGAGGTGAAAATCAAACCGAACCCTAGATCGACGGCGAAAACTTGCAGTATATCTCCGACGGTGTTGTATAAAGATCGACGGTGACACCACCACGCGTTGTATAAACCAAATCATCTCACGCAGTATTTTATTGGGTTTTTCTCTTTTTTGTTTTTTGACTAGTTTTATTTTTCTCCGGCGGCATTAGTATCGATTTCCTATGTATTTGTGAATTTTGGATATGAAAAAAATGAGATGTGCAGTGCACGATTTGGTGTTCAATCTGTGACATTATTTCGGTTCTTCAATGGGTTCAATTCGGCCAAAAATTATGGGTTCTTGAAATAATGAAGGGTTCTTGATGCGATTATGGGTTTGATTATGTGTGGAATCAGTGGAAAATGTATGGGTTGTTGTAAAACTTGAAATCGACCCAAATTGCATATGGGAAATTTATGTGGAAAGCAAATTTTTTGTTGAAAATTGTTGTGGGAAGCAAATTTATAGGTTTGTGTGATATCACACTGCAAAATTAATGGGTTGCAAATAGTATCACATAACTTATTTGGCTTGCAAATTTATATCTTGGGTGTGATATCACACTGCAAATTTATATATGGGCAATATTTATCTCTTTGTGGGCGAAGTCGATGGATGAATAGTGGAGAACATTGTGGTGGACGCGATTCTGAATAGTGACAAAAGAGTGGGTTTGATTTTATATTTTCCAAGAATGATAATTTTGTACTTTCCCCCAAAAACTCAATTGTATATATGTTTATTACACCCAACCAATTGACATACTAATTTTATATCAAACTTATTACTCCCTACAAAGTGGATTACTAATTTAATGTTGTCAAACATAACACGTCGAATCAAACGGCATAATACTACCTCTCCATATTATATTATACAAATAATCTTTATCTCATACTAATTATATACAACATACCAAGTGGAGCCTTAATGTTTATGTTTATACTCTAATTCTTGGCTATTATTCTCATTCTTCTTATATTATTAATGTTTAATTATGTTTACACTCTAATTCTTGGCTAAGTCGGATATATCGTGCAACTAAAATTTATTTTTAAAACATGTCTTTGTAACTGTTTTTGGTGAACTTTATCAAAGTTCAAGTTGAGTGAACTTTTTTTTGAAAAAAAAAACAAGTCGAAACGGCCCTAGTCATATACTCAAAGTCATGTTTTATATGCACATTTCTTTATTTTGACCAGTATTTAAATATATTTTATATTACACATTTACTGTTTGACTCATATTTAAACTAACGAGTTGTTCATTAATGTATAAAATGATAAAGTGACTTTTAAATCATTCACATTTTAGCTCGTAACTCATTAATGTATAAAATGATAAAGTGATTTTTAAATCATTCACATTTTAGCTCATATATTAGCAAACGAGTTCTTTATTAGATATAAAATGATAAAGTGACTATTAAGTAAATGTAAAATAGATGAGAAATATGACTATCTTATCCCACCTTAAATATGTCTTTTATCATTTCAAATCTTAAAAAAGAATGGAAGAAGTATGATGTAAAGAACAAGTTGAACAAACCTAGTCATACAACTCATTGAACAACCCTAGTCAATCATACGACTCATATATGATGTAAGAAGGTTGGACTTTGCGACTTCATTTAATAAAGGTGGCTCTTGGCCCATACATATTTTTTGGGCCCGTCTTTTGCTTTGGCCCATATACTTACCTGCTCTCTTCTCTCACAAATTCATGAAGCCATAATAATCAAGAAAACATATAATATTATTATATAACCATATATACAATGTTGAGTGCACTAAAATACATGATCATCAATTATCATAAATCAACAGTAACATTTATTATGAAACACAAGATTAAAATATCACATCCTAATTTATAACCCACTAAAACGCTGGGTACAAAAAAGAAAAAAAAAAGATCATTGAAGCGAAGAATCAGTTTGGTGAACCGTTCTTGAATAAGCTAAAACATCTTCCGGCTTCTCCGTCGACTTCTGATTATCATTTTTGTTGGCATCCGGCCCTGCAGAATCACTTATACCGATTATAGCTTCTCGAATCATCTCTTTAGCTTTATTACTCATTGCGTTTTTATCATCACCCTGCTTCTCCATCTGCTCCTTTCTGATCTCCTTTGTGGCCTCCATTATTTTTTATTTTATTTTTTTCCTCAATTTAAACTGGCTAATATGCATGATTAATGGTGTATTTGAGAAGATATAGGTAGAGTTAATTACACATGCATAAAGCGTGTCCTGCGAAGAGGGAAACATGCACATAAGCGTTGGCTCTAGCTTACACGTAGCTTTATATATATATAGAGAGAGAGAGAGTGATAAGGCTGCTAGGCTTTGCTGACACTTATGCATAAATTGCAACTACACATAAATATAGATAAACATGTGAAAAATCCCCCAATAATAATAGTGTTATTATATGCAAAGTCTTGTATAAATGCACTGTGTCAATTCAAGTGCAAAAAAAATGTATTTAAGTTGCACAATGCACCTATATAATACATATAAGACATACTTTTTTCGTTCCATATGTTATGATCGGTCTTCAATAGTCAAAATTATTCGCCGAATCAACGGTCAACTTAAAAGATTTACTAATCATGTTCGTCTAACTCGGTAGGTACGACACGTTAAAAGTCAGCATTATAACAATGGTCAACACACTGATAAGATGGGAACATGTGGCCTACTAAAGTTGCTCGATCGAACCGACAAATGAGCTCGCCGAGAAAATCTGAGCAAGGAACTTGACGGGCGTTGCTCGACTTGGAACAACATGGAAGCCAAGTCAGAGAGCTCCACCATCGAGGTCCGTTCACATAACGTTCAACTAGGCCAAGAAGTCAGCATGTAAGTTTTTACCCGCTAAGACTTGTAAAAATAAAATATAGTGACAACTCATGCTAGACATTTGATATCATTATATGCTAATTCAATGTGAGGAGGACACCTATTACTAGACCTTGTAATATAAATAAGACATCTATACATATCTAATAACAAAATGTTGGGCCAAAAAATTGTTATAATTTTCTAATAAAATTTTAAATATCTTAACAAATTTAATGTAGCTCAAATGGTATAACAAATATTTTTTTATCTTTTTTTTTATACAAGAGATACAAGGTTCAATTCCTCGTATCTACCACAAATATATACTAATTATTTCTTGAATATTTTCTAAATCATTAATATTATTTTAAAAATTTTGAACTAGATCTATTTATACATATATAATAACAAAATATTATACCAAAAAAGAAAAAAATTCAACAAAAAAAATTATTACAAATTTTTGAACTAAATCTATTTATACATATATAATTACAAAATATTATACCAAAAAAATCAACAAAAAAATTATTACAAATTTATCATAAAATTTTAAAAGTGGCTTTAATGATTAATAATATAAAATATTATATTTTGCAGTTGATATGGATATATATTTTTTTAACCAACTACTCCTTCCATCTTTTTTTTAGATATATAAATAGTGATATTGCATATATATATAACAGATCTACAATTTTTTTAGATGAAATATTTACATGATTAACTAATTACAACACTGTTAAAAACTCATTTAAGTCATCGTATACATATAATTTAAGTATTACTCCTAATAATTATAATATATATAACATATACTTAAAAAAAATATGGGGGCACATGATCTCAACATAAGACATGTAGGTTCATCATTCAGTTCAATTACTATGAATTAGTTGCATGTATAATTGACATTAGATCTTGAATTGTAAAACGATACTGGGTTGGTTGTGATGAAGTTTGGTACCCACATTAAAAAAAAAAATACTACTCGAGACTAACTTAGGACAAATAGTATTGATTTTGGGAATGACACTAACTTCATCAGATAGTAGACTCTCTTTAACATCTTAGAAAGACAATTTTGACTAATGATGTCTTATGGTGTGACCATTAATAAATATTATAGACACTTATTAAAAACTTTGGACTTTCTTAAGGAGATCAATTTCAATCATGGGTAGTTATATGTTATCATGTTCAGAGCAACTAGAGGGAACAATTTGAAAATTTTGACATGCAATGGAAATTGGAAAGACGATAATAGGTGACAATCAAAGTGGTTTGAAAGGAATAATTCAAAATTGTAAGAAAAAAAATACCCTTAAAATTGTATTATTTAACAATGTAAAATTTTTAAACAGTTGGAGCGCCACCCATTTTTCATGCCTGATTGAAAAGCAAAATATGTTCATAAATCGTGCGTTGCATCGAAATGAAAAAAAAATAAAAAAATATTAAAAAAAAGATTCTTATTATTATAAGTAAAATTATTTTTTATAATTTATTTAATACAAAAATAAATATATTTTATATCATATTCATTTTATACTCACAGACAGTGCATCACATGATGATACACTAGTAGATACAATAAAAATTGACTTTTGATTCTAATTTCAACTACTAGATTAATGCTCGTGCGATGCACGGGACTGTTTTGACCTTTTTGTATGGTCGTCGTTTTATCCTTCTGATCTTTTTATCTTTTCTTTTTTTAATTGAAGGCCAATAATGAATTAATCTGAATTGAATGAAAAGAAGCAGTGAAGCAAAGAACATATAACATCTTCCCCAGCGGACAAATGAGCATACTTAGCAAGTAACCGTATTAAGCGATTTTCTTTCATCTAAAATTACAAAACAAAATAAACGTGGGTTTTGAAGCAAAGAAATTTCACAAAAAATACCACTAATTTAGACAGGAATTCAAACATCAATGAATCTAAGATTTCCAAAAGTAGCATCATTTTATTCTTGAAGAAAACAAATTGAAAGACACCAACAATCACCCCATGCACATAGATCGGATTTTTCACAAAGAGAAAGCATGACCCCTACTCTGAATCTTCCATATTCTGTAGGCTTGTTTGTTTCCTGTTAAAAGAATAACAATAACAAAATTTGTAAATTCTTGTTAAATTATTTGGCTCTTTTAGCCTACATCTTTTACACAAATTGAGAACTTATTTATCAATTTCAGTTTACCCATTCCTCTGCAGCTTGCGGCGTTTAACGGTCCCTTTATCCAGTTTTGCATCCTCCTTTTTTCTGTTCTTTTGTCTTCAATTTTTATTTTTGTTGTTGTTTTGCTACTGCTTCCCTGTGCTTCTTGAGTGATCAAATATTTCTAAAAGGCCAACAATCCATTTTTTTTTAATGGGAAAAAATATATAATATATATGTATGTGTACCTTTTGTTGTGGCTCCTCTGTTTCAGATGTCAAGATGTCGACAAGGATGTGTGAAACAGTGAATGATTGATACTTGGCTCTGAAATTATATTTTGTGACCTTAACTTGAAACTTATGTGTTTTCTCAACAATGATAAGTACGCTTGCTGGGGCTTGATCATGTCTGTCTTTGTCAGCGTCCACTTCCTGTGAAACAAAGACTTATTAATATATTTTTTTTGTACTATGATTCTTAGTTCTTATAGATTTTGGAGTTTTAAGTAATTTTGTTACATTATCTCCCATTAAAGTTGATGCAGTTGTGTTAGTAATTTTCTTTGCTTCTTTGTCAAAGATGACAAACGTAGTAGCGTCTTTTTCATCATCAACCACCACTTCAATTCGGAACCTATATATAAACAATGTAATAGGGCTTTGTTAATAATTATATAAACTCTAAAAACAATATTTTTTTTCTCTATTATGTTGGCTTTGTTTTACATCAAGACTCTCACTGATTTTGAATCTTTGCAATTTTTCACGTTGATTTGAGAGCTACACTTTCAAATGTATGGCCAAGCTTCTCCAGAGCCTAAGAATGTGTACATGTGAACTCTACGTTAGCAATGCTCTACCCTAAAAACTTATATCAATTGCAAGAACAAAACAATAGGTGAATACAATAAAATCTCAACCACAAACATCTAAATCAATATGAGAGAAATTAGAAATCCAAAATCACCCAAGAATATATTGACTTGTGTGATTTAGCACCTACTCTTGTCTCTACAATAAGAGTCCCTAATTTTCATAAAAAAATAAAAAAATTGAAGCATGCAAATTGTAAACTGTAATCTCCTATACATACAGTAAGAAAAATAGAGAATGAAATGTGAATTAAATCTATAAAACAGTCACCGTGAGATTTCTGAAGCAGAGTTGTTCGGCTGAAAAAAATGGATCGCTGTTGCACGTGGCCAAGAGCCAAAGTTTGCCGTTAGAGTTTGATGCCCGTGAGAGATCGACGTTGCGCGTTGTTCATGGGATCCAGTTCGCCTATTCGTTATCCGTCGCCGTCTTTCCAAATTTCGCAGATCCGACCATTTCCGTTCAGCAACCTCTCGAGCTTCTTGCGTTTATGAGGGAGACGGTGTGATTTTGGATGCTATTAGTCCAATGATTAATTAATAATTTAAAAAGGTAAAGTAAAGGAAAAATTCAAAATACATTTTGAGATTATATTAAGACACGTGTCATCAAATAAAGCAGACACTTGTCAATATTTTGGAGGTGCAATCCTCCTTTTATAATATAAGACTTACACTTATCCAAATTCCATTACATACTAAAACTTCAGATCCTAACGATTGGATTTTTTGAATAAGTGTAAATATAACATTTTATGTAATAACATTTTATCCAAATTTGTAATAATTTTTATCTTTTTTTTATACAAGAGATACAAGGTTCAATTCCTCATATCTACCACACATATATAATATATATGTATGTGTACCTTTTGTTGTGGCTCCTCTGTTTCAGATGTCAAGATGTCGACAAGGATGTGTGAAACAGTGAATGATTGATACTTGGCTCTGAAATTATATTTTGTGACCTTAACTTGAAACTTATGTGTTTTCTCAACAATGATAAGTACGCTTGCTGGGGCTTGATCATGTCTGTCTTTGTCAGCGTCCACTTCCTGTGAAACAAAGACTTATTAATATATTTTTTTTTGTACTATGATGCTTAGTTCTTATAGATTTTGGAGTTTTAAGTAATTTTGTTACATTATCTCCCATTAAAGTTGATGCAGTTGTGTTAGTAATTTTCTTTGCTTCTTTGTCAAAGATGACAAACGTAGTAGTGTCGTTTTACATCAAGACTCTCACTGATTTTGAATCTTTGCAATTATTGCAAGTTAAGGTAGTTTCTGTTTTCTCCATTTTTCGAGTACAATTTGAGCAAGATATGTAGTTCCATTCATTGCGTAGTATGACCTCTCTAATCTTAGCCTTGCAAGATTATTTGTGATAATACAAAATTAAGAACACAAATTGAAACTATATGACTGTTTCTAAAATCCTATATTTGTTCTTTCTTTATGAATCTACTGCTTAAGAACACAAATTGAAACTATATGACTGTTTCTAAAATCCTACAGCTGTTATTTCTTTATAAATATGCTGGTTTAATTAAATATATCCACTTGATGAAACATAATTTGAATAGGTAGTATCCTACTGAAACAAATGGTTTCATATTACTTTGATTGCTTATTCCATATTGTTCCCATTTTTTTCAATTTCAGTAGCCAAGAGCTTATAAGAGTCATATGACTATTTTTTTCACAAAAGGTTGAAATCCTAAAATAATTTGCAACAAAAATGACATGTTAAAATCATCTTAGCAAAATATAAAAGCATATAAGATTAAGACATAATTTTTTTTGGAAGATAACCTGGTAAATTTTTATTTTTGTCAACCAACTGCAATAATTCACAATCGCTATGAAGACGGAATTTCTCAGGGCGGATGGCATTTCTTTCCTCATCAACTTCTTCCACATATCATGCATTGGGGGTCTGTTAATCTATATAGGTTTCCAAATCTAAAAACATCCAAATCACGAATGACGAAGACTCGACCCTCTTTCAGTCTGTCCCTGAATCTATAAAGTAATAGATGATGGATAGAATATTGAATGAGACAATCCTGAAATGCATCAAACAAAACATTTAGTAAAATTCAAATGAAACCAAATGCATTCTATCTATATTTCAATAGTTTTTTATTTTGAAAAACGCTATATGTCCATCTCATGCTTCATAAACGCAAATAAAAGGCTGAAGAACAACCAATAGGTTGTTGCCTCTAAAAATAGTCCAACAAAATAATTTGCCTCTAATAATATAATATGGACAGATAACTTGTGCTAAGGGGAAACTTCAGGAATGATACCAAGAAGCTGAGAATGGTTAGATTTAAATCCAATGATCTAGCGTATAGTTTGTCTCACCTTTGAATTATTATAAGTTGGGCAGAAACTTTGATCAAAGTAAGTCCTTGTTCTAAATCTTGGTCATTACCTATAGAAGCACACAAAAGTTCCATATAGGCCTAATTGAAAAAAGTTGTGACGTTTAAACGAAGATCAAATAAAACTGTTGATGTTTAAAAAGGAAAGAGTTAATATAAATGGAGAAAATATTGCAAGTTTGGTGCAAATGTATTTTACCCGTGCAATGCACGGACCTGTTGTAAATATTCATTTATGTAGTCTTGAATCCTGTTATTTTTTTAATTTTTTTCATGAAATATTAAAGAAACGTGTATATATGCCATAATTAAAAAAAGACCTTGGTTCTCTCTTTCATTTGTGGCCACATGGGTATCTTTCATCACAAAATTAGGTGGCAGGGGGGAGGTGAAAGCACCATAATGGTATTTTTGTGGCTGGAACAACATTGCCATGACTTGTTATAAAAAAACCAAATGTCAAGCACAATTTGACATAATTAAACGGTATATATAGCAAAATAGTGTTACCTCATACTAAATCATTTCTTATAGATTTTGGAATCAATCCAGAGCAAATAATCAGCTCATATTATCCAAAAAAAATGGGTATACATTCAACCAACGGTGGTTAGATCACGTATTAATAATCAAACCAAGTTGATGACACAATCAACTTAAAATAAGGATCTGTAGATTGCTCAACAATGTCATGCCCAAAGAGTACTTTAGCAGATTATTTGAGTACCCGATCAGCAAACGAACATCTTTTTGTTTGTCATCTCTAAGAGGATATCTATAGTTCATGTAGAAAGAACATATCCTGATCATCTTAGCAATCGTATAGTAGACCTTGTTGATGATCAGGCCATCATCAATCATAACACTGATGATCATCTTAAAAAGCTCATAAAGTGCTTCTAATTCCCTTACACTAACTGCTTGAAAGGAGAAATTATGATGTGAAGGTAAGCTTTTCTTTATGTAAAAGGCATGCATCTGCCTCATCACAAAATTGTGCACTTATAACCAAAAAATCAACACCAATGCACCAGATCCTAAGGACCTAAATTGGGTACATTGGCTAGCTTCTTTTGTTAAGCCTGAGAGAGAAGAAATAAGAGAAAATTCGCTTACCGATTCAAACAACTCTCAGTTAAGTTATACATCCATAACATAGAATTAACCCAAAATGTAATAAGAAATCAGTTGCACCACAAACATATGACTAAAAGGCCCATGACCTATATCGTGCAAATAGATGCTCTTATTCATTAAAACGTAAAATTTGTATATTTAAGTAACCTGCGATTTTAAGAGTCTGCATATCAAAGCGATCAATACCAAGCTATAAACCCTAGAAAACGCATAAAAAATTGGGAGATATGATTATTACTTCAATTTGGGTCTTGTTGAGCCTTAAGTTTATGAACAGCTTCACCAGCAAGCCAATAAACTCCAAAGGAAAGCTTAAATCTATAATGTACTGCTCCTGGATAAATGATATGAGCTTTTCCTGACATTAAAATTAAAAAAATCAAGAGCCTAACCACCTTTTGTTCTTACGTGATATTTACCACAATTTTTTGTTTGCATAAATACCATATAAGGTAGTTGTCTCTCCATATCTTTATTGCAATAATTTATTAGTAATTTTGTCATAGTAAATCAACCTAGAAGTAAATCAAGCATTATCGTAAACTCCATGGGAACAAACTATACATTTTTTCGTCTGTCAAGCTAACAACCGTAGATTCTTATATCCTTTTAGAATGACCAAAGACTTTATCTAACCCTACAACATTTAAACTTTTCTTAATAATAAATGGAAAAGGAAGAATACATTTCAATTAGGCCTTTCAAATTTGTTGTTACTGCAACAATTGATTCTAAGGAACAAACCATTGTATTTATGCAAAAACGTAGCATGATAGTTGACAACAGTAATAGAAGCACCAACACATTTTTAACTAAGACAACTTAATGATCCTAGTACATTCACTATCTTTTTTATCCATTTGGATTTCCTCGTGTTTTTGCCTAGCTGCTGCAGAAGATTAATGCTTTGATGAACCTTTGCTTGCAAAGAAAAAAATCAAAGCCAGTGACGACATTTACCTGGAAAAAATCATTAAAGTCTTATTCCTTAATTATTTCACTGTGCATCTCAACAACCCTATTCACAACAGTTTTGGAGGTAATGAATTGGTTCCAGATTTGCAGCTTTAATCCTCTCATGCGTTTCCTGAGCTATGGGTCCATATTTATCAATATTTGTTGTGACTTTATTGCATGGTTCAACATGCTTGTACCTATGCCCATATCAACGTGCTGGATAATTCAAAGTTGCCAAAAAGAGTCCAGGAAAAGGGAAGCAAGCCGACCAAAATTCCCATTTGTGAGACATGCATCTACCTCTTGTAAGAGCCCAAAAAATAAGATTAAGAACACATTGATATCCTAGGAATAATTAAGTAATAAAAAGGAAAATTTTTGCTCATCATTTTGTAAGTAAACATCCAAAAAGTTTTAAAAGAGCAACTGATGTAGCTTCAGTTTCCTCTAAAGATTGTCATTTGACATTAAAAGATTTTTGAAGCATAATATATTTGAGTGTGATAATTTTTTTTCAATCAATCCACATCTTTACAAACTGCAAGAAAGACTGAAAAATCAAAGTCAAATTTAAAAATCAGAAGATAAATGTATAATCTGAATGTTAAGATGAACATATATATATTCTAAAGTAGGCCATATAATCAGAAGTTAAAAGAGAAGCAACTTATTATAATAACTCCCGTGAAATTACCATAAGACACGTTGATTTGAGAGCTACACTTTCAAATGTATGGCCAAGCTTCTCCAGAGCCTAAGAATGTGTACATGTGAACTCTACGTTAGCAATGCTCTACCCTAAAAACTAATATCAATTGCAAGAACAAAACAATAGGTGAATACAATAAAATCTCAACCACAAACATCTAAATCAATATGAGAGAAATTAGAAATCCAAAATCACCCAAGAATATATTGACTTGTGTGATTTAGCACCTACTCTTGTCTCTACAATAAGAGTCCCTAATTTTCATAAAAATAAAATAAAATTGAAGCATGCAAATTGTAAACTGTAATCTCCTATACATACAGTAAGAAAAATAGAGAATGAATTGTGAATTAAATCTATAAAACAGTCACCGTGCGATTTCTGAAGCAGAGTTGTTCGGCTGAAAAAAATGGATCGCTGTTGCACGTGGCCAAGAGCCAAAGTTTGCCGTTAGAGTTTGATGTCCGTGAGAGATCGACGTTGCGCGTTGTTCATGGGATCCAGTTCGCCTATTCTTTATCCATCGCCGTCTTTCCAAATTTCGCAGATCCGGCCGTTTCCGTTCAGCAACCTCTCGAGCTTCTTGCGTTTATGAGGGAGACGGTGTGATTTTGGATGCTATTAGTCCAATGATTAATTAATAATCTACAAAGGTAAAGTAAAGGAAAAATTAAAAATACATTTTGAGATTATATTAAGACACATGTCATCAAGTAAAGCAGACACTTGTCAATATTTTGGAGGTGCAATCCTCCTTTTATAATATAGGATTTACACTTATCCAAATTCAATTAGATACTAAAACTTCAGATCCTAACGATTGGATTTTTTTGAATAAGTGTAAATATAACATTTTATGTAATAACATTTTATCCAAATTTGTAATAATTTTTATCTTTTTTTATACAAGAGATACAAGGTTCAATTCCTCATATCTACCACACATATATACTAATTATTTCTTGAATATTTTCTAAATCATTAATATTATTTTAAATTTTTTGAACTAGATCTATTTATACATATATAATAACAAAATATTATACCAAAAAAGAAAAAAATTCAACAAAAAAAATTATTACAAATTTTTGAACTAAATCTATTTATACATATATAATAACAAAATATTATACCAAAAAAATTCAACAAAAAAATTATTACAAATTTATCATAAAATTTTAAAAGTGACTTTAATGATTAATAATATAAAATATTATATTTTGCAGTTGATATGGATATATATTTTTTTAACCAATTACTCCTTCCATCTTTTTTTAGATATATAAATAGTGATATTGCATATATATATAACAGATCTACAAATATTTTTAGATGAAATATTTACATGATTAACTAATTACAACACTGTTAAAAACTCATTTAAGTCATCGTATACATATAATTTAAGTATTACTCCTAATAATTATAATATATATAACATATACTTAAAAAAAATATGGGGGCACATGATCTCAACATAAGACATGTAGGTTCATCATTGAGTTCAATTACTATGAATTAGTTGCATGTATAATTGACATTAGACCTTGAATTGTAAAACAATACTGGGTTGTTTGTGAAGAAGTTTGGTACCCACATTAAAAAAAAAATACTACTCGAGACTAACTTAGGACAAATAGTATTGATTTCGGGAATGACATTAACTTCATCAGATAGTAGACTCTCTTTAATATCTTAGAAAGACAATTTTGACTAATGATGTCTTATGGTGTGACCATTAATAAATATTATAGACACTTATTAAAAACATTGGACTTTCTTAAGGAGATCAATTTCAATCATGAATAGTTATATGTTATCATGTTCAGAGCAACTAGAGGGAATAATTTGAAAATTTTGACATGCAATGGAAATTGGAAAGACGATAATAGGTGACAATCAAAGTGGTTTAAAAGGAATAATTCAAAATTGTAAGAAAAAAATACCCTTAAAATTGTATTATTTAACAATGTAAAATTTTTAAACAGATGGAGCGCCACCCATTTTTCATGCCTGATTGAAAAGCAAAATATTTTCATAAATCGTGCGTTGCGTCGAAATGAAAAAAAATAAAAAAATATATTAAAAAAAAGATTCTTATTATTATAAGTAAAATTATTTTTTATAATTTATTTAATACAAAAATAAATATATTTTATATCATATTCATTTTATACTCACAGACAGTGCATCACATGATGATACACTAGTAGATACAATAAAAAATGACTTTTGATTCTAATTTCAACTATTTACACTTATCCAAATTCCATTAGATACTAAAACTTCAGATCCTAACGATTGGATTTTTTGCAGTTGGGGCGTTTTATTTATTGAATTTGAATGTATATGTTTAGATTAAAACTTTATAATAATCTCGAGTAATTATGCGGTGTATTTGAGATAAGGTATCGAGTCTACAAAGCCCAGCCCATGACAAACTGTTTTGCATGGCCCAATTTCCGAACATCATTTGGTCTTATTATTATTGGCCCTTTTTCATATGGAATTAATTAATTTATTTTTCTCAAAAATAAAATAAAATAAATTCAGTGAATATAAATAGAAAAACCCTGCAAAACCCTACTCGAACGGCGAAAATATATCATTATATGCGCGGAATCGCTGACGTCAGCCCTTTCCAATCGTCCCTTTTTGCTCTGAAGCCTCGCCAAATTGTTCTCTTGGAGCAGCAGCAGAGAATCCAAGCACCGCCGACATCAATGGCGATAAGCAAGCCCGAAGACGACTCTGTTTTGACCTTCTCTGTTGCTCTGTGGCTTGAGAATAAAGGCTTTTCCAAAGTCCTGAAACGCTTCCTCTCCGCAGCTCAAATTGAGGTCTATATATGTTGATATGCCTGTCTATGTGTGTGTGTTTGTGAATTGTGATGCTGTGGATTTCTAAATTAGATTCTAGTTGATGCCTCGAGTGAAATGCATTTCATAAGGACTATTGTTATTTGATGTGAATTTGTTGTTCTTTGTACACGGTGAATAGTTGCAAATTTAGTTGGTATAACTCTACCATGCCAATTGCTGCAATGAATAATCTTCACTGTTGAGTTAATTTGAATTAACTTGAAGATGTCTGATGTTTGTCGTAATCAGGAAGTTGCTTAGCAATAAAATTGAAGTTAAAATGCAGCAACTCTGATTGCTTGATGTTTGTGAAATCCTGGTTATTCAAGGGAATTTAGTTGAATGGATTGTTTTTCTTGTTGAGTTTGGTTTTCTTTCTCCAAAAAGTGTGCCATATAAATTTGTTTTCTCAGAGAACTGCAGTTGACCTTCTTTCTTGATACAGGACGACGATTGGAAGGCCAAGGCACTTAATTTGAACGAGATTTTCTCCCAATATCAGGAGATTCGGTAAGCATTCTTTACATAATGTAATAATAAATAAACATCAACCTTATGGTTTCCTCATTTTTTGAGAATGCATTTCAATTTGTAGAGTTATTTTCGTATATTAGTCTGCTATCCTACTTATTCACCATGTTCAAATTGAAAGTATTCCGTCCTCTCTCTCTTTCTTGTGTGCATGTCTTGGTTGCGAAATACGAGTGTTTTTAGTTTATATATAGATGTGCTTTGATCTTTAATGAAATGGTATTTTTCTGTAACATTTGTATGTATTAAATTATTAGCAAATGGCGAGTGATACTGGTTCATGATTCAATAATGTGAAATCTCATTTATAATTTATTGTCAAATGTTTGATCTTGATAATATCTGATGTTAGTTAATTGCATATGTTTTCTGTCAGATGAGATATTTGGGTGTGTGCTGTTAATAATGAATAATCTCCATAATATCCATATGGTTAGGATTGTTGTTGACCTTCATTGATTGTTAAAAGCAATTCTATTGGTTTTTTTTTTCCATTTCACATCCTCTGTTCCCTTCTCTTTCTTTATCTTTATCCCTTTTGGGGGAGTGATCTGTATAAACTCTGTAATGAACATATGTGCACTTTAAATTAATATTCCAATTCCGAAGAATGTTGGACAAATTTTGATTTTCTTGTTTAACTCCAAGACAATAATTTGTGCTCATGTTTCTGATTGTTGGAGCTCAATGTTGATTCTCATATTGCTGCGACCCTTTTTCTGCAGGAATAGTGCCCATGAAGTTTTGAAATCCCAGAAGAAGCAAGGTAACCTACATGGATGATAACATTTGGGTTCTCTGTAGTTTCGCATTATGAGAGTTAAATATTGAATTCCAATGTTTAAAAATTCATTTTCTTTTTCCCCTTTCTTTCCAGAAGAACAGTTGGTTGACACAGCAGAAAAAAATGTAGATGCAAAGGAAATTCAGAGTAAGAAAATTAAAAAGAAAAGCAAGGGGGATACCACAGTCAATGAAACTGGAATTGAAGACCAGAGCACTAAGGAATCAAAGGAATCCAATGGTGTTTCGGAATTGGCAGAGGATCAATTGAATAAGAAACAGAAAGAAAAGAAGAAAAAGAAAAACAAGTCGACATCAGAATTGTTGCATACCGATGAAAAGGAAATAGAAGTAGTGCCTGAGGTGACTGAATCAGAATTATCTAAAAGTTTGGTTGCAGAATTGCCTGATGGAGAAACCACAGTCGATAAGAAATCTAAAAAGAGATCACATGAGGCTTCAGAAGTTGGTATTAATGAATCAAAGAAGGCTTCCAAAAAAAGAAAAAGATTGGCTGCTAATGAAAATGAAAATCAGCCTGATCAGGAAGTAGCAGTTGAAGAATCAAAGTCTAAAAAATCTAAAGGTCTTGAAGAAGGCAAAGATGTTCCACAACAGAATGGTGAGACATTTGAATCTGATCAAGTGGGTTCACCAAAATTTTCTGCTAATGGAATAGACAATTCAAGTCAAAGAAAATCTGCAAACAAGCAGCCCAAAAGTTCTGAGGTACGTTAAGATAATCTGTATCTATAAGTATCTTCATTTTTTTTGGCTTTTTTGTATCTTGATGAGTGCTAAATTGTTGATATTGATTTCATTAGCCATGTTAAACTGTTCTTATGTTAGAACAGGACTGCGTAGTTCCATTCCTACTGGATATATGTCTGGCATAAGTTTGACCTTCTTCAAAGTAATCAGGCAGATGCCTTTATTACTTGTTCTAGAATTTCAAGTATACAAAGTAAGTAAAAATGTTAAATTGTGCATATATTCATGCATGTTAGCACATGTAAGTTCAGAATGTTAAGTAGGACGTATATTTGGTAGTGATCCCTTGCAGTTAATGTTTTTTTTTTTTGTGTCTTGTTCTATAATATGAAGTGTGTCAAAAATCAAAATGTGTACTAGATGTTAAGCTATACTTTTCCTTGTTTATAAAGTGGAAACAAGTATTCAAAAAATTTAGAGGCGATTCTTCTACTAATGAGCTTGCTGGTCTTTTGCAGCCGAAAACGGTGAATGCATTTCAAAGAGTGAAGATTGATGAGGTGGAATTTGTTGATGAGAGGCTTCAAGATAATTCTTATTGGGCTAAGGTTTGTTGATGGTCTTTTTTTCCTGTTGGCCTTGTTTTTTGTTTTCCATAAGGTTTTAACTGCATCCACATTTCTATATATATGTGTGTGTCTGTGTAATTTCACAAATAACTAAAATCCTTTGACATGAAATGTTTAGTATTCTTAAACATTTTAAAACCACAAAGAATGTCTTAATTATATGTTATGTGTAAGCTACATCTTTGATTAAATTGAGTATATTGACTTGAACTCTTCTTACCATTATGCAATCAACTTATTTGCCAAAACAATGCAATAAATACAAGTTAAAATAATATCAAGCCAAATATTATACTAGGTAATAGTTCTTTTTCAACCAAACAGTAATTTTATTTCATAATCTACTTTGTTGTGGAGTTAAGAACTCAATGTTTCTATTTTTTTTAAGTTAATGGACAAGCCTTCACCTGTTATAGATTCTAGATTTATGTTCCTTGTTTCTAAAACAAAATAAATTAAGGTAATTTTGGAAGTAAGCGGCATTAAATAACTTTAAATCCTAACTAAACAACAAAGTGTGACATTGTTCGTAACATATATCAAAGTTGTATAAGGATTAAGGGTGGAGGTTCACACTTCAATTAGTTTCGCACCTTAGGAAAAGCACAAAGCAGGCTTCAGTGAATTTGGACAAATAAATCTACGGTTATGGATTTATGCCTCTGTTTTTTTTTAGTTCTCTTAATATGGATTAAAAAATATCCTGAGAAAATCTATGATTTCATTTTTGGATGCATATTATCTTGTATTAAAAAAAGTATTGATGTCTAGAGACTGGAAAATGTTATAATGCATGTTATATCATTTTACATTATGAGCCATATCAACTTTATGAAATTATATTTTATTTTTCTTATATGATTTTGTTACACATAAAAAAGGCGCGAGCTGAGCTTGTGCCTTGCACTTAGGCTCTGGAACCCTATGTATATGATTGCAAATTTTGGATGCATATTATCTTATTTTAAAATTATTGATATCTAAAATATGGTTTTATGCACATTTTATTAGTTTACTTTATAGGCCTTATCAACATTATAATATGTTTTTTTCTTTTCTTATATTTTTGTTCCTCACTTTAATAAAGCACATAACCTTAGAAACTATGCCTAATATTTGGTCTACTGTTACCTTTATTGCAGGATGGTGCAGAAAGTGGTTATGGTGCAAAAGCACAGGAAGCTTTGGGGCAAGTCAAGGGAAGGTGTGTTTCTACGTCATACTATATACTGACCTCTTAAACCATCCAAAATAAACTGGGGTGGGGGGAATGAACAACTATTAAATTGAGATATATATAGACATATATATGTATATATTATTATGTCTACAGAGGCCCGCTGGGTAAATGGACTTGAAACCACAAATTTAATCTGAATATGATATTACTTTGATGCATGGCAACACTAGAACCCGAAATATTTTCAAGGAAGTTGTGTAATGCACATTGATATCATGAAATTGCTGCAGCTTTGTTTGTTATTTCTTCATAAGATCAGGTTTTGCAAGTTTGGATGCTCTTTGGAAGTTAAAATGGAATGTTTGGGGATAATGAGTTGAAAATGAATGTATTGGAATTGTGTATTAAGATAGGATTCTCTTCACATTTAATTTTTTGAACTTAAAGCTTCTGCATAGTGCATACCACTCATTTTCTAGGTTTTTGTTTTCCAATATCGATTCTCATCCATTTGTAGATTTTTCCTTGCTTAAGAAAATTGTGATTATTATTAGTTTTGTGTTATAATATATAAACACAAGGTTACAAAACATTTAATTTACTTTTCCTGTCATACGTAGGGGTTTCCGACATGAGAAAACCAAGAAGAAGCGTGGTAGCTATCGAGGAGGACTAATCGACCTGAATTCCCACTCAATAAAGTTCAAAGATTCTGATGGAGAATGAGTGGAGTAATGGTGACTTTAAACTATTGGAGCAGTTTTGATCCATATTTGTGGTAATCAGGTTTTGCTTTCTGATACTGTGAGCCTATTTAAATGACATTCTATTCTTATTAAGATATTTATGATCATCTTCTACTATTGCTTTCATCCTTCATTGAATTACTAAAACTGTTGTATTTTAGTACACTTTGTTGACATATAAAGTTAATTCTCTCATTGAATTTAGTTGGTTCTTTCTCTAAAAATACCTTTTGGCAGAAGGGACTCCTATTTAGTTTTAAAAATTCCATTAGAAGAAATAATTTAATCGTGATATTAAGTTTTTCATTATATATTGAGACAGAGTCCTTTTCACATTTGGTGTACCTAATGTGAAAAACGTTGATGGACATGTTATATCATGGGGTTGTTTCACATTTGACAGATCAAATTCATCAATTAGTTTGGAAAACCGAATTTGATTAGTGGGTATTTTTACTTTGGCGCCATTTGGATAGGGAGGATTTGAAATAAATGGATTTGAAGAATATTACATGTAAGAAAGTATATATTTCAAATCATGAATCATCAAGAGATGAGAGAGATAGGAAGAGAGTGAAGGGGATTTCAAATGACTAGGTTTTGATGAAGATTTGAAATCCCTCCATTTTTAACTAGCTACTCAAATCTAGGTATTTGTAAATCCATTGGGGAGTGGTGATTTGTGTGTGAAATCCATGGATTTCAAATCCACCCATCCAAATGGAGTCTTTGGGTTTTTAAATCCCAAATCGGTTTTATTTAGGAATTTTATAAACCGGTTTTTAAAAATTACATCTATCAATCTATAAATTTTAATCATTATAAAATCATCTAATCATTACTATATCACTCAACAATAATATAATAATACAATATTATTCATTTTTACATATTGATTTGACATAAAATTCACTCAATAATAATATAATAATACATTATTCACTGTTACACATAAATTTAGCATAAAGGTAATTCTCTTCCTACTCAAAAACTAAAAAAAAAATATGAATTCATCTGTAACATCATCAATATGATGTCCACGTCAGACGAATTTACGTTTGTTACGACTTATGAGTCCATTTTTCTTTTTCTTTTTAAAATACAGTTGATTTGTTAATGTTCATGTCTGCCACTTGTGCTCTATCAGTTGCCATATGCAAACCGTTGAATGTAATAAAATATTTTACAGAACTAGATACTGAAACCATTACCAGTACTTAAATATTAATACACAATCTCATTAACTGTACCTAAATTGGTGGTAGTTTATCCGACCATAATTCCAGCTCATATATATTAAATGATGCTGCATCTGATAAAATATTAGACCTTTAAGGATGGATTTTAAAAGGCACCATAATTCTTAGTTATAATTGTATTCTCTTTCATACTTCTTTTTCCTGATAATACATACTTTGTTTTTATTAGCATCTTTCATTTGCAGACCGAGCGAATGTTGACAAAATCGACTCTTTCTTCTTTCAAAAAATGATAATTATAATATTAACTTCACAAATAAGCACAATTAATGTAGTCAAATGACAAATGAATCCTTTTGAACAACCGAAGAAATTTAAATGACAAAATTTTGAAATTCCAACTTAACAACCAAAGAGGGATAGTCGAGATTTTACTCCACTTCACAAAATGGAGATTGAAGATTTTATGGGAAGACAACTCTAGTAGAAACATAAGATTCACCAAGAAGCTAAGTTAAGTAGCATAGGGTAAAACCAGGTCCAAACCCATAGGCACATTCTTTTTTGGGTGGATCTGGTTTAATCGAAGTCAATTAATTCACATGGAATAGGGGCGAGTTTTTACCGAATTGGTTTCTTGAGTCTATAGACTACTTCTCCTATCCGGTTTTCTACAAGGACTACTATTAGACGTAGCCAAGGCTTTAAGTTGTTTAAGTAGGTTTAGGCTAGATCGTTGTGCTCCCGCCACCTCTTATCAAAACAAAGTAGTTTGACGATCAAGTCACACCACTCTTTACTCATTTCCCCATAAAAGTAACCCGTTTGATAAAATACCTTCGAGAAGAAAGAAATGTTTTTTTCACAATTATCAATATATTTAAATTCGGACCGATCATAAAATCGGAGAATGAATTGGATCATTGATTCGACTATATCATAATATGATAAAAAAATGCATAATTTTTTTAATTGGAATGCAAATGCATACCAAAATACAAAATTCAAGTAACTAGATGAGATTCATGTAATTCTTACTTGTCCCATGCCTTGTTTTGATAATCACCTCCGCAGTACATGTCCAAAAATTAAAATTTCAAACTTAAAACTATTACAAATTAACAATGATTCCCAATCTCAATCAATTCCAAATATCTTCATCTTCTACTATCATGTTATTGGAACCACTACAATCCACTCTTGATCATGTCTAATATACTTCCTAGACATATTTAACAAATACACACATAGAGTATTCTTGGAAATATGTCTAGGAAGTATACTAGTACTTATAGAATTTTCTCAGAAATATGTCTAGGAATTTTTCCATAAACAAGTTTTGAGTAAGTAGGTGGACTTTCTCCACCAAATTTTTATAAACCTTCCGAAAAAAGGGAAAAAAAACAAGTAAACTAAATAATTTACGTGGTCAAGTTGATCTAGCAATTGTTAGAGTTGTTGTCTTTGAAAAACTTTTAAGTCTATCTCGAAAAAGAGATATCTCATATATAATTTTAAATTCGCACCCCAACCTTTTTTATATCAATGATGTCCAACAATCCATTTATAGTTCAAGAATTGTCACATAAAGTCGTATTGGAAGGCCGAATTCAAACAATATGTTGTTGCAAGTAGACTTTTCTACAATATCTTGTCCCATCTTTGATCAATGTATGTTTGATACAACTTTATTTTGTTTTCAAATAACTCAATGTTGTCATTCCTCGTCTGTGCATGCCTTTATAGTCATAACAAAAGGCTAGCTTCTCAACGGAATAAAAAATATGTAGCAAATGTAACAACAAAGCACCAATTCTTACATTAATGTTGCAATTATTCCAAAATCTTTCATCCAAAACAAATCGTGTGACTGATTTTGCAAATCCTTCTTTAGATATTTTTTAAAATCTTGAGATGTCACGATAACTTGCAAATCATCGTTATGTCATTCAAGATTTTCAATGTAATAAAGATAACTGCAAAATGAATATCACTTGGGCGAATACTTTCCCTCCAATCGTCTCTTTTTCTCAACTAATTCAAAGGACACTTATTATTATAACAAACATGTGACTTTAGATGCCAAAATAGACAGATCATTAATATGAGATAGTTCACCAATATCTTTCATAATGAAATTAATACAATGAGTTGCACAAGGTGACCAAATGAACGATGGATGTCTATCAAAAAACAGGCGACCAATAGCCTTGTAGTTACTTGTATTATCAATAACCAAGTGAATCACATTATTATGACCAACTATTTCTACAATTTCAACAAAGATTTTCAGCATTTGTCTCAATTCCAAATGCATCAACAATAAAGGAAAAATGTCAATTCAGGGTCTGAAAGATGATAAATCTATCAATTTAAGGCCTGGAAGATTTTTTCTATCGATTCAAGGCCTGAAAGATAGAAAACTATCAATCCAGGGTCTGAAAGATAAAAACTATCAATTTGAGGCTTACACAATTTAAGACCATGTTTGACACTTATAGTTCATATCGCTATTTCATGTTCTCATTTTTTTTATTTTTAGGTTTTACGGTTTTACGGTTTAAGGTTTACGGTTCGGGGGGTTTAGGGTTCATGGTTTAAGGTTTAGGGTTCATCGTTTAGGGTTTAGGGTTTAGTGTTCAGGGTTTAGGGTTGTAGTGCCAAACATGACCTTAAAATTTATAAGCCTTGAATTGTTAGTTTCTATCTTTCAGGCCCTGGATCGATAATTTTCTATCTTTCAGGCCTTGAATAGATAGAAAAAAAAATTCAGCCTTAAATTGATAGATTTACTATCTTTCAGACCATGAATTGATAAAACTCAAATAATAAATGATATTCCAATAGACCAAGAAATTAATCAGTGGCTTTTGTCTAGATTTTTCCCACTCACCTTCCATTATGATACAACCAGTCTCTATCCACGTGTTCCTAAAAGAATCAACAATCAATTCTACTTGTTTCTTAGCATCTTGCAATAAAGAAACTTGCAAAGCATGATAACTAGGTCAAGTGTAACCAAGACTCGTACTTGCAACTTTACTCATGACAATCAGAATAGATTGAGAATTAATAGCATTTAATGGCATATAAGAATCATAAAACTTCACTTTTCTTTACTTTGTAAACAAGTTGTTATAGAAGTTGACTAGGAGTATCATACCATGTTTTAAAAAATTATCCAATAAAGATGTGGTTTTATGATTCATGTATATCATTGAATGCTATTAATTTTCAATCTATTCCGATTGTCATGTATAAAATTGCAAGTATGGGGCTTAGTTACGTTGGATCTAGTTATCATGCTTTGCGAGTTTCTTTATTGTAAAATGTCAAGAAACAAGTACAATTGGTTGTTGATTCTTTCAAAAGCATGTGCATAAAAGAAACTGATTGTACCTTAATCGGTAATTGGGTGAAAGTATCTAAAATAAGACCATTTATTAATTTTTTGGTATATTGTCCTATTGAAATATCCTTTATTTAGTATGTTGATGTCTTTGGAATTGAAACAAGTGCTGAAATCTTTGTAATTATTTGCTGAAATAATAGAAATGGTTGGTCCTAATAATGTAATTTATTTAGTTATTGTTAATGCAACTAATTATTAGACTATTGGTTACTTGTTGTCTAATAGATATTCATCAATTATTTGATCACCTTTCGCAACTCATTGCATTAATTTGATCATAAAAGATATTGGGTTTTTTTGGAATACTTTTAAGCGCTCCACTGATACGTATGCTACTTATTTGTGATTCCAATAAGAAGCCAATATTAGGCTATGTCTATGAAAACATGTACAGAGCGACGAGGGTATGATGAAGTTATTTATAAACAATAGAAATTTGTATCAACCATACGTTGACATTGATCGAAGATGGGTCAGGATGTCACATAAAAGTTTACGTGCAACATATTATTTGAATCTAGTCTTCCAATATGATAAACATTATGTGACAATCCTGAAATTATGAAGGAAAAGTTGGGGTTGCAGATTCAAAAGCATATGAAGAGATATATGTTTTTCGAGATAGACTTTTAGAGTTTTTCAAGGCTAGATGTTCTCACAACTGCTAGATCAGCTCGACCAGGTAAATCATTTAGTTTACTTGTGTTTTTTTTTTCTTTGGGAAGTTTATAAGTACTTGATAATATTCAACACCATCCTTACCACCCTATGAATTACATTAGACAAAAAAAAAAATAGAAAGCAAGTTTTTCACGATTTTTTTACTCTATGTGTGTACTTGTTAGTTTTATTTTATTCAATTTGAATCCTCTTTTTGTTTTGGTACGGGTGCTCCAAACTTAAATAAATTAGCTATAAAAATACTAAGTCAAACGATATCTTCTTCTAAATGTGAGCACGATATTGAATATTTTAGTTTACATTCGCTATATCATGTGCTTAAAAAACATGTACGACAGTTATATCATATTTTTTATGAAGTTCTTTTTCTATTTCACTTTATAGTTATCGATTTCATATGTTTTATCATTTTTAAGCTTTTGACGTCATAGTCAGTGGCGGATCCAGGAAATCGTAATGGGGTGGGCTCATGGGCTACTGCATACTTAATTAAAATGAGCTATTTAGTTGGGGGTGGACTGAGTAATTAAGTAGAGTGGACTTTTGGTTAATTTCTATTAGAACATATATATATTTAGTGGATCTAGGGTGGACTAAGCCCGGTGCGGCTCACTAATGTGTCCGCCCCTGGTCATAGTGTCAAACATGGTAAGCGACCACATGATCCAGTTGATTATGAGTGCATTGATTATGGAAGAATTATATTTTATTTTTATGGACATATATGTATATGACGAATTTTATCTGGCTACTTTTTACATTGGACATGCATTTCCTTTTATAATTTTATGCAATTTTTTGTCATAGTACTATATTTTGTATGTGGATATATTAAAATATATATACACACATATATTGAGTCGAATTTGCGATCATGTTCATTGTATGATTCGATGGTCGGCCCGAATTTAAAAAATTGAAAGAATATTGTGGAACAAATGAAAGAGAAAGTGCTTGCAACAGAGGTGAAGAATAACGAGAATATGAGTGTGGGACATTTCAACATGCGAGAGCTTGAGCTGAGAAGAGATGGTAATGAATTTTGTAAACGATGCTTCCAGTGTCAGAAAAAATTAGCATTATCAATATGATTGTCCGAAGATGAGTTTAAGGAAGTTGAGCATTTTAGGAAAGAAAATATGAAGGAAAAAAGGGTCCACGTTGATGTACTTTTTCAAAATACAATTAATATTATTCATCACATGAACTACTACTTTTCGATAATTTTTTCTTTATGATTCACAAAGAATATAGAAAACAGTCTGAGTCAAAAAATTTAGTCAAAATTAGGGAATTTATATCAGTTGCACGATGCAATTAGTGCACGAAAATGTAACTCTTTTTATATTTGACAAAAACTCATATGAGACGGTCTCATGCATGAGACTGGGTACAACTTAGCATAAATCACACACACCCCTCCTAAAGTGTTAAAGCATGAATGTCCAACTTATGCCCCGTCTCATCGTAAGACCGTCTCATACAAATGTGTCTCTTTATGTTATATGTACAGACACTCTTACATGAGATCGTCTCTTGGTGAGACGGAGTGTAATTTGGACATTGACGCTTTAACATTTTGGGAAGGATGAATGTTAGTTGTGCTAAGTTGTACTCATCTCATGCATGAGACCGTCTCATACAAATTTTTGTCTTATATGTATAACATAGCCAGCAAAGTGTTTGATAAAGATTAAAAAAAATAATTGTCTAATAAAAAATAAAACTTAACAATTGTATATACATATGAATTGATTTAATTGAATATTTATTTAAAAAAATTTGGGTTTGGGGATCAATATGTTAAAAAATAAATTGGTGCTCATTACAATAAAATAAAGAATTGTCTATAAAAAAATTCAAATGGCTACGGAATATTCTAATAAAAATTAATTTGATCCTTAAATAGTGAGATTGTCAACGACTTACTTACAAAAAATTTTAAATTCTAATAGACAAACAAATTACATATGAACAAACTGTCAACACATTTGTAATTTTCGTAAACAAACAATTACCTACACACATAATTTTCTAGACAATTTATATTTTCGTATACAATTGTAATTATAGTTTAGAAATGTCTATATGATAAGAAATTTTATAGACAAATCGTAGATAATTCTTACTACATAGAGACAATATTATTTTCGTCGAAAATTTTGTATGCATATTGAAAAATTTCATAGACAATTCTCAATTTTTTTTTGGATTCTCATTTGTTCCATCGGAATGGAAAGATATTTTTACCATAAAAGTTTGGCATGCATCATTCTACCCTAAAATAATTCTTAATATCTAAATACACCGAAATTCATCATTTTATCAAAAAAAAAATTGAACTTCAAAGTTCAAACTGTACAATTACCCCAAACAATCATTTTTTCTCCACGTAAATATTACAATTTAGAACTTATCTAAATTTCATTTAAAAACGACCCAATTTTACTTTATGTAAAGGCATAATTTCTCACTATATAGTTTAATATTTACCACTTATAATAATCTTATAATCAAGACAAGAAAGTGAATCGAGAAGAAAAACATCTCAATTAGCAGGTTTGCTTATTTTCAAAAGAGAATGACGTGATTATGAAGAGTAGAATTTGGTGCTCATTTTTATTAAAAGTAATTAGTTGTTATATTTAGTTTAATACGTGTATATCCTTTAAAAAGCTTGTCTAGCCTTTTGTGTAGATTGTTCCTTACTTATGATCCAAACCTCTGAAAAAGAGGGATCCAAGAACATAACTTGTGTTTAATTTTGACCAAAAATATTAATTAAACGAAAAGGGAACCTTAATTAGTTTAAGTAACAAGTAAGCATAAATCTAAGAATATAACAATGACTAAGTCTTGTATGCATCTAGGTGCACCGTGCACTCATAGTGCAATTTAAATTCATGCAATTTCTTATACCGAAAGATGCAACTTGTTTACAATGAACCGTACAACTATTAATATGAAAAAAATAGTTACACTATTCAATATAAACAAGTTGCATCTTTCAATGCAAACAAATTACATAATTTTAAAATGCATTATTAGTGCACGGTGCCTGAATGGACATGAACCCACTCTATAACAATTAGCATTTTTTCAAAGACAAGCTTTCTTGTTTGGAGAGTTAAAGTTGACAGTTCATCTCAATTGCACATTCTGGGATTTTGATTTTCAACTTTACTTTTCCCACAATTATCATTAGCACAAAGGTGTTATTATTATATTGCATACATTTTATTAGAAAAAATTGAAGTCATTAATACACAAAGGTGTAATTATTATATTGCATGCATTTATTAAAAAAAATTGAAGGCATTAATACACAAAGGTGTATTGCCATATATAGATAGATAGATATAACTTGCAGATTTGGGAAAATTGGACATCTTTGGCTATTTATTGGGACACCACATTTTTGGACTCGTAATATAGAGGGTGCAACATCTATTATATGATCGTCTAATTTTATTAATTAGAGCACATTTAGTTAATTTTGACACTAGTCAAAATAATAATGATAGAAATTTCATTTCACAAAATGATGCGAGATTCTCTAATTTAAGTATTTGTGAAAAGAGAAAATTAATAACCTAAAAATTATGCTGAGCCTATTTTTTATAAGGCCAAATAATAAAATCTAGCCCATAATTTCGATTTTTCATCAATTTTAGCACATATTCTTTTCTCTCTCTCCAAACTAGCATATATTTTCACTTAATACTTAAAAACATCCCGAATCACCAT
This sequence comes from Stenogyne calaminthoides, assembly GCA_037126765.1. Taxonomy (NCBI): domain Eukaryota; kingdom Viridiplantae; phylum Streptophyta; class Magnoliopsida; order Lamiales; family Lamiaceae; genus Stenogyne; species Stenogyne calaminthoides. The sequence continues at coordinate 39,073,189 of JBBCBC010000007.1, read as the reverse complement.
TTTAGGAACGTGCCGTCTGATGTAGTCGTGAGTGTCCATCTGTATTATTGACGTGTAAATATTAAATAAAAAATATTACCACCTAAAATTAAAAAATATTTCGGGTCACTATTTTATAATTTTAGATGGTGATATATATATTAATATTTACATATCAGTAAGACAAGTGAATATCGACGATCACATCAAATGAATCTTCCCAAAAAGGGAGCTCGATGATATTTTTAAATATTAAGTAAAAATATGTGCTAAATTTGGAGAGAGAAAAAATATGTGCTAGAATTGATAAAAATTGCAAAGTATATGCTAGATTTGATTATTTGACTTTTTTATAACTTGATATGTATCAGGATGCTAGGGTTGATCTATACTTTTATTTTACATAAACCACAAACCAATAAATTTTACTAGATATACAAAGTATCATGTGCACTATTTTCACTGCACATCACTATTATTATTATTATTTATAAGATTAAACACTTTATAAATAAAACGTTGATTCGTACAAATAATAGTATTAGTGGTGTACGGTGAACATGATGCATATAATGCCAACTCCAAAATAATTATAGTATATATGATATGCATTGATAAATGTAATAATTTAAAGTAAAATAAGAATTATAATAGAAGAAAGAATATCCAAGTAAATGCTAAAAATGGAAATTATATTTCGATATTTGCAAAAGCAGCTTTCGGAGTAATAAGTGGCAACACATTCTTTCTAAGGTATAAATTGTGGCAGCACATTCCTTTGTCCTCGAATTTCTCATATTCTTCACATGTCAATATGTCATTAGTATTATTAAACTACTAGTATAATAATTTATTAACATTTTTTAAATCAACAATAATTTATTAATAAAATATAAAATTTAGCAAGATTGTTCACTAATCTCATTACATTCGAACACTATATAATTAATGCCATTTTCCATAATACACAAATCTTTATTGATTATGATTCAAGACAAATATCAATATAATAATGTGTTATTTAACAAATGTCAAAAAAAAAATAAATGGGGGTGTGGGGTGTTTTTCAGAATTAGTGTTTATTTGCCAACTCTATAAAATTGTTGAGAATTACTTATTTTAAAAACTGTAACATATTTTTTTGAAAAAAAAAAAAAAGTATTTCTACTCATTGAATGATGTTTGTAAACAAATATGTCAAGTGTGAAAGCAGACCCTTGATAGCTTTCCACATTATTTTTCACTGTTTTCTCTTTTTATGCCAAAAAAAAAAACTTTTTTCTCACTTTATTTTGAAGTCCTTAAAGATAAAAAGAAACTCTGAAATCCTGAAGAGATGGATGTATTTTTGCAAAATTGCACTGAACAATTTCGTATATATATTTAAAAAAAAAAAAAAGACTTAAGAGATATATAATAATAATAATAATAATAATAATAATAATAATAATATAGGTGTTCAAATATAATGCAGTGTGCTCCACGACGTGCCTATAGCGCCTGTCCGTGACCTAATTTAATGGCATGGACTTTAAATTCAAATGTTTAAATTTTGAAATACTTAATTTGGTTATTTTAATAATTTGAAGTAGTCAAATGAAGATTTTTGCAAATAATATTAATTTGAACTATAAACAACAAAATAAAGGCTATTAATTTTTTTTAAAGGTAATTAATTACAATAGATCCCTAAGATAATCAATTACAATAATTCCTTCTACCATCGGGTACGACAACATCATTTCTTCTCACTGTGGACCGGAACCGCAACTAGCGATCTCCGATAATTATGAGCGGATTTGGACAATCAAAGTTATTAAAATATTAGTTTTAATTAGTTTTAGATTTTCCGATCTCCTTTAAACTTGACTCAATAATTTTCAATTTTGTAGATTTTCGGATCTCCTTTAAATTTGACAATAATTTCCAATTTTGTACATAAGGAAAATGACTACGTCTGATACACTACCAAACCAAAAGATTTACTAATATTTTCGGTGATGGAGTACAACTAATCATATGTGTATTTATAAGCAAAATTTGGCCAAAACCCTAAAAATCCATGTGAAGCAGTCGATCAGACTCCATAACCCAACAAAGTGTTTTTATGACATTTTCCCACCAGTTAATTCTACTTATTTATTTCTAATTGCAATTATTACTCATAAACGTTAAAATTAATAAAAGAAATTAAAAATAGGAGACAATAAAATGTCATCGAAGATTGTTAGTAATAATTATACCACATAATGTACATTTCAAGGTTCATCATTTGATTTCTTAGATATTAAAATTTGGTGTAACAGAATTTTATAAAGTAACATCATCAATTTTTTTAAATTATCAAAATTAGAATAGCGTGTGTCGGTGTGTGGGGTGTATAATAATTTAACATAATTATTAAATAAACATGTACTTAAATATCGTACCAACAAATAGGAAAATATAATTACTGATTTACGAAATCCCGAAATCTGAGCTTTACACTAAAAAAGAAAATAAAAATTAAAGTAATTGCCGAAAGAAAAATTCGTTATTCTGAAGCATTGAAACCTCCTTTTTTGGAATAAATTGCACTAAAAAGTCGGCCACACCGTAACTCCATGCACCTCACCCGCACAAGATATAGCCAGAAATTTCCTTGTAATTTCTTCGCCTCCCTTTTCACACGCTTTGGTGGGTGGGTTTTTTCATCGTCCGGAGGAACTGTTCCGTTTGCCATTACCAATTTCGAGGGTTTCGCCATCGTTCTACTCTGTATGTATCCGTTTTCTCTCTTATTTTTGGTGAATTACGGCTTGTTTCAGTTGCGCAAGTGAAAGAGGAGTTGGAATGAGGGAAAAAACTTTGAATTTGCTGAACTGTTTTTTGCTGCATTTTTCTAAACTTTGTTATTTTTTTGTGCAGAACTTTGGTGGCGTCGTCGTCATCTCTCCTGCGACTCAACGGTGAGGATGAGTGACGAAAGGAACACGGCGGCGTACGGCGGCAACGATCTCGAGGCCGGAAACAGCCGCCGCGACTATGTGGACGATGAGGATGATGCTACTGGCCCGTTCGATATAGTTCGGACGAAAAGCGCTCCAGTGCACCGGTTGCGTCGATGGAGGGTGAGTTCGGAGCGTTTGCTTTTCGCCGTTTTTGTTTTTATTTGTTAATTTTTTTTGTAGTTTCTATTGATTTGGTTTTGGTTTTGGAAGAGTGATTACTGGCATTGTATATGGTTTCTGTAATTTCCTCGTTTTATAATTGTTTTCGTTTTCCGATGGTTGTAAATTCAAAGTGTTGAATGTATTTCCTGTTTCGTTCTAGTGTGCTATAATGGTTTATGGTTCCTAAAATCTGGAGGTAGGGGATTTTCTCTGTATGCACGAGTAAAACCTCCTTCCTACTTTTTAGGATGCTTTGCATCCTATCAGTATTTAGCAGTGGTGTGCGAGGTGGAAGGTCTGGACTAAGACTAGATGAAGCCAACATAAATTAAAAAAAAAAAAAAAAAGAAAAAAAAAGAAAAGGAAGTTTCATAATGGTGGTACTGGTATACCATCAAAGCATATAGATCCGCAAATACATTTCTATGTATAACCACTTCAGTCGTGCTCGTAAATTCGCTAGAGTATCTAGAGTAAGACCCCTCTCTCATAGAGTCTTCAGTAGAGGCTCGTCTTTGTCTATTGGAGGCTAAGCTCTCTTTCTGTTTTCTGGCCTCTTAAAGTTTTGATTTTGAGTTTTGTTTGCGTTGATAACTGAATTATATGAGTTTCTTCTTGGTTGTGATATAACCTAATTTATAAGTTGCGACTGCGACTTTTTTTTTGTATTAATGCCAAGAATAAATGGACTTATTATTTTTGATTCTTATGATACCTTTTACCATGCGTGCACGTGCTAAAATGGTTTTTTTTTTTTTTTGTACTTTCCGATCAAGACTTCCTTTGTTGAGCTTTTGCATTTAATCATGTATCCTTATATGCGTCTCGATTTTTTCGGATCAGATAAATAAAGGAATACATTTAAAAAAATTATATTTCCTTTCTTCGCTGTGTGGGTCCCAGGAAGACATCGAGGAGTAAAGGCATTAAAGGTAGTTATATTAATTAAATTTAGCTTCCATGTGTAATGCTTTACCATGATTATATTTCGATTGGGAGATAAATTCAAGTGTTTACGACTCCTTGTTGGGATATGTAATTTTCAAAGAATCTGCTGCCTTAAGTTGCTGCACCCTTGGGCAATTGTGTCGAATGTCCTTTCTTCTCTTGGTTTCTGTTGTTTAAGATGTTTGATATTGGCTGAGCAGGGTAAGTGACACCAACTAATCTTCTTTCTTGTGGACAATCATCTATGTCATTTTTGTCTGACTATGGCTTCTGTCTCAAGAGTAGATACGATTATGCCCATTTAGTCCTGTTTGATGTAATTGCTGAATATATTGGAATGGATTGAATAATTTTTTTTTAACCAGTACGTGTTTTTTTAGGTAATGCCCCATTCTGTCTTCAGCAAATTGCCATCTCAAAATATCCCATATATATATATATATATATTTGATTTCTATCATAGTTTAACGAGAGATATCATTGGTCATGTAGTCGTAAGAATAAAAATGATGCACCAAGTCAGTGAGATGGCCTTATTAAGTCCTTCGCTTCTAAGTGATTATGTGTAAGCGGGTAAATCAATTAAATGAAACAATCATTCAACTTGACTTTTTAATGTGGTTATTATTTAGTTTGTAAGATGCGATCATTTCCTCTTATTTTTCAAGTTCCAGTCTGTATAACACTTCTCCTTTCCTAAATTTGTTGTTTCAGCAAGCTGCCCTTGTCCTCAATGCTTCCCGGCGATTTCGGTACACATTGGACCTGAAGAAAGAAGAAGAGAGGAAGCAGTTAATTGCTAAGATTAGAATGCACGCCCAAGTTATTCGGGTAAGTTATGTTCCTCTTTATAATGAAGTAATTTCTGCTGGGGCAACTGATTGCTAATTATTAATTACTTGACCAGGCTGCTGTTCTTTTCCAAGAGGCTGCAAAAGTACAACAGGGTAATTCTATTTTGACTGTGTCTTAGTAAATTTTTGTTGGTTAAGCTTCAACAGAACCAATAATAAATGATAAATAACATTATCTTGATACCGTTCTTGTCAAATTGGTGCTGTTTCTAAACCACATTATCCATCAGTGCCATTTCTATCATCACTTCTTTGGTTAATCTTGTAGGAGGTGGCTGTGTGGTATTTAATCCAGAAAATCTAAGTTATGGCTGTCACAATTTTATTGTAAAATAAAAAATCTTACAGTGTGCCATTGTCTTTTCAATGTCATTTTATACTGTTTGAGGTTGAATGTCTGTTTAAAATTTATTGTTATTTTATGTTGCTATTTGTTTCTGCATTCTAGGTCCAGAAACTACACCTTTACCAAAAAGTGCTGCACCAACTGCTAATAATTTTGGTATCAGCTCAGAAGAACTAGTTTCAATATCCAGGGAGCATGATAACTCACTTTTGCAGCAAAATGGAGGAGTAAGTTCTATATAATTTAATCTGGCCTATATTGGTTGTTCTTTGTATTGTTTATATTTATATTTAATGTTATGCTGATGTTCTTTCCTTTTTTTTGTGGCATCAGGTTAAAGGACTTGCTGAGAAGTTAAGTTCAAATCTGGAGAAAGGTGTATCTGGGGAACAAAGTGACCTTGATAACAGAAAGACAGCTTTTGGATCGAACACGTATCCTAAAAAGGAAGGGAGGAGTTTTTGGGTGAGCAATAAATTTTGTTCTTTAGACAGCTTAATGAAGGAAACTAATTGCATGGGTATCATCGGAAAGTTCTTATAGTTTTGTTTGTTGTTTTTCTTACTTGTAGAGGTTTGTCTGGGATGCCTGCAGAGATACCACTCTGATAATCTTGATGGTTGCAGCAGCTGCTTCCTTAGCACTGGGTATAAAGACAGAGGTAAGATTAAATACATCTGTGTTAAATTTTAAGGTAGAACCTAATGAGTTGGGATTGACTATAATTCATATGTTTGTTAGATGAAGGGAATTACGTACATGTTATACTTTTAGTGGTAGAGTTATTTCATTTCACATTTCTCTCAATGATTGCGTTGCTAGATCTAATTATCTTACAAAAAACTGGCAATTTTTTTACTGCCTGTTCTACTATTGTAAACTAAACTATTTTACTAAAACTAATTACTACCTTTTTTATCTTTCTGACGAGAAGGTAATACATAATATCATAGTCGTTTGCGCTTTCTTCTGTTTTAGTCCATTAAATTATTTGACTTAGTTGGAATCAAACTCAATATTAGTCATAATGGACAAGGTCTCAAGCTATCTGGAGTCAAAGTCTATGTAATTATAATGGACAACATTTCAAGCTCTTATGTTTAATCATGTGAAAAGTTTGGTTACACACATGTGGACTACAAACAACAATGAATCATTGTTCATATACTTAAATTGATTATTTTTTATTATTTCCAACAAAATCGTATTCTCATGATAAGGGTATCAAAGAAGGCTGGTATGATGGAGGAAGCATTGCATTGGCAGTTTTAATAGTCATTATTTTTACAGGTAAATACATATGATACAAGTATATGATTTAATCTATGTTATATTCTTCTAGTTATAATTGCATTTAACTTTCTGCGAGTAGTGTGTCGTGTTTCCATATGCGCCTCTCTGCAGGTTTTGCTTATTTGGATGATTGATATATTTTAACTAATGGTGTCTACTTCAGCAGCCATTTTTTGGGAAAGATCCTAGATTTATTTAAATTTCTAGTATTGAATAGAATGAAATAAAAATGTGTAATGAAGAGAAGCAAAAAGAAATGCTTATCCATTTAAGGTTATAAAAAACCACTGCAGATCTAATTTGGGCTAAACCTGTTTAAAAGTCAAACTGTATCGATATGATTTGGAATAAAGTCAGCCTTTGGTTAGACAAAAATAAGTTGTTAGTCCTAAAGGCAGGATGATCTAGCCGGTCGGCAGCACTGAATTTTGATGTGAACATAGAAAATTAACTGGTGCAGACATCTATTCATTGAAATTAGAACAATTAGAACTTAGAAGAAGAAATTTATGATCAATTATCTCGAAGGATGGAGGACAATTTGACTAGATGTTTAGTTAGTCTTGTAAATGATTGTGACATGAAGGCAGCATTAAAAAAATGAAAAACTTGGTATTGCAACTGATATGATGGTTGCACTCTTCTATATTTTGCATCTTGTAATTTATTTTCACTCAATTTATTTAATTTAGATTCTTTAATTATGGGGCATGTAATGGGATATAGTGGTTGGAGTTTAAGAGAGTGAATATCACTCTCTCTTTTGTAATTGCAACAGATGTTTGTAATACCTTTGGAGCCAGTTACTAGATATGCTATTTAAAATTTTTGCAGCCGTTAGTGATTACAAGCAATCACTCCAATTTCAAAATTTGAACGAGGAGAAGCAAAATATACAAATTGAGGTAGGGTAATATGAGCAGAATTCCACATTTGTATCTCTTCCCATTTTCTTTTCCTTATTCTTATATTTCTATGAAATATTTTTAGGCGATTAGGGGTGGACGGAGGATTAAGATTTCAATATTTGAAATAGTTGTTGGTGATGTTCTCCCTCTCAAAATTGGCGATCAGGTGAATGACACACTTTCACTCTTTAGACTCGTAATTTCATCTTAATATGTACTGCAATTCGCCTAGTGAACATTTAGCTAAGGTTGATGTTTGAAATTGTTTGAGTTTCCTTTTTTTTCTGAAATTGTTTGAGTTAGCACTTACCTTCATATGTGAACAGGTGCCGGCAGATGGGCTTGTGATCTCTAGTCAATCTCTTTCAATAGATGAATCAAGCATGACGGGGGAGAGTAAAATCGTACGCCTTCGAAAGATCATTTTCTGTATATAATATATGTCAATATCCATACTCTTATTTACTTGTCGATTTGTCAGGTTCACAAAGATGCTATCAGATCACCCTTTCTTATGTCTGGATGCAAGGTTGCTGATGGCTATGGCACCATGCTGGTAATAATCTCATTTTCTTTGTCAGAATTTGTTTGCATGACCTTATTGCTCAAAGAGTAAACCAGAATAAGGAAATAAAGGATTCTTTTTCCGAATGTTTTGTTGGACTCACTACAGTTACAAAAGAGTCCTATATATAGGAGGTCAACTACATGATATTTACCTCCTATCAATCTGCCTATATGTTAGGCACTAATAAAGTAATTCTAGTTTATTGTAAAATCCATTACAACAAATCTGCCTATACTTAGGCACTAATAAAGTAATTCATATTTATCTAAAATACATTACAACGCATTTTATGTGAATATTTGTACTTGAGGTGACAGTATTATAAAATGGTTGTGGCCCTTGTATTTAGGTGTTTTGGTTTTGTTTTTTTGCTAATCTACATTATGAATGTTCATAGGCTGTGGACACTTGACCTGCATTTTTCTTATATGACATTTAATGCATTTCCTGTTAAAATCTTCAACTTTACTATGTGTATATAGTTGATGTGTTTGTGGTTTAATTTAGTTTCTGAGTAGGTTATCCTTATGGTGTAGCAGCCAGCTTTATAATTTCAACTAGTTAATTTGCAGTGGTGTCACATGGAAAGTTTAGAATAGCACAAAGGGATAAGTATTATAAAATGGTTGTGGCCCTTGTATTTAGGTGTTTTGGTTTTGTTTTTTTGCTAATCTACATTATGAATGTTCATAGGCTGTGGACACTTGGCCTGCATTTTTCTTATATGACATTTAATGCATTTCCTGTTAAAATCTTCAACTTTACTATGTGTATATAGTTGATGTGTTTGTGGTTTAATTTAGTTTCTGAGTAGGTTATCCTTATGGTGTATCTGTCATCTATATAATTTCAACTAGTTAATTTGCAGTGATGTCACATGGAAAGTTTAGAATAGCACAAAGGGATAAGTAATAGTTTTGCTTATGTTATGCCTGAATGTGTTTGCGGTTTAACATGGCTGAGTAGGCACTCCTAGTGTTGTGGCTGGCATCTTTAATTTGGTTGTTAACGTACATATTATTTTAATTAGTTTAATGCTAGTGTTTCACGCAGAATAAAGTGGAGACAAAAGCAGAAACAATAAGAATAAATTAACGTAGTTAAATTAAAACTAATAATGTTTCTTGTTGGACTTCAGTAGAAAATAATGGTCTATACTTTATGTTGACAACTTTTCTGATGTGATATCAAAAGCAACTCTTTGGACTGAACTTAAACTTCTCTTTTGTAATAAATACAAAAAACTTCTTGTTTTCAGGTAGAATTTTGAAAATAGTTGTTCGTGAAATAATCTATCCATAGGAACAAATACTAGTTGTCGCAGAAGTGCATGGTTTCGTTGATAATGTTCATTTTGTAGATGTACTCGGAATCCCCATCTCAATTCTGTGTGGGCTTCTATTGTTGCTTATAATATGTTAAAATACTTGCTTTTCACAGGTAACAAGTGTGGGACTAAATACTGAGTGGGGATTACTCATGGCTAGCATATCAGAGGATAATGGCGAGGAAACACCCTTACAGGTATTTTATTATAGCTTTTGCAACATTCTACGATGCTTGATTGCAAATTCCCATGTTAACCTTTTCACACGTTATGAGTTTAGGTACGGTTAAATGGAGTTGCTACTTTTATTGGTATGGTTGGTCTTGCAGTAGCAGTGGTCGTTCTTATTGTCCTTGTGATCAGGTAACTTTTTTATTTTGGATTAATAAAACATGGATCATATATTTTTGTCTAAGAAATTCAATAATCTTATTTGATGTTGTGATTGGAGCAGATTTTTTACTGGACATACCAAAAATCCTGATGACACAGTCCAATTCATTGCTGGGAAGACTAAATTAGGTGAAGCAGTTGATGGATTTGTAAAGATATTTACTGTTGCGGTATGTATTCATTTAGCAGTAGTGTGATATTATTTTAATTTATTTATTTTCATCTTAGATTGCTTACTGATCTTGATATAACTGTAGGTGACTATTGTAGTTGTTGCCGTGCCAGAAGGTCTTCCGTTGGCTGTTACTCTTACGTAAGTCTATATGTTAAATTCTGCCCCCTTGATTTTTTTATTGCATTTTATTTTTGAAGGGTTATCACAATTTAACCTTCTATCTGTCTCTTTGCCTGCTGCTATTTGAAGCATTTCAGATACTGTGCTTATATACAGTTTTTTAATCTTTACATAGCCTGCTTTAATATGTACTTTCTTTGCAGGCTTGCTTATTCAATGAGAAAAATGATGGCAGATAAGGCATTGGTATGTAGACTTAATATAGATTCAATGCACAGCTAATGACAATCCTCTTGCTTAAATATTTTTCCAATATTTCTTGTAAGTCGTGTTAATCAAAATGCAGGTAAGGAGACTATCGGCATGTGAAACAATGGGTTCTGCAACAACAATTTGCAGTGACAAAACTGGGACCCTTACCTTGAATCAGGTACTTATCAGTTTTCTTCCTTCGCTTCAAATTTTCTTTTGAGAGAACATCTGGGTTGTCTTAGTTGCTATGGCTGTTGGATAATGGAGAAACCTAGGGTGATGTTTGTTTTAGGTTTTAAGTGGTTTTAAAAATCGGTGCTTGAACTCTATGAGATTTTGAAATCCTGATAAAATGTGTGTTTGTTTGGGATTTTGAGTAGATTTAACTTTATGTCAAATCAATGTGTAATAGTGAATGGAATGTATTATTATATTAGTATTTGGTGTGGTTGTAGTATTGTACATGTTAATTATGATTTTAATATATTTGGATTTCAAAACACAAATCCTGATTTTTAAACCCAAAACAAACCCTATGGTATTTTAATTTAGTTTGCAAATATTGACTTTTCTTTCATTCTTGGACAGATGACTGTGGTCGAGGCGCATGCACAAGGAAAGAAAATTGATCCGCCTGACAATAAATCACTGCTTTCTTCTACATTTCTCTCTTTGCTGATTGAAGGCATCGCACAAAACACAACTGGAAGTGTATTTGTCGCCGAAGTATGTTTTAAGGGGCATTGTTTCAATTTCTTATTTAAATTTAAATCTCCAGTTCTCACTAGGAAATTAATGAAGATGCTTAGATGACATGTTTTTCCTGATTTGGTGTCCTTTGCCTTAAGTTTTGATTGTGCAGAACAATTGTCATACTACTTTCTATCTGACTCTTCTTTCCTGTAAATGCCCATTTCTTGTGTAGAGGTTCCTTCTTAATCACTAGTTTAATTGCTGCTTCAAATGTTATCAAATAACCCATAGCTCAGAGAAGTTTAACATAGAAAATAACTGTGTTTTGTGCTATCTTGTCATTTATATGATTTTCTATATAGTTTTGGAAATTGGAAGGGACATTCCAAATTAACCTTTTAAGTTTTTCTAATATTATACCAAAACACATGAAGCTTTACATCGTCTTCATAATATTGGGTTTCCACAATATTGGTTGCTTTATGTTGTCATTGTCTCATTTAGATATATGTCAAATGATACATTCTTTATCCGTGACTTTAATAGGGCGGTGGAGCAACGGAGCTGTCTGGATCACCAACAGAAAAGGCGATTCTGCAGTTTGGATTAAATGTAATGTGCTGAAGTCCTTGTTTTTGTAAATAAGTTTTTCATGTTCCCTTTCATAACTTGATTTTCTTTGCTTTTTCCTGTAGATTGGAATGGATTTTGAAGCTGTTCGATCAGATTCTGTGATTATTCATGCTTTTCCGTTTAACTCGGAGAAAAAGAGAGGCGGTGTTGCAGTAAAACTGGTAATTTCTGATATATGCTTGGTAGTGTTAGTTATGTTTTCCTTGACATCTTAAGTTAGAGGTTTAGAAGAATCTTGGTTATGTGATTCTCCTTTATATATTAATAATGTCCGTTTTGGCAGTCTGATTCTGAAATTCGAGTACACTGGAAAGGGGCTGCAGAAATAGTACTTGCTGCTTGTACAGGTTACATTGATGAGAATGACCATATGGTGCCAATGGACGAACATAAGGTTAGCTCAGATGATATCTAATACTCCCTCCATTGTGCAATAAATGATGTTTATTGTGGAACGTAGGGAGTATATTCATCTCCTTAACTTTGATGTCAATAGCTGTTGATTTCTGTCTTAGCCTATACAATGCACTCAGTTTTATAATTGTTGTGAAAATCAGTAAATCGGAGTTATGCTGCCTTATCTTTGACTGTATATATTAACATTTTTCTCGCACTGCTTTTGTTAAGTGAGCTATATGTTCTATGCAGCTTTCATATTTTAAGAAATCAATTGAAGATATGGCTGCAGGAAGCTTATAGCTGTGTGTTGCTATGGCTTACAGGCCATATGAAATAGAGAAAATTCCATCAAGTGATGAGGAACTGGAGAATTGGCAGTTACCTGAGACAGACCTCTTTCTGCTAGCTATTGTTGGCATCAAGGTATAACTGCTGCTTTGACTTTCTGTATTCTGGAACATAATATTCACAATTGCTGATTGGAGCATGTAAACTTGGTGGCCGTAAGGAGTGGTAATAGGGTAAGATTTTGAGAGAATGGTTGGGTGGGGGAGTGTCCTTTTGCAGACTTATATTCATCTCTATCATATTTCCTCTCTTCTCAACAAATATATCATCTCTTTTGTTTCATCATAATTCATGCTATTCCTCTTCTTTCTCTTGGGATTTTTCACTTTTCTCGTAACCTCACAAATCTGAAACACATGAATTATGTTCCTTGCTTGGTCAACTTGATATTTTGTGTAGGAATAATTCCGATTCAGGATAATATTTTTTTCTGCACTGTTCTATCATTAATTTTTGGATCAATTATTTTAACTTTTAAGTAGCTGGACTTAGTCTGGATCTTGCCACATTCAATTACTGACCTGTTTTCGTCAATCTTGATTGCTACATTAGTAAAACGAGGTGTAGTTCTTGGGGTTTTGACTGTCCCAGCCTTGTGTTGGTCTATTTGGTTGGAAAAAACACAATATTTTTGCTAACTGTGAGGATCTCTAGAATCGGTGTGGGATAGGGTTAAGGCTAGGGTGGCTTGATTGATTTCAAACAATGTGATTTCTAAAACCTTTTCTTTTCCAGATATCATGAGAAACAATAATGTGAGGAATAGCTCGCCTTTTTTGTTTTGACTATTATTTTTTTAAATGTAATATATTGTTTATTCTAAAAATAATTTCACGTATTGACATATATATCACATCTAGATAACTCATTTATCTAATAACTTCTTAAGAGATCTAGAAATGAATGATCCTCATCTGTTCTAGATATTTTGGTTTCTTGGTATCATATTCTAGCATTGGTAGCCAAAACAAGTTTACCTCTTGAAGTTTGGCCTAGATCTTCTATTGTTTATTCTTGTTCTTTCTATGCGCTGCTAGTGCCTTGCCTTTTTAGTTTTATGATTGATGTCAATTTTGGCAACCTGTAGACATTTTGATGGATTTCATGTTTCAAATTAGTCATCTTCGTCAAAACCACTTTATTCTCTGCGTTTGTTTCTGAATTTCAAAACACTGGTTTATTATGAGAATTAATACATATTTGATAGGATCCTTGCCGACCTGGTGTTAGGGATGCTGTTCAATTATGCACTGATGCTGGTGTTAAGGTATGCACATTTTATAGTTCAACCTATCTATCTTTGCCCCCAGACATTCATGAATATTTGTTCTTTTTGATTTTCTCAAAATATTCTTACCTGTCTAGTTGAATGGTAAAAAGGATTTCATTAAGATTGTTGTTTGGAGGAGCTGTTATTTAGAACAAAGTTTGTGTGCAGTATTTTGTTAGCGTCAAATTAATGTCATGCCTCACTTGCAAGTGAGGGTCCATTACTTTTAATGGCATTAACTCATGAAGTCGGTAATATTATATTTTATAAAATGAACTTCTAAATAGTGTTATTTTATTTATTATTATTTAAATATGAGAGAATCATGCTGGAGTAATTATGTTGAAACCGAGTGAATTTGACCACTCGCATACCTCCTCTAAGGTATGCTGAAATACAACGTCCATCTTTCGACCAATTCTGAGTTTTGATGACAGTGCCGTGATATTATCATTTTCATCAAAGGAATATTACTGCTTATAACCCTACTTGATGTTGAGCAACCCATCTTCACACAATCCTAAAAAGCTTTGATATAACATAATTGCAATCCCATTAAAGTTTCTTGCACTTTCATCTCAACAATTTAAGCATGACCGACAAATTCATAGAATCTTCGGAGAACTTCTGTATTGTTTAACACAGTTGGGGCCTTGTGGACTCTCTGGGTACAAAGATACATATCTGATTTGAATTCGTTCCACGTTGTCAATCCTCTAGGAGGTCAGAAGCATGTGTAGTCGATAATCAATTCAGCATGACATTATAGATCATGTGAGAACTAATAAGAATTTTATTATGAGTGACATTTAAGTATGACTAACTCTTTAGATTTTATATTTCTATCGAGTCTCAAGAAATATGCGGTCTCAAAGTGTGTTTATCGAAAGTCAAAACCATGTTCACATGTTGATCTGTGAGTGACAATCTGGGAATGATATATGTCTATGTACCAGCTTGAGGAGTGTTGGGAATGATACTCAAATCCCACAATGTTGAATCTGTGGATTGATCTAAAAGCCTTGAACATAAACCAAGATATCTTTAAGAATCAATATTTGCTCTAATAGGTGACTTATTGGAATTTCAACCTATTATAATATGCTTCCTGTGTTATTCCCAAGCCTGTGTACCTATTATTTCTTTTTGGCTATTTATCTTCTCCTGCTTGATGAGCTGTAATGTTCTCCAAATACTGTAACAGCCCTTTATGTTTAATAGAGAAGTTTACCTTTCTAAGTTTTCTTCTTCTCTGTTTATCCAGGTACGCATGGTGACTGGAGATAATATTCAAACTGCTAAAGCAATAGCTTTAGAGTGTGGTATATTGGGTTCAAATGGTGATGCAACTGAGCCTACTATTATTGAAGGACGGACTTTTAGGAATCTTACTGAAACACAGAGGCTAGATGTGGCAGATAAGATTTCGGTGAGAGTTGATTGACTTCAGATTTATGGTTAGCGCATATCTCTAGTCGTTGTTAAGTAGATCCTGATGACTTTTTACCATTTTGCCCACAGGTGATGGGAAGGTCATCACCGAATGACAAACTCTTGCTTGTTCAAGCATTGAGAAAGAGGGGTCACGTTGTTGCTGTGACTGGAGATGGCACCAATGATGCTCCTGCTCTACATGAGGTCTGTTTTTCAATTGGCAGATTTCACCAATTGCAAATTACTATGCTAAATTCGTATTTTTAAACAATGTTGGACTATCTAAATTGATTGTCCCATATAAAAATGTATTAAAAGGCGGTTTGAAGGAGATAATATAGAAGTGTATTGAAAAATTGCACACTTTTTTAATTTGAATCAATTTATATGGGCATCCATTTTGATGTAGATCGTGTTGTTTGTGTATCTTGATTGCAGGCACTTGCAGAAACACTATTAGCACTTATATTAATTTTTATAATGTTAATTAATTAATTAATTAATTTAGTTTTGTCGCCTGTGATTAGTTGGGACTTGGGACCAGTTTGCAATTTTCTATTTTGTTAGGAGTAGTTTATAATTTACATGTTTTGAGCATTTATATAAATTTCGTCACCTAAGGTTTCATCGAGAAGCTTTGAATATATAAATCTGAGATTTCTTCTCAACAAAGCAGCCGACATTCTCCATTCAATCAACGGTTGAGTTGTACTCTTGATTTGTGATTGCCTCGTTTTGCATCACATTTAATTGTATAACTAGGATAATAAGATAAATCCATCTTTTGGTGCTTAGTCACTTGTCGAGTAGTTGGCACACCTTTATATATATTTGAGTTCCCAGTGTATGTAATAAGATTAATATAATGCTTCAGATAAACTTGCCACAGCTAGAGTTGTAGGGGATACATAGATTTTTATAGACATCATACTATCATAGAAAATGCTACATGAAAGGTGTATCAAGAAGATTTAATGAAGCTGTTTATGGGAGGCTGGGTGTGTGTGAGGAGTTCTATTTCTCTTTTTTGTTCTGTCTTATGTAGTTCATCTCCAGTTATATGATAGTTTCCTATTCTTTTCGCTGTGTAGGCTGATATAGGTCTTTCAATGGGCATCCAAGGCACAGAAGTTGCGAAAGAAAGTTCAGACATTATTATACTGGATGACAACTTTGCTTCTGTCGTAAAAGGTTAGTAGTTTTTTGATTTATGTATGAATTTGGTAAAAGTGAATATGAAAATTTCAACAAATTTATTTAATTGAGTGCAGCGGCAGGTCTTCACCTGCTTGATATTTGTTTGATAAGCAAATTTATAGTATAATTTTGAAATCTCATCTTTGTTCCCATGTTTCTAGTATCCTTTGAAATATATTGATGCGAAGTTTAGTTGGTTTTAAATTCAATCAAAACGTGAACTGATGTGTAGTCCGTTAAATAGGCATTTCAGATGAAAATCTTTTAAGAATACACAAATTTTAAGAATTAGGCATTTCAGTTTG
The DNA here is from genome assembly GCA_037126765.1 of Stenogyne calaminthoides. Taxonomy (NCBI): domain Eukaryota; kingdom Viridiplantae; phylum Streptophyta; class Magnoliopsida; order Lamiales; family Lamiaceae; genus Stenogyne; species Stenogyne calaminthoides. The sequence goes on along the minus strand of JBBCBC010000007.1, from coordinate 39,056,595 downwards.
AAGGCAGTAAATTTTCACCTAGTAATTCAGTTAATCAGTATAATCCTATGAAAATTGCAGGTGGTGCGGTGGGGACGTTAGGTTTTATGCCAACATTCAAAAATTTATACAGTTCAACTTACGGTTAATGTTGCAGCCTTGATTATCAATGTTGTAGCTGCAGTTTCTGCTGGTAATGTGCCACTCAATGCTGTCCAGGTGTGTAATATCTCTTTCCTTGCTCCATTTCTCTCTCCTCTGTCAGCTGTAAAATTCAGGCCACAAATTACTAATTTGTCTTGTCCAGCTTCTCTGGGTTAACCTTATAATGGACACATTAGGAGCTCTTGCGCTGGCCACCGAGCCTCCTACAGATCATCTCATGCATAGACCTCCAGTTGGTAGAAGGTGAGACTTCTGCATATGTGATTCACAGTTTTGATGAGGTCATTTCGTCATTTATGTATTGGTTTCTCTCTCGTTAAATTATTAGGGTCCTCAATTTGTCTGAATGTAATAAAATTGTAATCCCTAACTTGTAAGCAAGATTGTCACGTTCTTGTCTTCTCCTTTTCTCCTTTAGGAGTGTTTTATACTCTGCAAGTAATACTGGCAAACAATTTTGAATATACTTTGTATCCTTGAGTATTAGAATGTAATTTTTATTTGAATTACGAGTATTATGGTGAAGCACAATAGTCTTCTGATTTTTCATGAGGGTAAAAGTGGAAGATCAGACATGCAAATGTGAACTTATGGTAGATAGCATTACCTCACTGAACCATGCTATGTATTGCTGAACTTATATACTATCTTCAAAATTTCAGGATTTATTCCACATAACCAGTATGCTGTTTATACATTCAGTTTATCAGCATGATAAAGAAGATATGGTTGTTTAGGTGTAAATCTGATCTAAAAAGAAAGAGTTTTTGCCATTATTTAATATTCAAACCCAGTTGCCTGGGTGACTGGTGACTTATAATACTATACTATGAATGATTGTCCTTCTTTTGCTACCCAATTGCATGATGGTGAATGGCTTGTTATCTAATTCTTATATATATTTATCATATCCTACTTTTTTTCTTCGTGGATTATTATCATTAAATTGAATTATTCATATGTTGACTAAAAAAGTTGTTTGTGTTCTAGGGAACCTCTCATAACAAATATCATGTGGAGGAATTTGTTAATACAGGTATCAATGCTTCTAAAACCTAGTTATTTGGTATTTTAAAGCTGTGATGGAGATGGACTCATTTTTATTTTTTTTAACTAATTGTAGGCTTTATATCAAGTCACTGTGCTGTTAATCCTCAATTTTAGGGAAACTCCATCCTGAATCTAGAGAATGATGAAAGTGACCATGCTTTCAGAGTGAAGAATACACTCATATTTAATGCATTAGTCTTCTGCCAGGTAGCATATTGCTAAGGATTATGATCTTTTAAATTATGC